>OU612098.1:11892500-12485000 GCA_914767995.1 Thecocarcelia acutangulata
TATTTTTATTTAATATTTTTTGTTTTGAAAAGCAAAACATTTACAAAAACAAAATTCACACTGATAATCGCTGTCGTCAATATTTACCAGCAAGACATGCGAAAGTTTTGTTTGTGTATTTTTCATTGCTAGTGCTGAGCGCAGTATTTGGGTATTACAGAGCGCAGCCCTATAGCTAAGCGCATTTACAAAAACAATTGAGCATCAAGCGCATAGGGCTGGGCACACTTGCTCTAGGGTTAAAGCTATTTTTAATTAAAAGTTGACCACGGTAACTGCGTCAACTAATATATATTATATATTATATATCATATATCATATATTATACATTATATATTATATATTACATATTATATTTTATATAGCATATATTATATACTATATATTATATGTTATATATTATATATTATGTATTATATATTATATCTTATATATTAGATATTATATAATATGTATTATATATTATATATTATATTTTATATATTAGATATTATATATTATATATTACATATTATATATTATATACAACTATTATATATGATATGTTTCTATTATATAGTAAAAAATTTCTAATTAAAATCCTCTGTTTTTCTAATTAAAAAATCTGACCCCAGTTTTGTAAATATTTTTGTTTCCAACTGTTACAAGCTAATTGAGTAAGATAAATTTTCTACGTATAAACAGCAAAACAATATTGTTCAATAATCGAATATTGTGTCACATGTTTAAACACGCTATTAGTCTCGCTGGGCAGCCGATATTAGCTGGAAATATGATAAGCTGCTGAGTGTATTGCAAGCTGGAAGTCTGAATAGCTAAGGGCGATATTTCTCTGCGGAAACATCATCGGTTTGCCAATATATTTATGTTCCTTTAAAAATTCCAAGTTCACTTAATACAACAATCCTCGTTTTCAAGCTAAATATAGATTTTTTTCTTTTGCAAGCACAGCATTGATTTTGTTTTCCGTTTTTATATTCTGCCAAAAAATCCTTTTGTCTTTAACCCATTTTCTTAGGGAAATTATCATTTGCTCGGTTGATTTTCATTTTTTTTTCTCTCGTTTATTCTGAATTTTTCGTTTCAGTTTGTTTTATTAACCAAGTCAAGTGTGTTGACAATTGACGCCACATTGTCTTAAGAGGGCTGTTAAAATAAATGTTAAGCATGACGGTATAAAGAAAAGAAATTGCTTTGGTATGACATCAAAACTTATAACGCGTTATGTTATACTAATAATAACCAAAAACAAAAGCTGAAGCAAACATTGTCAAAAACATAATATTGGAAAAGAGTTTTGCTTTCTCAATGGTTTTATTTTTGGTCAAAAGAATAAAATTTTTAATGCATATTTTTTGGAAATTATATAAAAAATAAAAAAAGAAAAAAGCAAAGTTTCAAAGAGCAAAACGGAATAGAATGTTGTTAAACATAAAAATGTGGAAATCAGTAAAGGAAATGGTTTAAGTACTTATGTTTTGCTTAACATAAAAATATCAAATTTTTTGGTGCAAAAGTTATTCTATATTTGTTAAAAAAATTTTAATATCATTAAATTAATGTCTGCCTTAATTTCTAGATAGAAATATGGCCTCAGGACTGGCCTCATTTTTACCCAAAAATATAGTCCAATATCTAACTGTATTTTATAGAGCAAAATAGTTCATAACAGATTATACCTCTAGGCACAAATAAGGTCAGTAACAGACAAAAATTTAAAACAGAAATATTGTCAGTAGCTGGCCAAAAATTCAGGTAAATATCGGGTGGTTAAATTTCAAGGGCCGATGTTGAATGTGAACCACACCTAAACGCCAAGTTTCTTTCCGAATTTTATTTGACATTTCTCTATTTCAGACTTACTCAATTTGAACCATGGAGAAATACACAATCGAACGTGTTAAAGTTATCCAGACTTATTATGAAAATTATGATCAATTTTCGAAGAAAATCATCTTCAGTGATGAGGCACATTTTCACCTCAGTGGATTCGTCAATAAACAGAATTGCCGCATTTGGGCGAATGAGAATCCAAGAGTGACTGTCGAAAAACCAATGCACCCACAAAGAGTGACTGTTTGGTGCGGTTTATGTGCTGGCGGCATCATCGGGCCGTATTTTTTTTCCAAAATGAGGCCGGTCAGGCAGTTACTGTGAATGGTGTTCGCTATCGTGAGATGATAACGAACTTTTTATGGCTCGAATTGGAAGATATGGATGTAGACGATATGTGGTTTCAGCAGGACGGTGCCACTTGCCACACAGCTAACGAAACAATTGCTTTTTTGCGCAACAAATTCAATGGCCGTGTTATCTCACGTAATGGCGATGTCAATTGGCCGCCAAGATCATGTGATTTGACACCGTTGGACTTTTTTCTTTGGGGTTATTTGAAAGAAAAGGTGTACATCGATAAGCCAGCAACAATTCAACAGCTAAAGGATGAGATAATTCGGCACATTAACGGCATAGAACCTCCATTATGCCTCAAGGTCATCGAAAATTTGGACCATCGGATGGAGGTGTGCCGCCGTGGTCGCGGCGCCCATTTGGCCGATATTTTGTTCCATACATAATTGAGTAATACCAATATATCATAATAAAATAAAATTACAATAATTTCCTAAATAGTTTGTATTTTATTCAAAATCAACATCGGCCCTTGAAATTTAACTAACCTTTACATGGTCGGTATCTGACGAAATTTCTATACAGATATATGGTCCATAACTGACCAAATTTCTAGACAGAAATATGGCCAGTATCTGACCAAATTTCTAGGCAGAAATATGGTCAGAAAATTAACAAACTTTTAAACAGAAATATAGTCAGTAACTAAGTTCATTTCTAGACAGAAATTTGGTCATTAACTGACTAAATTTCTAAACAGAAATATGGTCAGCAATTGCCCAAATTACTGGACAAAAATATGGCTGCAACACAGCAAATTTCTAGACAGAAATATGGTCAGTAACTGGCCAAATATCTAGATAGAAATATGGTGAGTAACTGGCCAAATTTCTAAACAGAAATATGGTCAGTAACAGAACATATTTCTAGACAGATATATCGTCAGTAACTGACCAAATTTCTAGACAGAAATATGGACAGTAACTGACCAAATTTTAAGACAGAAATATGGTCAGTAACTAACTTCATTTCAAGACAGAAATATGGCAATTAACTGACTAAATTTCTAAACAAAAATATGGTCAGCATCTGGCCAAATTACTGGACAAAAATATGTCCATAATGGGGCAAATTTCTAGACAGAAATATGGTCACGAACTGGCCAAATATCTAGATAAAAATATGGCCAGTAACTGAACAAACTTATAGAAAAAAATATGGTCAGAAACTGACCAAACTTTTAGACTTTCTTGATCCAATCTTTGAATTTCGCAAGAAGTTCCTCAAGGACCTAAAGAAATTTACTGGAAGTTTGTAAGTATGGAGTATCAGTATGGTGGAAATCACTGGACTCCGCAACCAATAGACTGCAAATTGAAAAAGTCAGTCGAATCATGGCAATACTGACCACAGGGGCCATGAGGACAACTCCAACCAAAGCACTTCTTGCAATTATGAGCTGGATACCATGTGACTTTTAGGCAGATAGCACTAAAAGCCGCGATCAGGTTGAACGCGACAGGAGCATGGACCCACAGACCGTGGGGACATGCCAATATACTGGAAATTGGAAGGGACCTAATCCCCGATCTAATTGACTACTGCATCCCAAAACCATTCCTCTCAAGGAGCTTTGGCTACCAAATCGAGGAATCCCCCCTAGAATCTGGATACTTCTATGTCTACACGGATGGGTCCAGAAAGGGGGAAAGGGTTGGGGGTGGCGTTTACATAGAAGAATTTAAACTAAAATATCCTTCAGATTATCAGATGGATGCAGTGTTCTTCAAATATCATCAGAAATCATAATGAATCAAGTCTATTCATGTAAAAGTAGCATGAAGCACATGTTGAATCAATATGATTTAAATTTTCATTCAGCGTGAAATAAATTTTAATTTAAAATGGATATTATGTAAAAATAACATTAAAATATTTTAAATAATATCATTTTAACGTTGATTTAATATGGTTTCTATAGAAATATGGTCACAAACTATATAATCCAGTCAGAAATATGGTGTTGGTAAATTCTAGGCATACATTTTAGTACTTGGCCATATTAATAGTCAGTTATATGGTCAACATATGACTAAGTTTGCTCTAATGTTTTGTTATTATTAAGGTCGGCAACTCACCATATTCCAAGACAGAGAATACAATCAATTATTTTTAATAATATTATATATTTCTGAACAAGTACACATTAGACGTAGTTTTGCTTATTGGTTTCCTTTAAATATTTTTTTATCACTTGTATGTAATATTAACTTTGCCGTCTTGAGTCTAAATAAAAGCCCAAAAAGTTAAGGACTTTTATGCCAAACATTTAAAATTTTAAGGCATTTTTTTCTATTTTTAAATCTTCTCAAGTCTCTCTTATGCCTTTGCTAAGCATATGAATATGTGAATACTTGAAGTATTTTATTTTCTTAAATGCTGCAGGCAGCTTCACATGTCTGTTAATAAATACTTCCAGTAATCTATTTAAGATATTTATATTTTCGATTTGTTAAGTCTTGAAGTTTATTTTTATTGAGAAGAGAAAAAAATAATGTGATTAACTTGTTTACTTACAGCCCGAAGAAAAGTTTTAGAAAACACTAAATAATTTGTTTAGTTGATGTGGTAAGTAGCAGCAAACATTTCGAGATAAAATATATAGCAGTTTTGGAAACAAAACATTAAGTCTTAAAAGTAACAAGGGTTGTTGGAAAGGCATTTTGCTCCATTGACCACAAGAGATAACAGTAAATAATAATCAAGAGCAACATCCTTGTCAGCCAGCCACATACCGGATAAAATCAGTTTATAGCAGTGGTGGCCAGACACATACATTTATACCTAAATGTTTGTAGTAGCAGCAGCAATAACCGAAGGTATTTTTTGGAAAAGCTAAATAGCTGCTTACTTTAGTAAGGTCTAATTTGATAATATGTTGGAAGTGTAGGTTGGATTAGTTTTGACAGGCTACCTGCCATTGCAAAGCCAGTCCACTGAGGTTCAATTTGATCCAGTTGTGTTGCCTGAGTGTGATATGTAACTCATCAGATCTACATATCACTGAGTGCTTTAGTTCAAGAACCAACCCCAAGATCGGATGAAAGAGTCCAATCCACCTAACTTAAATTCCAATATTTCTGCTAAACCATGCATAAATACCGTAAGCCTCTTATAAGGTAGGGCTGGACACCGACAGATAAATTGGTCTTACCTCTACTTCCTTCTCATCTCTAGCAACTTCTAAATCATTGAATGATATATTTAGTCTTCTCGCATGCGTCCTTATGTAGCAATACCCTGTCAGAACCGCCGCAGTAGAATGCAATCCTCTATTTGGAGGATTGCCTAATGATAAATAGTCTAAGGATAATAGTCCTAAGGATACAATTCCTTTTATTATACCTAGGCCATTTCAGCCTTGATATTCGCCAGGTGACCTCATTAGCCATTCAGCATCTATCTTGTGCAGTTCCTAAAAGTTGGCTTTGTTTCTGATTCTCACAGTTCTTGCGTGGGTCCTTAACCATCCGGTCTATATCCATTTGTTGCAATAAGAAAAGCTCCTAAACAATATGAAATATAATTACACTCGTAACAAATTCAGAGCTAAATTCTAGAGCAGAAAGCCACAAACACAAACAATTTTAAGGGATACTAACTCCCCCTTCCTGCGCTTTAGGTTCCAACCACAGCCAGAACGTTCCAGGCAAGGTAGGAACCTCAACCATGATCACCCATGATAGAACTGCAAACATTAGCACCCGCGGCCATGCTGATCCCCGTTCTGCCTATTTAAACTCTTGGTAAGGGTTTCGGAAGCCAACACACCATAAGTCATGCGGCTTTCTAGAGTTTTATTCGCTGCAACAAATGAGGGACTCCTACCCCTCTTTACCCGAAAAACAGAATACCCTGGTTTGGAATACGGCAAGGCAACACCTGTTCCCCGTGGGATACTCCAATGCACAGTTGTGAAAACGATTAACGTGGGTACCTGCCATTGTGGCCTTACCCCACGGTGATCTTAACACCGGGTGAATACAATGCGTCTACCAGCGCCCCCATACATGACAAACTGCCATGCATGAGTACCAATTCGATCTCATGTTGTTTGGACATGATCTCCCCCTTGGTTAGGAGCGGAGCCTTTCTAAAACTCCTTCCGATCTTTGGGTCACGGCACCCGGTCGCAATGCAACTCCACATCGAGCTCAAATGAACTCTCCCCGCGATTTGGGTTTAAACCACAACCACCACGATACTCCCCGAAGGGCCGCACCATAACCGGGCAGGAACAAGTTCCTGGGGCTCCCGGTTCCCGTGGTACCAGATTTAAGTCTCCGGTCAGACTTCGTAGCCCAAGGACTACTACCAGTAGAGCCCCAAACGGCTCGGGGACTGGTGACCCCCTGCAACCATACTCACAGTAAACAGCACACACAGGAACACAGCAATAAGCGCAAACAGCAACATAAAACAGGAACAACAGGAACGTCAGCGACAACAGCAAAACAGCAGCCACTCAACGTACAAACTGCATCACCTGCAACACAAAACACACACGGGCACAAGGCACAATAAACAAAAACAACAAAAACATTCAACATTCATCCTCACGGATGAGTACATTGGCCACCCCCCTGTGGCCCAGCCCTTTACAACACGAACAAAACAAAAAACAACAATTAGACATGACCCCCCTCACGGAAGGACTTACAAACAAAACAACGTTGCCAGCAACCCTGCGACATCAAAACAAACAGCAGACAGCAACCAGCAAACAAAACACAGCCAAGTACATGACACCAGGAACAGCACAGGGCACAGGAACTGTGCTCTATGCTCCTCATGGTTGCCTACACTAAGACTTCAACCACAACTGCAACCAACTCCGCCGACGAGAGACGCACACAGTCACGCGCGAACCTGCGGTTCAACAAACGACGGTTCCGGAAATGGCAACAACAGGGAGGCTACCCTCCCTACCTTGGTCTCCGCCTAAAGACCTCACGGGCATACGCGCCCAACGCGTCAAAAGACGCGCCGACCGCCAAAACCCTACTGAAATCCCAATGGTCGCCCGCCCCTACTACGCCCATTCCCTCTAGATCCCTAATGTCATCATAAAGATGACATTCGACCAGAACGTGTCTCCAGTCCTCAGGGCTCTCACCACATCTGCACAGCGCAGTCTCGGACAGGCCCCTCTTATGCAAAAATGCATTGAGGGAACCATGCCCCGTAAGCAAGAAGCCCGTACTGAGACTGAAGCCAAATTCCGGCCGTCCCACAACAAAATCAGCCTCGCGAATGAATTCGTGCGTTGCTCGCCCCTTTGTACTATTCGCCCATCGCGCCCGCCAGGCAGACACAAGACGTTCCCAAAGGAGCGCCTTGATCTGACTGGGTTCCCTATTAATCACAAGATCAAGAGCAGAAAGCCAATCATGTGGACAAAGCGGTAGCCCCTTCTTAACCTTGAAGGCGATCGCACGGCGAATCACCTCCAGATCAAGGGGAGCCACCCCCAGCAAGACCTGTAGAGCATCTGTTGACACCGTCCTACAAACTGGCATGCAAGCAAGCATCGCAGTTCTCTGGGCGGACTCTATCTTATTGCGGCCAACAACAGTCATGACTGTCTCGTACCACACAGGTGCACCATAAGCTGCGCATGCAACAAACAGTCCACCATATATGGTACGAGTAGCCCGCCTGCTGAGGCCCCATTCACTTCTAAGGATGCGCCTAACTTTACCTACTACAGCAGTGAGCCTGTCCCTCACATATGAGAGGTGAACCATAAAGTTCAACCTCTCACTCACCATTATTCCCAGGTATTTGACTTCCGTCGCATACCGGAGACTAACGCCGCCAGAGCGAACGAGTGGTGGACGACCCCGAGACAACCTGCCTTTCAGCAGCATTGCCACGGTCTTGTCCATAGCCACCTCCACACCCACACTATCGCCCCACTCGCGCACAACACGCATGGCCCTCTCACCCCGGCTTTCCAGATCAGCACGAGACTGTCCTTCAACCAAGATGAGCAAGTCATCCGCATATGCACACAGTTTGAAGTCACACTGCAACGACCTCAGCAGGGAATCCATCATGAGGTTCCATAAAAATGGACCACAGATGGACCCCTGCGGACAGCCGCGTACAACGTCCCTCCAAACCGTGTCGCTGGCGCCCACCACACAGGCTTTCCTACCGCAGAAGTAACTCTCCCATAGAGCGAGCTCCCGACAGCCCACACTACGTAGTCTATCGAGAACTACACTCCACAGGAGATTGTCAAACGCACCCCTGAAGTCTACGAAGAGTCCCAGTACATATCTTTCCGCAGAGCTAGCAACACTTGACTTAACATGCAGCCAGGCATCGTCAACAGACCTCCCCTCCCTGAAACCGAACTGGAATTCAGACAGTGCTGCACCCGGACACTCTTTCAGTCGAAAGACCATTATCCTCTCCAGTACTTTTCCAAGCACTGGAAGAAGACTAATGCCCCTATAAGAGCGAGGATCAGTCCTCACTTTTCCGGGGTACTTTAAGAGCACCACAACACGTGCCTTCTTCCAAGCCTCAGGGAAGTAGCCCTCACTGAGACACTTCGCAAATATTGACTCCAGGTATTCCGGTATGGCCTTCCAGATGCTTTTACACATCTCTCCAGTCATACCGTCTATACCCGGAGATTTCCTACTCTTGATCCTGTGGACACAAACTTCTATTTCGGATCTCTCCAGCGCAGGAGGGGCGGCTCCCTCCCTAGTGAGAGGAGGGCTACCGCCCGCCCGTACAACCGGAAAGAAAACCCCCAACAACGCGCCCATAATATCGCTCCAGGAAGACAATGTTACATTGTCAACCTGGAGGCTTCCTACTTCTAAACGCCTGTGTCGACCCGAACAAACGCGATAGACACGACCCCAAGGATCGTCCCTATTTTCACGCACGAATTCCCTCCACTCGTCTTCTTTTACCCTACAAATTTTATCCTTATATTCCCTCAGGCTTGCCAGATATTCAACCTTACGAATAGCTAGATCATCTGCGTTAGACTGCCGGGCCCTCTGGAATCTCTTCCTGAGGCGCCTGACACTCCTCCGCATCAGATCCAGTTCATCGGTCCACCACTTGACTTTTCTTGGCCTACCCGGACGGGCTCGGCCAAGCAGCGCATCATTCACCGCGCACATCCAGTCGTCAATCTGGCCAACCTGAGCGTCTATACCCAATTCCCTGAATTCATCTATTGGCTGTACCATAGCAGCCGCCCTAACACTATTCGCGTAACCGCCCCAGTCTATATCCCTTTTACGCCACCCGCGAGGTGACCCAGATATCCAACTCCGCCGGCGATAAGTGAACCGAATCTCAATGAGATTATGATCACTCACACCAGCGTTGTCACATACCCTCCAGCTGAAGTCGAAGTATGACAACGCCAAGTTATTGGCAATTGTCACATCGATATCGATGCGGCCCTGTGGAGCGTCAAACGTGCACAGATCACTAGCCTCGTTTAACACCGAAGCACCAACTGTGACCAGCCATTCGCCGAGCATGATTCCTCTAGTGTGGTTCATATGACCAGGCGCATGCCTGGGCATTTTACTGAACCACATAGAGGAACATGCATTTGCATCCAGGCCTAGAATAACGGGTGCACTACTCGCTAGGAGTAGGACCGTATCCATGTACCGAATGTACGGCTCCAAAGGGACGGCAAACCTGCAATACAGGCTTGCAAAGAGCACCCGCCCAAACTCCCCCTGTACAGCAACGCAGACCCCCCACCGGGTACAGCTCACGACCATACAATCGACCCCCGGGTCATCCACCACTACCGCAGAGTTCCCCTCCAAATCGGGGAAAACCCGCATACCCCCAGGAAGCCCCCTGATGTCACCAAACCGGAGGTACGGCTCCTGCACTAAGGCAACAGCCGCACCCCGTCGCCGCATCGCCTGCCCAAGTTCGCACGTGGCCACGTACGACTTCTGAAGGTTTTGCTGTATTACAACCGCGGTATCCATCTTAATGACGAGCGTTCACCCTAGCAACCATGGTCGCATAGACCGGGCACGCTGCAGACATCATCATATGATCCGCCTGCAGTCCCTTGAACGCACAGTTCCTGCACCGCAATTCGTTGGGGCATCGGCTCGCCCAGTGGCCAGCGTCGCCGCACCGTCTGCATACGTCGGACTGGTACTTACAGTCGCGCACCCGGTGATCAAAACCTAAACATCTATAGCACGCCGGTATGGGGTCCAACGTCCGTACCGCGAAGCGGAACCACTTTATGTACGCCCCCGTTGTCCGTAAATGTTCAGCAATACGCGGCGTGCATTCTAGGGTCACGTTAGTTGTGCCCTCTTCCACCTTCCAGGGTGCACTCACCAGTCGAACGGATCGCCTATATTCCGCGGAAGACATCAACTCCCCGAGGTTCATGGAGTGTAGTTCCTCCATGAACTCATCCGGCGAAATCTCCTTGTGGACGCGCTGAACCACTATTTTAGGCCCCAACTTGTCCTTAACAGCCACCTCCAACCCCACTTCAGCGAACTTAGTGTTACCAGCCACCTTCCTCCTCTCAGCCTCCGATGGCGTGCGAATCACGGCTCCTTCCTTAGTTTGGCGCACCTCATGTACGCGCACCCCCAGTGTCGGTCCGACCTCCCCAACCACCTTTTCCACCACCTCTTTGGCGCTCTTACCAGCCTTGCTTTTCACTACTACCGACCACGTCTCCACCGGCTTTACTAGTGGCAAGGCCGGATAAGATACCGGCGTTACCGCCTCCTGCGTCCTAGCTGCTACTCTACGACTTGCTGGGGGTGCAGCCATCGGACCAGCAGTACCTCCTACCACACCAGCCTCCAGTCTTCCCCTTAGCCTTTCATTTTCTGCCATCAGCCCCATAAGTAGCGCCTCATACTCGCCTACTTCCTTCAGCAACTTACGTGCCACCCCTTTGCCCACATCCTCAGCCATCACGACATCCATCACCTTTTCCGTGATCCTCTTCATGTCAGCTATTACCCCCTCAGCCAGCACCTTCTTTCTCCTATTCCGGGACACCCTCTCAGGCGGCTTATTCGCAGCCACCACACCTTCACTGCACACCTCCATGGTAGTAACCACTACTTCATCATCAGGAACAGCCTTCCTCTCTACCCCTACACCGGCAGCACCCACTTGTCCCTTCCCTAAGTTCAGCCCACTTGGCACTGCATCCTCCAATACAGGCTTTCGCCTGGGTTTCGGCGACAGAAGCTTCACCTTCTTAGCTGCTTCGGTATCCTCCGTGGACGAACACTCCGATTCCGTGTGCCTTATCTTCGGTGGTACAAACGGCGGTGGCGCCCTGGGATCATCAGTCGTTGCGTCACTGGCGTCCCCTTTCGCTCTTGGCTTGTCGCCCTTCCTTTTGCTTGCCGGCGGCATGTCGGCAAACTCCGCTATATCTAATAAATAATTAAGTGCCACCTACCTTTGTGTAGCAGTACTTATTTAATAGTAATTCCTTATCAAGTCCGCGAACCGTCAGCCAAATATAAATCGTAGTCTCAAACCTCACACGCGCCGTACCGTCAACCGTTCCGTTAAATCAATTTCAAATTTCCAAAAAACGTTAATCAATCAAATACCAAGAAGAAGCACGAGTAGTAGTCAACAGTTCACTTTAACCAAACTTTTGGCCGGGATATTTGTTTAACCTTGAGACACCTGCCAAAGGAGTCTCAAAACAAAACACACACACACACACCTTAGAGTCACTTAGTTCTTCAACTTAACCAAACTTTTGGCCGGAGATTTTTGCCAGCGGAGTCTCAATCTGCCAGCGGAGTCTCACTCTTGTTCTTCCACTTAGTTTATTTTCTTTTTTCGTTTTTTATGCTTCTTCTTATCACTATTCAATTTTTAACACTTTTACTATCCGCTATATACGTCCGAACGCTTTAACATTCAAACTGCGAATGACTCCAATGCACAAGAAGATTTTTATAGTATACGTGTGAAGGCAAGGCAGCTGAATTTTGTGGCCTATACTCGCAAGTACAGAAAGTGACGAATTTGGCCGACTCTGGTTTATGGAAGCTTATATATAAAAGTATATGTGACTCTGTGTAAGTGTTTGTTTGTGCTTTAAGATGTTGGTGGGTGGTGCATACGAATAGCAACTAAAGGTAATTTTGGCATAATTTATTACTTCCAAAAGGAACTGTCAACATCTAAGCTATCTAAGCAATAATTTACAGCTACTTTGTCAGTTAATTCGTAGCCACAATTTTTGTTAAATTGTTTGTGCGTAAAAGCCCAAAAAAAAAGTCATTGCATTTTGGCTTAAATTAAAAATCTATTTAAAGTTAGATATGTATTAAATACTTTTGTGAATTTTCAGCTGGCTATGTTGACCAAAAAAAAAAAAAAAAGTTTAAAATATATCCCATATGCTGCAGCCTTCTCATTATCATATTCATTATTTCATAAAATATTAATTAAAATTTTAAGCCGCATATACCAGTTGTGGTGCCACATTTAGCAAATATTTCAATTTGAAAATAAAATAGTCGTGGCACCACTTAAACCTCGATGAAACAAACAACACATTTGAAAGCAAACATTGTGATCCTGTTTACTCGCATCTATTTATTTCCAAATTTAATTAAATGTTATGGCTATTAACCCAGTTTCAGTTAGAATTTCAGCACAACTCATTCATGTGCAGCTAGCAACACATTCTGGCATAAATCATAATTTTCAATTATTTCCCATCTCCCAGCTGCTCCTCCCCTTTCCAACACCCAGCAAGAGTTTATGAAAGAAAAATATTTTGACTGACAAAAATTCTGAACAGTACGTATGCCTGCATGTAAGTGTGTGTGTGTGTGTGTACGAGTATATGTGTGGGTTAAAGATAAAACGTGATCTGTTTGTTTAATTATGTCCTTGCTTTTAAGAATATATTGAATTAAATATGCTGCTATTGCCACATAATGTTGCAATGTCAAAGTTAACTTGCTCGTTTATTGCACAAAAAATACAACAAGCGTCAAAATGAGTATGCAAGAAAATACAATTAATATTGTTGCTGTCGTCACCGACAGACAGTCAGCACAACACACTCATTAACATTGTTGCAGGTCTTTAGAGAACTTTTCTGTTTGGTTAGTTTATAATTTAATGTCCTTGAGAGACTGGCTAAATTAATTTTAAGTTGAATTTTCGGTTGCATTGCATATTTAAGCGTCATACATTGTTAATGGTTTGCTCATGAGTGCATTGTTTAAAGGAATTAATTAAAAAAGTTTTCAACGAAAGTCAAATTTATTAAATTCATTGGTTTGTGTACAATTTTTGACAGTAGCTGCGCAAAAATATTCTGCATGCATGATCAAATTCCTAAGCTCACATTTTGAACTAGGTGCCGCAACATTTGCTCGAGGCTAATTTTCAAAAAGTATAGCATTTCATTAAAATCGGTTAGATATTTGTCCCTATGGACCTATTGACCGCAAGGGCAGAATTTTTAAATCGAATAAAAAACCAAAGCAATAACACTTAAGCCCAGTTCAGACTATTATACTTTGTATTAATACTTGTCAAAAATTCAAATAATATGTGCAAGTCTGATAGTAATCCGTCATACATAGGAAAAATAATACGATTAAAATTTGACATCCCATACGACTTTGTTGTTTTTTGAAACTTTTCAAAACGATAATACTTTACTTTAAGATAATGTGGGTGAGAGACGATACTAATTTTCGTACTTAACGAAGTATGAGTTGTAGTACGGTTTTCAGATACACGTTACTACAACTCATGCTATTTCATTTGAAAGAAATATTTTAAAGGCAATACACGCCCCGGCAAATCAATATTCGTATAATATGATCTTGTTTATATTAATTTCGTCTAAATTTTTCCAGCTAAAGATCGTTGTTTTGTTGTTTTTTATTAAAAAGGCTTAGCAATTTTATATTTTCGATATTTCGCTAATAGTTTGTTAGCATCTTTATGCAAAATTAAAATATTATTAAATTAAATGTTATTTAACAAACTATTAGCAAAATATATAAAATATAAAATCGTTAAACATTTTTTATAAAAAACAACAAAATAACGACCATTAGCTGGAGAAGAATTTACAAGAACTTAAATAGTTTTTATATTTCAAACAAAATATTTAACACATGAAATCTGCTCTTTATAAAACAAATTTCGCTGTACTACAGCATGATACACGATACTTATTTTCATACTTACGAAAGCTCCGATACTTTACATTGGATCAGGGTTGTGTTTTTTAGCAAACCAGCTAATTAAAAATTGAGTAGTCGGCTATTTCGTAACCGATGGGGTGCCGTCACTGGTAGTATTTTTTGTCGTTATAAAAAAGCTCGAAATTTGGAATTTAACTATCATTTATAAATGTATTTTGCTTATGCTATATTTAGAACATAAAATATGTTTGTGCTATTGAATTTGGATGTGTTATACATAACTATTATTTTAACTGTTGAAGAATTTCACGTGGCGGCACGTCTATCGCCTACGACGAATAGCGCACCTGCCGCCGTGAAAAGTTTTATGATGGCACATCTATGTTGGTTTATATCACATGTGATGTTGTGAATACAAAGTCTAATTTACATTAGACTTTTTGACAGTCGCAAGAAATGTGTTTAAACTTTTATCTCACAAAATCTAATGAAACTATTTATACTTGTATAATAGTCTGATTGGGCCTTTACATACATATGAATTACATACACATCTATGAATTGCTGAGAGACAGGAATTAAACATGTGCAGTGTGTAACAGCAAGTATTGCGAAAACTGTTTAACGATGCTGATACAATTATATTTAGCAGAAATAAGAATATTTCATTGTAGATTACTGTGCTGGGCACACGGGGGTTAATAAAATAAGTAAGAGAAAACAGAGGACTTACCGTTGTCCAAAAAGGGGAGAGGGACGGATCTCTGTGCGCACAACACCTGTTGCTTAGCTTTTCTACACGTTGTCCAAAATGTTGATGGGTCTGGTACTTAGCTGAAATTGCCGTGGGCGAAACTGATGGGATGACTCCAGTGATGTTAGCAATTGCAAGAAAGCCTGACCACTTAGCTTCCAACCACTTCTTGTCCGGAGTGCTATTTCTTCCAAGGCTATCAAATCAGCTAAACGACGGATGACGTGGGATGTTTCCCAAATTTGTTAGGTGTTGGATGACAGGAACGGGCTTGATAAACATTCTTTGTTGCGCGTTTTCGGGTTTCGACTAATTATGAGTGTTAGCCACATCAATACCACACATCAGCGGTTTTCTTATAACGTTGAAGTTCACAGACTCAACGAGCTAGAACAGCAACGAAAGCAAATGGGTAGCTGTTTAAGTTTTTCGAGTTTTTTCTCTTTTTATTGTTTTCTAAAAAGTTAAACACACACACGGTTATAAGTACTTATTTGTAATTTTTATTAAAATCTTTTTCTTTGTCGCGCACTTGAACTTCAAAGTTGCCGTTAGCTCATCCCAACACACAATGAATGCATGAATGACAAAAACCATGATACAAAAAACGAGGTAGCCGCTTCGCTACAACAATAAAAACACAACAGGTATTTTGTTTATGTAAAATGGCAAATTCACACTTAAGCTGTCAAAAGTAGTTGATAAAGAACATGTACAAAAATTTAAATGGCGCCGAAAAAGGTAAATAAAACTTGCCAGCAAAAGTGCCGCCAAATTAAACGAATTCGCCTGAATTCGCCGATGCATGCACCTAATAACTAATTCGCCTTGACAAAAACCAAAGAAAAAAGCAAGGCGAATTTATACAGGTGAATGCAATCGGAAAGGCGAATTCAGTACTATGTATTTTGTTATTGTAAAATATATCGTGAATGTCAAAATCTAAATTCGCCTAAGATTGTTCGGCTGGGGAAAAATTTTATATAAACGTTAAATATAAACTTTTATAATTGTTTGCAATTAAAATCACAGATTATATCAGTTTTTGACTTTTAAATTCACACAAATTTCTTGAAATTGCACTAAATCATGCAAAAAAATCTTCAGATTAAAACGGCGCGAAAAAGTTTGTAAACAACAGAAAAAAAAATTTTACAGTCTCATTGGAAAAAACGCGAGAAGCAAAAAATAATCACCTGTGCTGTTAAGTTCACCTCGTAATGAATTCGCCTTGATATAGAACATGTACAAAAATTTAAATGGCGACGAAAAAGGTAAACAAAACTTGACAGCAAAAGTGCCGCCATATTAAACGAATTCGCCTGAATTCGCTGATGCATCCACCTAATAATTAATTCGCCTTGATAAAAACCAAAGATAATAAGCAAAGGAAGCCGAAGCAAGTCGCTTTAAAAACCGTGTTGCCAGAACCAACGAAAAGTTTTCGTTTGTTCGGACAGTAAAGGCAGCCAAACCTGAACAATTACAGTTGTGCTTTACTCTACCCACAACACTCACCTTATCAAAAAAATAAAAAATTATAATTATGGTTGCAATACTTAGTAAAAATTTACAGCACAAATTGTCTGATACTTTGTAGTCATACGCCGCGACCTTGGTGGCACACCTCTATCAAAATTTTCCACTACGCTGAGGCATAATTGAGTTCCAATACCGTTAATGTGTAGAATTATCTCATCCTTTAGCTCCAGAATTTTTGCTGGCTTATCGACGTATGCCTTTTCTTTCAAATAACCTCAAAGAAGGAACTGCAACGGTGTAAAATCACATGATATTGGCGACCAAATGACATCGTCGCCACGTGAGCTAGGTCTGGATACCCCGAAATAGCCTAGGCTCTGCAGCTCACTTGAGACCTGAAGTCGTTCCCTTTGTGATTGCCTGAGAAGTGGGATAGTGATGTGAAGAATAAAAGTTAGAGGGATATAGTGAGAGTGGAGGAGATTGATGAGAGGGGATGGAAAGGAAAGGAGGAAATCACTTGGTGTGGCATTACATGCTCCTTTACTAGTCAGCCGCTGTTTTGTATGAAAGAGGCTAGCGCGATCGGATTAACCCAGGCCAAGCATGATAGTCTGTTGAAGCTCCGCTGGCCTAGATATCTTAGACGGTGATGCTCCAATGCCGGGCATGTATCGCGGAGATGATGGATTGTCTCCTCCTCTGCCTCGTCTTGGCAACTTCTGCAGAAGTCGTTATAGGGTAGGTCTAGTCTCCTGGCATGGTTCCCAGTGTGACTGCTACAATCACTCTCAGGTGAGCTGCCACGTGAGCTAATGAGGCCATTGAAATTGTCGGCCAAAAGAGCCATTGTTTCGTCAGTTATGTGGCACCATCCTGTTGAATCTACATATCGGCAATCTGGCAACGTACTTAGCAGGTATGGATAACTCCAGCAATATCACAAGAGCTTGCGCTTTTTAAAGGCACAAAATTAACAAAAACCATCGATACGATTTTTTTTTTTTCATTTGCAAGCTTGTAAAATTTGTTAATGCAAAGATTTGCTTTTTAAAGACTTCACAGGGTTATATATGAAGAGAAATCTGCAGAACTTTTAGATAGAAATCTATTTTCTAATTAAGCAGTATTCATTCTAACCAAATACTTAAAGAACCCGCCTTTAGAACAGTAAAATTTTTAATACATGTTATTACTGGTTTCCATTGCGTTTTAGCTTTTTTTAAAACTGCTTCTTTAAACTTCTTGCCTACGAGTATTGCTGCCAAACCTTTTAGCGTCCTTTCTACTTCCATAAACTGAAAAGGAATGTTTCTTCTTATTTCTGCCACGCAAAACTTACAACTTTTTAGAAACTCTCCAGACAAAATTTTTAATACTTTTCTATGATTTTTTGATGATGTTAGTTTAAGTAGTGGTTTTATGCTGATGATTTTATGAATTATTAACCAACCAAACTCATAAGAAAAGACAGAATTTGCAAAATAAGAAGTTGAAGTTGAAGTGGAAATAAATAAAAATAAAAAGGTTCTTGTTTGCCTCTTTGCTACTAAAATATTTAAAAAAAACTAAAAGAAATATATTGTACAAACAGAGGCTGTCTTTTGAAATGCCTTCAGGGCAAAAGAGAAAAATAAAACATTTTACTTTTACTGCCAGTTTTTTTTTTTTGTCTTTTGTTTTGTATCTTAAGGAATTTCTTATGAAAGTTTGTGGTAAAAAATAATTTTTATATGAAAACTGCCGGTGACGTTTGCATTAAAAACAACGAAAAATTCAAAGAATTTAATGCAAAAACTGGAAAATGCTTTAAATTCATTGGAGTTCTGTTAAAAAAATTTTTTGTTTATTTGCATAATATATTTCCATCCAGAAATTTGTCCACGCGCTACAGAACTGTTTAGGTGTTGATCACATCAAGACTTAGAAATTTACTCTATCTAGAAATTAGGTGGCCCAAATGGTGAACAGCTGAGCTGAATATGATGCGGATGAATGCCAGGCTTCTTATGAAGTAATTTAAAGAGTCAGGAATTCTAATGCTGAAGATTTAGCTTAGCCTAGGACAGGAGTCATATGTGCTCTAAGGATATAGACGGATGCTATATTTTGTATTAAGAGCACGAATGGTGGGCTGTTTAGTTGCTTATCATATCCCTGCTTAGAAATTTACTCTATCTAGAAATTAGGTAGGCCAAAGGCTCGATTCAAAGCTAACGTTCTCGGAACAGGTTTAGTATGCTGTAAACAAGGCTACTGGTACAACAGCACGATTAAGCCGGCTGATGGCGAACATAGGAGATCTGCTACCAGAAAAACGCAAACACTGCTTAACGGGTCACATCTGCATACCGTACGGTATCGCCGGGAGCGGTTACAGTAATAGCAGGTATAATCCCCACAGACCTACAAATACTAGAACGAAGGAAGGCATGGATATCAAGGCAGACTGGCCATGCAGACCTTGGAAGTATGCAGCAAATACGGCAGGAAATGTTACAAAGTTGACAATCTAGATGGAGTACTAACTTTAAAGGCAGATGGACGGAGCATCTTATTCCAATATCGAGAAATGGTTGAACAAACGGCATATAAACTACTACCTGACTCAGATGCTGTCAGGTCACGGCTATTACCGGAGCTACTTATTGAAAATGGGCAAATACAACACACCCTTTTGCTTATAGGAGGAAGAAGAAGAAGTCCTGGACGACGCCGAACACACTTTCTTTAAGTGTATTCGATGGGCAGAAACTCGTAGAAAACTGGAGATTGTAGCTGGCGCAATAACGGTAGAGAATGTCCTGAACATCATGATATTGAGCGTGGCCAACCTTTTAGAAGTATCGCGATTCTGTGTAAAAGTTTTGCGGACGAAAAAGCCAGATCTGGATGCCGCAGAAAAAAAGATCATAATCAGGTTCCCAGAGGAAGGATGGAGTAAAGAGAAGGGCTGATTAAGCCATTGGTAATCCACCCCGAAGCAATGCTAAGACAGTCCTGAGGTGGAAGTTTTTATTCCAGGAAAATGAAGGGGTTTTGTAATCGGTAAGTTAACTGTGGTGCTCTGTCCAACACAAAGCGGAGGACTCGGACCCTCTGGTCAGTACATAACGCATTTATCCCCCTCGCAGGGGGAAAAAATGCAGACAACAATACAACATATGTACGCTATTAGAAGTCGATAGGAGAAAAAACATTTTTTTAACTCACCCAAGCTTACCTAAGCATACCTCAGAGTCATTGTGCAGGTACACTACAAGCGGATGCATTAACCTTGAGAAGGGTATCGCATGCACTCCCATAGAGGAGTGGCCATTCAGCATGTGATCGAAAATGGTGCCCATGCAAGGCAGTTTGTCATGCAGGGAGGCCCTTTGACCCAATGACAGACTTACCATGGGATTAGGCCATCAAGGCGGTAACCCACGTTAAACAGCATTAGATTCTGTCTGGAAATTCGGCCCGATTTTTCTAGAAATTTTTGCAGTTAATGATATTATTTCGGTGTAGAAATTTTTTCACTTAGTGAACATGTCTATGTCTTAAATTAGTTCAATTCCTAAACATATGTATGTGTATCCAGAAATCTGCTTAGGTACTAGTCATATACCCAGTTAGCCATGTCTTAAAGACATCTTAAACTGGCTACAAAACAATAGAATATCGTGGTAGACATGTTGACGATACCTCAAACAAATCGTTGATGAAATTTTCAAATAAATGGCTACGAAATTTTGCAAGACCACACAAGCGACAGTTTCCCTCACCATATCGTCGATGATTATATACACTACATTTTCCTCTACCAAGTCGTCGGCGAATACATAAGTGACAATATCCACACTACTTCGTAAGCGATTTTGTAGGCGACGCTTTCCACCACAGTATCGTCGACGATTGCATAAGCTATACATTCGTTGACGATTGCTCCGACGATATATTCACTAAACTGTCGTGAATTATAGTGATTTAATGAAAATTGTTAATTAGTTTTAAAAAAAATGTTTGAAATTATTAATAATGTCAACAAATTGTCAGCGAAATATTTAAAATAATATAAAGCTCTTTTACATATTTTAAGTAATATAAAAAAGTGTTAAAATTATTTAGAAAAGAATAATCTATCAGCCTGTTCAGCGATATCGAATGAAAATGTATGCGAAAGAAAGCTAATAATTCACGTTCGCTTGCACCTATGTATTTTAAATAAATTTTGACACATATGTAATGGGTGATTTTATAAGAACTATCGGAAATTAAAAAAAAAAAAAACACATAAAATTCAGAAAAATGCATGAAATATATATTTGGATCGATAGTTGGGTCGATATAATTTAATGTTTGAAGATTATTTCATGCAAATGTTGGCCGCGGCTGCGCCTCAAATGGTCCATCCGCTTAGTTCAATTTTGGCATACTCTTTCCAACATTTCGGCCGGTCTCTCACGAATAATGTTGGCAATGTTAGCTTCCAGTGCGTCAATCGAAGCGGGCTTGTCGCTTTAGACATTGGCCTAAACATAGCCCCACAAAAAATAGTCTAGAGGCGTTAAATCGCACGATCTGGTCGGCCAATTGACTGCCATTGTTTCGCGTGCTGTGTGGCATGTGGCACCGTCTTGTTGAAACCACATGTCATGCAAGTCAAGCTCTTCCATCTTCGATAAAAAAGTGGATCTTCATCTAACTTTTCAAGAGCCCATTCAACAAAAATTTGGCTTTGTGGTAGGTCGTTTGGCTTCAATTCTTGCACCAGCTGTATCTTATAAGGCTTCACACCCAAATCCTTCCGTAAAATTTTCCACGTAGTGGAGTAACAGAGGCCCAATTGCTGCGAACGGCACCGAATCGATAACTCACGGTCATCACCAACACTGGCCGATACGGCTGCGATATTTTCTTCAGTTCACACTCTACGCAAGCGTGTTGGTGGTTTAATGTCCAACAATGTAAATTTGGTGCGAAATTTTTTTACAATAGCCCGAATAGAAGCCTCAGTAGGTCGATTAAACTGACCATAAAATGGAAGAAGCACGCGATGAACTTTCTAACAGAGCACGCATTTTGGTAATAAAATTCAATAATTTGCAAGCGTTGTTCGTTTGTAAGACGATTCATGATTAAATTATAGACCAAACTGAAGATGTTTGGCAGTGACACAAGATACAAAACGTGCGTGAGCTGTCAAAACTAGTGTTGCCAAAAAGATAATAGCAAAAAAATCACTCGTTAGTTCGTATAAAATAAAATAAAGTTAAAATAAAAATAAATAATAAAATATAATAATAATAAAAATAAAATAATAAAATAAAGTTAAAAAAAACCCAAATCAATTTTCTTCGCTTAGACTGCGAATGAACTTATCCTTTCGACATCGGCGAACTGGCTGTTACATATTTGATATCGATTAGCTTTTTTAAACTAATTTGTATGAATTAATAATTAATTGAAAAAATTTATGCTAAATTTATAAAGAAATTTGTTTTCGTTTCAATATTTTCTTTAAATATATGTAAATACATATTTATACATACATATATGTAAGTGCATATTTATAAAAAAACGGTACAAAAAACACTGACGATATGTCTCGAACTGCTGTTAATATTCAACTGAGTAAAAATGTATACTCAAATTTTTTACATTTTTGTTGTTTTTTAAGAGTTCCATTAATTTTTTTGTAGAAATATTTTATTTGAAGGATTTGGGGACTGGATTGAAGACATTGTCGATCATCGTGTCGCTGATTCAAACACAAATATAAATTCCTGTTCAGCTCTTTTTAGAGTTCAGTTGCTGGTTTGAAATGCCTACATGAACAATTTGTAGACATTGTCACTCATCTGTGATCTACAGATGAGCGGCTAGATTGAAGACATTATCATCCACATGGTCCTCTTTTCATTACAAGACATTAATAAAAGCGGACACATCGTGCATATGTGTTCGAAGACAATGCCATCTCGAATGATTTCATCTGTGCCCTACAGATGAGCGACTACATTGAAGACATTGTCATCCACATGGTCTTCTTTTCATTACAATATCTTAATAAAAGAGGACACATCGTGCATATGTGTTCGAAGACAATGTCATCTCGAACGATTTCATCTGTGCCCTATAGATAGGCAACTAGATTGAAGACTTTGTCACCCACATGGTCCTCTTTTCATTACAATACCTTAAACAAAAGGGACAAATCGTACATATGTCTTCGTAGACAATGTCATCTCGAACGATTTCATCTGTGCCCTATAGATAGGCAACTAGATTGAAGACTTTGTCACCCACATGGTCCTCTTTTCATTACAATACCTTAAACAAAAGGGACAAATCGTACATATGTCTTCGTAGACAATGTCGTCTAGGATGATTTTGCCGACTGGGTTTATGTCTAGAAATCTTTAGATACATTTTAAGCAGAATTTTTTTCCACTTTACGACTGGTATATTTTTTTAAGACATCAATTTAAATTGATCTTTACTACCATGATTATCGAATAGTAAAGTCTACAACAGCAAAGAAAAATAAAATGATCTTGATGATTAAAGTTATAAAACGTGTTTAAAATTGCAACAGCAACCGATTGTTAAGAAATACTCTCTAAAATCAACAACATCGTCATCAGTCTCTCATCATAATTAAGAACGAACATTCAATTCCAAAACTAATCAACAGGGGCGTAAAGCAAACTTTGTTGTACGAACATGAGTTAAAAAATAAATAAAATAAAAAAAAATTAATTTAAATGAAAATTTTTCTACTACAATACACCTGCAGTGTTTCTTTTTTTAAGCTTTTAGGAGTCAGGTTGGAAAAAAGATTTTATCTAATTTTTTTTTTTTAATTTTTTCTCTTTTTGCAACTCAAATTTATTCAAACAAAGTACGCCTATTTATTTTATATTTAAAGAAAGAAAAAAAAAACCCATTTGGCTTAAACCACATAAAATGGGTGTTTGACTTGTAAGTAAAAGTATTTGTTTTTGATGAAGTGACTGACTAACTGGCTGGAATTGGTTAATTTTAGTTTAAATGCAAACATGCACACACACACACACATACACACAGTTGTATACTCTGCCGTACTATCATTAAGATAGCAATCATTAGCAGAAACTTGGTCGTCCGTCTGTGGCTTCATCAATGGGAGTTGGAATTCATATGTTTTTATGACATGTTTGTGCATGATTTATAATATTGTGTGTGTGTGTGTGTGTTTTACTAAAATAAGTTATTAAAATATCAATTTTTCTTAAACATCTGGACAATAGATAGATGACTCTATTTTAATGGACTGTCTAAATAATGAAAGCTTTTTGAAAATAAATAACTATTAAGATTTGCAGAGATAAAACTAGTCAATTTGTTTTCTGCTAGAAATTTCAATAAATAATTACTATTTGTATAAAGTTTATGTTTAAAATTCATTGAACAAACCAAAAGGGGAGTTCAATAATGCTACCAGTTTGATAGTTAACTCTATTTTCTTCTTATGATATGATGATGTAAATACAGTTTTTAATTTAGATCAGGAGTGTCCAAGCCCTATGCGCTTGATGTTCAATTGTTTTTATAAAAGCACTTAGCTATAGGGCTATACTCTTTAATACACACACATACTGCACTTAGCACTGGCAGTGAAAAATACACAAACGATTTTGTCCTTTTTTTTGTCGTTTTTCACTGCATACACCACACAAGAGCAAAGCAACAACACTTTCGTATGCTTTGCTGGTAAACATTGAAAACAGCGATTATGTGTGTAAATTTTATTTTTGTATATATGTTTTGCTTTTTACAACAAAAAGTATTAAATAAAAGTGGTAGTATTAGTGTGTGCTCTTCCAAACTTTTTACGAACTTTTGGGCACCCCTGATTTAGACATTTGCAAACTAAAACAGGCAAATTTATATTATATGTAGTTTTTCCTTATATGGTGTTGGCTCTTCCATAAAGAACTTTTGGACACCCCTGACTTAGACATTTTCAAACTAATAGAAGCAAATATATTGGCCAAGTAGACTTATAATTTTATAAGCCGGTTACTGGTCATTAAATTTTCTTAAAAGGCTTTTAAAAAAAGTAGAATTAAAGCACAGAAAATGTTAGACTATTGTGATCTGAAAAAGATGGCTTTATTTTTTCTTAACGCGCAGCACTTAAGAGTAACAACTTATTTCCCTTTATTCTTAATATATTGATTTCAATGTTAAACCAGAAGATACAATATTTGTCGCAGGTAAAATGTACTTTTTATCGAGGTAAAAAGCTTTGAAATTGAGTAAAACTAATATGAATTTTTTAAATTGAAAAAAAAAAAAAAAAATTATTTTATTCCAAAAACAAGATTTAGACATCCGGGGTAGTCATGGAATCCAAGTCGGATTTGATAATTATCGCTTTTGAAATTCGATATTGAATTCATTTGGTGTCATGAAAACATGTCGGTTTTGCTATTTTCGATCGGAAATAAAACCAATATTCGAATCAGCTGTTTTCTGTTTTTGCTCTTTTGTTTACAATTTTAAGTATATATATATATATATATATATATATATATATATATATATATATATATATATATATATATATATATATATATATATATATATATATATATATATATATATATATATATATATATATATATATATATATATATATATATATATATATATATATATATATATATATATATATATATATATATATATATATATATATATATATATATATATATTTTTTTTTTTTTTTAAATTTTGCAAATTGTGCTAAAATATTGTTAAAAGTTTTGTTTTTCTAAATAAAAACACAGAAAAAAAGTGACTACATTTCATGTATAAATAAAATGGCATCCGGCATTGCAGCATTTTTGTTATTGGAAGAAGGACACTGTGATTAGGTGACAAGAAAAATTTTGAGGGACTGCAGCAATCCATTTGAAGTGCCGGAGACAACACTTCTAGAGCTTGATATATTCAAACATATATAAAAAGTGGTGCATGTTTTTAGCCTCTTATCGTTTAAACTTGCAACGTTCAAAAATATCACCTTTGTTGCAGTTAGCAGCCACGATACGCTTTTTAGCTGAAGAATCTCATCAGAGGTCTGTTGGCAAGGACTCCAGTATAAATTTTGGTAGAAGCTCTGTATCAATAGGGTTTCACGATGTGCTTGTTGATATCGAGCGTTACGTTTGCTCGCAGTGGATAAAAATTGAAATGGACTCAAATGAGAAATGCAGATCAAGAAACTATTTATAGCAAATACAAGATTCCATCAACAATTGGCTGTATCGATGGTACCCATGTCAAGAATGCTAAGCCCACTATTTTGTTATTAAATATGTAAATAATAACTTTGTTCCCACAGAACACAGACGAGCTCTCGTCTAGAAAATCTGTATAAAAGTTACTAAATTTTTTGAGTGATTTCCATATACAATTTTTTGGACCAGTGCTCGCTCGTCTGTGTTCTACGAACATGTTATTTATTAAACTTAAAAAAAATATATATTTTATGATAACTTTTTTATTTACTTATATTATTGCAAATTACTTATATAAAATAAGCAAAAACAATAGGCCGCCAGTTAATTCCGTCAGCTGTTAACTTCTTGTTTTATTTCCAATAAAAAAACTGATAATATTAGATTCTATGACATCTAAAATCGATAAAAATTTAAGTTCGAATACAACACTATAACTTGGATTTCATGACACCAACGTGATTTTTTGGTCGGTTTTAAATCCAATCCCAATAAAATTGGATTCCATAACAACCCCGAATCGGGGTTATAATTAAAAGCTGATTTGTGGCTTATGAGCAACTCGAATATGGTCTAATCTGGAGATTCAACCTTCAATGGCTTTTTTCCTAATTTGTGGTCCATAGGCCACTGGATCAGATCCGATTCGAAGGACCACGAATACACTTACGGCCGCTTCGCAGTAAGTTAAAGCAGCAACAATACGTAAATGCTCTGTTTTTTTTTTATTGCTCTTTCATATTGGGGTTGGTTTATCGGCTATGCAAAATTATAATTCCAGGATATAGGTTGTACAGGCTGCCAGTTTCATGAAACCAGCCCACTTGGGTCCCTTTGGTCCCGTTGTATTGGTTCCAGGATATATAAATGTATTAAGCATATAAGTTCCGTAGACTAGTGTTTAAAGCAAAAAAATAAATTGAGCTTTCGTGTGGCGATGCTGCTACTTAGTTTGAACAGTTGTTTACTAATGGTGTTTTCTTTTCTGATAAAAATGTTAAGCTACGTACACACGGTTGACAGATTTTGAAATATTGCCAGTAAAATTGTCTGAAAATGAATTACAATCGTGTGAACGGCCAATTTTTAACTTATAACGTTGTCAGAAAAACCATTGTCAATCAATTGTAAGACGACAATGTTGTCAGGCATCTGACAATCGTGAGAACACTCTTTGTCGGCATTGCCAGATAATTGCCTGGTATTGTAAGCTCAGTTTTAATTGCCAAATGTATAAAATTAATGCACCTGACAATGGCATCATTGTCAGAAAAAAGTTTGATGGGCAACACTGCCAAATAGATGGCTGTTGATATACATTAGTGGCAATGCCTTACAACATGTCTGGCAATTTTTTTCATCTAACAATCTGACAACCGTGTCAACTGACAATTCTTGTTGTCAGATGAATTATTTGTCAGACCATAGTCTGACAATGAAATTGTAAGATTTTCTTACGATCGTCTGAACACACTATTTACTTCTGCGGGACAATTTTTCATTGTCGCTACATTGCCAGCATATTGCCAGATCTTACAATATTGTAACATCTGACAACCGTGTGTACACTATATGTAGCATGTAGCCTATGCTACATATAGTGGTTTAACACGTTCTTTTCTAAAAAATTTTATACACTATTAAAGGGTATCATGTTCTTTTCAAAACATGTTGCACTTAAAACTGGCAAAACATGTAGCATGTCCTACACTGTACTTCGAGTACTGCCCTTTTTTACATCTTTGTTTCATACGAGTTTATGCAAATATGAAATTCTTTTGTATTGATGAGTAAACGGTGCTGCTGATGATAGCTTTTACAAGATAAAAATAGTGATTAAAACGTTGGTATGTTAAGAGTAGTCATGATATATTTGAAACGCTAAGTGTGCATTATTATTAAATGGCACTTTAGTTGTATTTTTTGTTCTTTTGTGCTAATAACACATGTACAACTTTTTAAGGGTGATGGTAACCGGAAAAAAATTATAAACATTTAAAGGGCAGCATTTTTTATCAGAAAAGAAAACACCATAAGTTTTAGGGCCATTATTACAACTGACGAATAGTTAACATTTGCATTTTATCCTACAGATAATTTTTTTTTTTTTGATTATTACAAGCTAACATTAACCTGAAAAGTTACTGATAACTTAACAGAAGGTTTATGCTCATGGTAAATGTCAACGGTAATTTTAAGTATTTAAAGTTGCCATATATTCTGCTAAAATATTGTAACTTCAGTTGTAGAAATTGGAAATTTTTAATGGTGACTTTATCGTTCACGTTAACTAATGTTAAGGTTAACTATCAGTAACTTTAATGTTAGGTTGTAATAAGGGCCCTTAGTGTTGTTTTTATTAGATAAACTCTTATGACAACTCTTATGACAAGTTTGGTAGATGAAATTCGGCGCAATATTGACTACAAACATATTTCAGTTTTAGTCAGCTTAGATTTTAGCAGAGCATTTGACTCTATATGCCATGAAATGTTGTTGAATAAGCTTTATACAAGGTTTTCGTTTGCTAAGAACGCTTGTAAGTTAATAAGGTATTTTTTATTAGGCCGTCAACAATTCGTTCAGAGTGGGTTAAACGTATCAACAGTTAGAGCAGTTTTCCGTGGAGTTCCCCAAGGTTCCCTTCTTGGCCCGCTATTCTTTAATATTTACATTAATGACATTTTCGATAGCTTTTCTAATGTTTGTAGCCACTTATATGCAGATGACTTTCAACTGTTGTTTTTTTCGAAAAACAATGATGTTTATGCATTAGCAGCTGGTATTCATAATATTAATTATTAATATTAATATATTGAAAGATTGTGTGATGAAAATTTTATTGTAGTGAACCCTAAAAAATCAAAAGCAATATCTTTCAATGCTGCGGGATTTAATATGCCTCAAATATTTATGAGTGGTGAAGAAATCAAGTATGTGGAATATACCAAAACTCTTGGGATTATTATTGATGATAGGCTCACATTTAACCACCAACTGAACTATGTGTTTTCACGATTATCTTTTGGGTTGCGAAAGCTTTATAGTATAAATTGTTCATTGCCATTAAACATTCGCTAACTTGTTGCACACGCTACGCTCATGCCAGTTTTACTCTATGGCTTAGAGATATATAGTGGAACCACTGAGTCCAATATTGGAAGACTAAAAATATATTTCAGATATGTTTACAAGCTTAAGGCAAGAGATCACGTGTCTGTTTATGTGAAAGATTTCCTAGGATGTTCCTTTGATGATTTCTTAAAACTCAGATTGATGATGATATTTTATAAAGTTTTCAAATATAGTTCACCAAATTATATTTTATCCCGTTTTGACTTTGGAAACTGTTCCAGATCTCATACGTTAATATGTCCCAGATTTTCCTCTCAAAATATGCAGAGATCTTTTGTGGTCAGAGTTTGTCGAATTTGGAAATAAATTTTACCTTATACTGACAGACACTTTTCTCATTCGCTTTCTGAATTTAGAAATGCAATTTTGTCATGCCTCTAAATTTTTGGTTTCCCTTTTCTCATTGGTAATTATATTGTGTGAATTTTTTTTTCTTGTAGAAGAATATGAATCTGTTCAAATACATGATGTTATACAGGAATTATGATTTTTATCTACTTTTTCCCATGAGTTGCTTTAGCAAGCTTAAAGTTTGATATGCATAATTATAAGTGTCAATAATATAAACTAAGTAATCAATTTGGCCGTTTTGTTGGCTTAAAGATTATTAATAAAGTGAATTGAATTGAAAATAATTTATTAGAAAAATTTTATTAAATAAATATATAAACAGCATAAATCATCACTTTTTTTATATCGGGAGGTTAAATTTCAAGGGCCAATGTTGAATGTGAACCACACCTAAACGCCAAGTTTTTTTTCCGAATTTTATTTGACATTTCTCTATTTCAGACTTACTCAATTTGAACCATGGAGAGATACACAATCCAACAACGTGTTAAAGTTATCCAGATTTATTATGACAATTTTCGAAGAAAATCATCTTCAGTGATGAGGCACATTTTCACCTCAGTGGATTCGTCAATAAACAGAATTGCCGCATTTGGGCGAATGAGAATCCAAGAATGACTGTCGAAAAACCAATGCACCCACAAAGAGTGACTGTTTGGTGCGGTTTATGTGCTGGCGGCATCATCGGGCCGTATTTTTTCCAAAATGGGGCCGGTCAGGCAGTTACTGTGAATGGTGTTCGCCGTCGTGAGATGATAATGAAATTTTTATGGCCCGAATTGGAAGAGATATGGATGTAGACGATATGTGGTCTCAGCAGGACGGTGCTACTTGCCACACAGCTAACGAAACAATTGCTCTTTTGCGCAACAAATTTAATGGCCGTGTTATCTCACGTAATGGCAATGTCAATTGGCCGCCAAGATCATGTGATTTGACACCGTTGGACTTTTTTCTTTGGGGTTATTTGAAAGAAAAGATGTACGTCGATGAAACAATTCAACAGCTAAAGGATGAGATAATTCGGCACATTAACGGCATAGAACCTCCATTATGCCTCAGGGTCATCGAAAATTTGGACCATCGGATGGAGGTGTGCCGCCGTGGTCGCAGCGCCCATTTGGCCGATATTTTGTTTCATACATAATTGAATAATACCAATATATCATAATAAAATAAAATTACAAGAATTTCCTTGCGTTTGTGTTTTATTCAAAATCATCATCGGCCCTTGAAATTTAACCAGCCTTTATAAACATACAAAAGAAGCTGCCTCTAACAGCTGACTTTAAGTCCTAGCATATGGTATTTAAAGTATTTGTGAATAGTAGTGAATACTGATTGAATTTTTCAAAGTGTAAAATTAAGTGGGACAAAAAATTTGACGTTAAAGTGTGACTCAGAATTAACATCACGCTTTATGGTTTGACCACCCTTTTTTAACCTTTGGGCCCAAAATAAATAACTTTTGAATTACTGTAAAAAGCCAATTTAAACTCTAATTAATAAAACTTTTGTAACAAAAGGAAAGCGGAAATAGGGATTTGTTAAGAATTAAATTTATGCCAAACTTTTTTAAGCTGGACATGAGCACAAACACAATTGTGTTGAAAATAATAATAAAAAATATGTTTATGTGCGTCTTAAAAACATGCAAAGGATTTAAATTTCAATTTAAACCCAAAATGGTAAGAAAAAAAAAAACAAAATATTAAAGTCCACACATGTCCGCACAGTAAGAAACCAATAAATTACTTTTGGAACAAATGTTAATTTGATCATGAATGTTTCTAATTTGAGTGCTTGTGTGAATATGAACGAACGAGCGAACAAACGCTTTTTTGTTGTGGTTACTTTAATACTTGGTATTCGTTTAAATCTATTAGTTATGCTGCCTTCGCAGCAGTGTGGTTTTATTTTTATTCAAATTGAAATTTTGTTTTGAGTTTCCAATTCTGTTGTTTTCTTTTTTTTTTCATCAAGTTCTTCTTTTTTTCTGTTTTGTTTCGACGTTATTAATGTTTATGGGAACCAAAAGACACGTCCGTTTGTTTTGGTCTCTGCAAAGATAACTTGGCTATTAAGAGTTTGTGTGTTGAAGTGCGTGCCTTTTCATTTGAATTTAAATACACATAATGTTAAATGTTTGATGTGTGTGTGTGTGTATCCTTTTTATCAACTACCTACAACCACTTAAATGATCAATGATCCACATTGTCTGCATATTTAAATTTGTCCATCAACATTTATTGTAGAGTCCTCAAATGGCATTTTTTGTTGGTCGCCTACATGATGAAGCATGTGCCTAAAACATATACACACACACACACACGCGCAAACAAACGTACACATCATTCTTACCACACTTTTGTTGAATAATTTTCGTCCCTTGTTATTGGGTTGATTGTTTGCCGTTGTTTCTTTTTTTTGTTATTCAAAGTCTCATGCTGAGTAAAATTTTGAACAGGCCGATTCCTTGTTGGCTTAGTTGCAAAAGCCCTTTTTGGCTGTTGGCTCGTTTGTGAGTCAAAATAATTTATGCAATATTCAAAAATTGTGTTGTGTTGTTTAGAGTAATGTTGGGAATTTTGTTATGGCGGGGATAAAGAGACTTTGAACGAACTACTATGGCTTGAAAAACACTATTTAATATCAACAAAAAAAAAAATCTAATTCTGTTATAAGATAAGAAATTTGGCACAATGGGTCTAAAATGAACAGCGCAATCTAAATTACACTGCAAAAGTTATTGGAGTACATGATCCGTTTTCCACTACGTGGAAAATTTTGCGGAAGGATTTGGGTGTGAAGCCTTATAAGATACAGCCGGTGCGAGAATTGAAGCCAAACGACCTACCACAACGCCAAATTTTTGGCGTTTTTTTTATCGAAGAATTGTGTTCAGCGACGAGGCTCATTTCTGGTTGAATGGATACGTGAACAAGCAAAACTGCCGTATTTGGAGTGAAGAGCAGCCAGAAGCATTGCAAGAGCTACCAATGCATCCACAAAAAACAAACGTTTGGTGCGGATTATGGGCTGGCAGCATCATTGGGCCGTATTTCTTCAAAGATGATGCGAATCACAACGTTACTGTGAATGGTGAGCGCTACCGTGCGATGATAGCAAACTTTTCTTTGCCCAAAATGGAAGAGCTTGACTTGCATGACATGTGGTTTCAACAAGACGGTGCCACATGCCACACAGCACGCGAAACAATGGACCAATTGAGAGGCGAGTTCGGTGAACAGTTTATTTCACGCTTGGGATCAGTCAATTGGCCGCCCAGATATTTAACGCCTCTAGACTATTTTTTGTGGGGCTATGTTAAGGCTAATGTCTATAGCGACAAGCCCGCTTCGATTGACGCACTGGAAGCCAACATTGCCAACATTATTCGTGAGATACCGGCCGAAATGTTGGAAAGAGTATGCCAAAATTGGACTAAGCGGATGGACCATTTGAGGCGCAGCCGCGGCCAACATTTGCATGAAATAATCTTCAAACATTAAATTATATCGACCCAACTATCGATCCAAATAAATATTTCATGCATTTTTCTGAATTTTATGTGCTTTTTTTTTAAATTTCCGATAGTTCTTATAAAATCACCCATTATTTCCTTTGATTTTTTTTTTTTTTTTTGCAAAAACATCCCAAAAGTGCTCTAAATTTGTTTACAAAATTATAGTTTTCAAAGTAGTCTCTTGTGGTAATTCATGGAGTATTCACATCAGAGTAATTTAAAAATGGTTTCCAAACTAGTTTTCTGTCGTAATCCATGGAGTAAGTGGCATGAAGTAATTTCAAGACTAACCTTGTGTTAATAATTTGTGGGGTAGTTACTTGGAATAGTTTTTGGATTAGTTTGATGTAATGCTTTTTTGGATTACACGATCCTCTCCTAGGACATTGTAATGTAAAATGAAGCAAGTTTTTCCCATATATTTGGATTACTTTTGGACTAGTCCTGGTCCCGTGTGGAGTACTCTTTACACGCATGTAAGGAGTAGTCTCGATTTCTGCAGGGTTCGGGGGTAAAACCTAACGTAATTTAATGCTTTGATTTTACACGCTAAGAAAAAGCAGTTTGCTATATGGTTGCGACAACATTACTATATATTCTATGACATAAGGTATTACTGTTGAAAACAGCATATGATCAGTTTAATTATAGTTTGTTCCTCTATAACTGTGTTACTGTTTGCATTTCTGTAATTCTATTTATACTATCTATAAATTTCAAAATATGGTTGCATACAACAATAGCAATTGTGCAACAATAGCTTTTATCACACCCAATACAAAACTATTGGTTTTTCTAATGTGTATGACACCATAATTCAACAAAAGTAAGTTAATAATCACCCCTATCATGAATAATTTTTCCCCTAAATGTTTCCCCATTTCCCAAAAGAGCGATCATGAATAATTTTTCCCTAAAATGTGTTCCCATTTTGTGATATGTAATTCAGCGATGAATGATAGGAACAAAAAAATGTTCCCATTAAAAAGTTCGCCTTATCGTGAATGGATTTTTCGAAGACATTTTTCCCATTTTTTGTGCAAATTTTTTCATTTTATTTTCTTTAAGGAACTAGAAAAAAATGTAAGTAGTTGTTATATTTTAATGGATATATAAATCAACTAAAAACTATTTTTAGGTCTAAATCAATAAATAATGTGCAACGTGACATGCTTCTCAATAGGATACAAAATAACCTATTTATTAATTTTGGAATTCGCTTACAGAAGAACTAAATATTGCTGGTTCTCCTATTCGCCGGTTATACAATATGGCTGTATATCTGCCGGAGCCAGTAAAGAGGCAAGTTGTTCTTGCGCTATGTTTACCTATTTTTACGTATGGCTTAGAAATTTTTTCTGGAATGTCACAATACAATTTAGTGAAGCTAAAACAGTGTTTTAATAGAGTTGCTCTTTATATTTTCGGTCTTAAGTATGGAGATTTTAGGCACATGACGCCTTTCGTAATAAAGTTGTTGGGAAGGGATTTTGGTGACTATGTTAAGTTGAGATTGCTTATTCAATAGTACAAAATTTTTAAATTTGGATCTCCCACTTATCTTCTCCAAAGATTTAGTTTTGGTTCTTGAACACGTATTCATGCTCTGAACATTTAACTATTTTCATCTTTGGCAATGAATAGATCCTTTGTAGCTAAGGTTACGCGTCTGTGGAATCAGATAATTCCTTATGAAGAAAGGCAGTTTTCAAAATCCGTTTCGAATTTAAAAAAAGTAATTATTTCGAGACTCTGAAGAGCGAAATATTGCCAGACAATAAAATAATAAAAGCCAAATCTATAAAATCAGAAGAAACCTTAAGGTCAAGAAGCTATACCTATAACATTAATAAACTTACGACTATAGATAATAATTTTTTTTTTTAATTTGCACAATGGGATAAAATATGTGTTCCATACATTTTATATTAGCCAGTAATATCGATTTACTAATAATATTGGTCTTTATTTGTAGAGACTTAATGCTAAAGACTGAACTAGAGCAAGAAACTATGTTGCACAATGGGGCTTATAAAATTTATTTGTGTAGGTATTTTTTTTGTATATTTTTGTAATTATTAATTAGTTTTTTAGCTTAGATAATATTTTTTGCACTATAGGACAATTTTTTTTTTTGAAGAATTTGTTAAAATTATTGGAAATATATATAAATATATAATGTATAATGTAAATGTTATTGTGGTTATTAATTAAAAATTTTTGCTTACAAAGAATATATGACTTAGCTTAAATAATTTTTTTGCACTATGGGATAATTTTTTTTTAGAAGAATTTGCTAAAGTTATTGGAAATATATATAAATATAAAATGTAAATGTTTTGTGGTTATTAATTTAAAATTTTTGCTTACAAATAATATATGACTCAGCTTAAATAATTTTTTTTTGCACTATGGGATAATTTTTTTTTTTAGAAGAATTTGCTGAAGTTATTGGAAATATATATAAATATATAATGTAAATGTTTTGTGGTTATTAATTAAACATTTTGGCTTACAAATAATATAAGACTTAGCTTAAAAAATTCTTTTTTGCACTATGGGACAATTTTTTTTTTTTTTTTTTTTTTTTTTTGTGTGAAGAATTTCCTAAAAGTATTGAAAATATATATAAATTTATCTATTAAAACGTATCTATAAAAAATTGGCTTAAGCCACCATTTTACCCAAGTTCCCATTGTGCCTAACAAATGATAGATTCGGACTTAATTTACGTTCGCAGTGAGATCAAACCAATTATTGATATAAAAAGCGTTTTCACTACTGTTTTCCTCCAGTACCGTTGCCAGAAACAGCAAACAAAAATGTTTAAAACAGCTTCCTCCACATTTCTTTTTTGGCAACAGCAACAGCAAAAATAATTTAGTGCATAAACGACACGAAAACAAAACAAACAATGGCAGAAAGAAAAAAAAAACACAGCAACAACTATAATGTTGATTTTTAGTGTAAAGCCCTTAATTAAAATTCTTGTATAACACAAACACTTTAATGCCTTTTTGCATTTGCGCAAATGATGTTTAACAGGAGGCTTAAAATATCAACAGCAACTAAAACAACAACATTAAAACGGCCAAAGCGAAAAAAAAGTATTATGTAGATGAGCTTGTGTTCAGGATTGTGCTGTGATAGCAAACTAAAAAGTGATATAAATTGATTATTCTGTAAAATGTTTTTCAACTTTCTTTTTTGTTGACTGCTTATTTTCAATATTTCTTATTCTGTTCGTTAATAATTTAGATTTCAAGTAGATTATTGATGAAAATACACTGAAATTATTGAAAGGCAAACCCTATACAATTTTCTTAATTCTATAATGAAATTATGTATGTTTTTTTTTAACCAAAAATTTAAATAAAGTTTTCTTGAACTTAAAAATCTTGAAAGTGTTTTACAGCAGTTTTAGAGCCTCAGTGATGTCAGTGTGTTTTGATTTGTTTGTAAAAATAGATTGAGATCAAACTGGAAAGAATGGATTGCTATTAAGTTATCCGAGAATTTCATAGGCTTTCCATTGTGGAGCCCTTAAAATATATAATATAATAAATTTACTCTATGTAATTGCTACGTCTGCGAAACAACAAGAACGCAACAACAACAATAAAATCATTGGCGTTTGATCTACTTGAAAATTTTCCTTCTTTAGATCATGAACGTTGTTTGTTTGTGGATTACGTGTTTAACTTTATGTTATAATTATGTGTGGATTTGTGAGCACATTTATAACAAGCAGAGCTACGGCTGCACAGTGGGTTAAAAGCGATGCAAATTCATAACAATCTCACTATCTAAATGGTAGTAATCAGAATTTGTCTGAATACTTGGAGTATTTAAAAATTATTGAATTAAGGTATTGAATAATGGCTGTATAGAAAGATATCTTAGCTACCAGGTTTGCTGATCTCAAATTTGGGTACCGATTGCCACTTTTCTCCAACCCTATGATTGTGGAGTACTTTAAGGCATAACAGTCAGATTTTGCTGTTTAGTCATGCAAACTATTTCTGGAAAATTTCAAAATTATGATGCGAGATTATTAATAATTTTTCGTTATTAATATAATATTAAGCTCCTTTGAAAATTGTAAATATAAAATACCACGAAAAAATAATTTCTGCTTCTTTATTATTCTATAAAATGTCATCCTTTTGACTTGATTTCATTTTATTAATGTTTTCTTTACATTAATGAGAATTTTAAAAAATGTTTTTCGTTTTTAATTTCTCTGCACATTTGACGCCAGGAAAGATCAGTTTTTGTTGGGTTTTTACTTGCGGCCATTAAATAAAATCAATCATTAACAACTGTGTTGTTGTTCTTTTTGTTTTTATCTCCTGCTGCTGGCAACTGAATATATGAATATTAATATTTAAAACCAAAATGAAAATTTATATAAAACCCTCAAGAGTAGTTAATCACTTTAGTGGAAATTTAATAATATAAAATATAAAAAAAAATATTGAAAATACTACATACAATCACTGCTACTTTTTGTTTGACGGTTAAATTATGCAGCATTTTAAATAATTAAATTGCTAACGTTAAAAGTATATTTTTTGTATTGTTCCACGTAAAACTATCACAACTACAGCTGAAAGCCACAGCTACTGTCACAAGTATTAATGCTGTTGTTTTCTGCTTGAGTCCGCCTGCTGCAGCTGTTCTTGATGATGGCAATGATGAAGATGATGAAGTCATGTTCATGTTATTAGGGGGGAAAAAATTTTAAATATTGAATCTGCAAGCGGAGATTTAAAAGTATTGAATATACTTTTAAGGAGTCACCGGTGGTGTGTAATCTTTATAAATTTGATTAGATACAAAGTCAAGAGCATTTTCAGTAAATACAAAATTTTTGATATAGCAAACCCCTTTTTTTTAATTATATGAACAATTGTTTTAATTGTTACTAGAGTACTGCCCAAGCACAAGAAAAATGTCTTACAAAACATCGTAATATTTTTAGGTACTATCCATCCTCTTCTTTCACATTGCAAAACAAATACTTCAAACACATTAACGATTACTGCCGTATAATTGAACTAACAGAACCAAACACAAGTAGAATAAACTGAAGTGGGAAAAAGTTTAAGTAGAACTTAAGGCCTGAAGTGATGTTCTACTTCAAGCACTGTCATATAAATGTTTCAAAACTATGAAGTGTTTGTTCTGTTTCCAAATGTTCTACTGTTTGTTTGTTTTTGTGTTTTTTTTTTAAAGATTGTTCTAAAATACAGTGCTTGGAACTACTGCATAGTGGGGCAATGTGTTCTTCAGAACATTCTATGCACACTTTTAATTGTTACAATTACTTTAATTCACGTCACTACAGTTCAATCTGATAGTGATCAAAACCAAATCTAAAACTGTTAACGTCTCCTCTTAGTTTGCAAGACTCATACAGGTGGCAATTTCTTGACAATTTCTTTGCTGAATAGTTCTTGCAGTTCTTAAGAATCTCAGAAAGTAAAGCATGTCTGATTCTAGAAGTATAGTACTTTTTACACCAACCAGTATTATCATATCGCCTTCGCGTTATTCACTAGTAAAAACATACATATATATTATAAGATTGGATCACTTGGAAAGATATTAAGAAAATTTGGTTTCTAAAACCGCCCCCTGCGACTTTCGATTCAAGTAGCTGCGGTCATACTTCATATTCAAATACGAGTAAGATGAAATCAAAATGTTTTTTAAACACAACAAACACTCGTAAGGGCTCTCTGCTCTGTCAATATACAAGTTCCCCTAGGAGTAGGTTTTGCCTTGGCGTAGACCAAAATGAGGCACTCTGTTTTCCGGGGCATAGAGGAGGTTTAAAATACAGCCAGAATGTTGCAGGTAAGGTAGGCTCCTCAACCATTATTAGCAAGTCAGAATCTCCCGAAGGTCTCGCTGATCCCCGTTCTGGTAATTTTAACCCTTGGCACGGTTTTTGGAAGTCCTGAACACAACATAAGTCATGTGGATTACTAGAGTTTTGGTTGTTACAACAAATGAGAAGCGTTTACCCCTCTATTCCTTAGAATGTTGCAGTTAAGGTAGGCTCCTCAACCATTATCAGCAAGTCAGAATCTCCCGAAGGTCTCGCTGATCCCCGTTCTGGTAATTTTAACCCTTGGTACGGTTTTTGGAAGTCCTGAACACAACATAAGTCATGTGGATTACTAGAGTTTTGGTTGTTACAACAAATGAGAAGCGTTGACCCTTCTATTCCTTAGAAAGCAAAGTGCCCTGTTTAGGCTTCCGGAGGGAACTGAAAGATATTTGAAGCCGACAGACATTAGTATTTTCAAGCTCTCTGCAGGCCTTCATTATAAGAAATTGTGAATGCTAGTTTTTTTCTAACTATTTGTGTTGCAACTTTATCCAGATCGTTTTGGTTAAATTAGATTAGGTTAGGTTAGGTTAGGTTAGGTTAGGTTAGGTTAGGTTAGGTTAGGTTAGGTTAGGTTAGGTTAGGTTAGGTTAGGTTAGGTTAGGTTAGGTTAGGTTAGGTTAGGTTAGGTTAGGTTAGGTTAGGTTAGGTTAGGTTAGGTTAGGTTAGGTTAGGTTAGGTTAGGTTAGGTTAGGTTAGGTTAGGTTAGGTTAGGTTAGGTTAGGTTAGGTTAGGTTAGGTTAGGTTAGGTTAGGTTAGGTTAGGTTAGGTTAGGTTAGGTTAGGTTAGGTTAGGTTAGGTTAGGTTAGGTTAGGTTAGGTTAGGTTAGGTTAGGTTAGGTTAGGTTAGGTTAGGTTAGGTTAGGTTAGGTTATGTTAGGTTAGGTTAGGTTAGATGAGGTAAGGTCCGGTAGCCAGGCCGCTGGATACCCCAAAATAGCTTAGGTTTTATAGCTCACTTGGGTCCTGAAAAGTGGGATAGTACAGTGAAGAATAGAAGTTAGAGAAATATAGTGTTAGTAGAGGAGATGGATGGGCGGGGATGAAAAGGAAAGGTGGAAACCTCTTAATGTAGCGTTACAAGCTGTTGTACTAGCCATCTGCTGCTTCTAATGAAAGAGGCTAGCGCAGTAGGTTTGAACGAAGCCAGACATGATAGACTGTTGAAGCTCCGCTGACCTAGGTATATTAGGCGATGATGCTCCAATGCCGGTCATGTACCGAGGAGATGAAGGATCGTCCCCTCCTCTTCCTCGTCTTGGCAACTTCTGCAGAAGTCGTTATAGAGTAGGCCTAGTCTCCTGGCATGGTTGCCATGCCAGACAATTGTAATAGCTCCCACGTTCTCTTGGAGTTAATATGCGGCCACAGGTTCCTTGATATACGGCATGTGGGCTCTGTAAGCCATTTTTCTAGGGCACGCTTTAGCGTGTGGATTTTTGGTTAATACGCAGGAATCTTAGTCACTATCAGCTGGGGATGTCCTAGTGACTTGTGCTATATGCTATGCAAATAAACGCATCGTGAAGATCGAAGTTGTTCGACGCACTTTTTGCTTCCAGCTTAAAATGTCCAATTTACATACCTGTGCACTTCATTCAATTCAACAAGCAGCAAAAACAGCAGGGTCCTTGTGTGCTTACTGATTTTTTGGCTGATGGGTTGTTCAAGGTGTATTGCTAACAGCTGTTGTTTAGCTTAAAAGAATTTATCATATATTATCAAAACGTAAAAACGTAGCTCTACTTAAAAATCCGCGTATACGAGCATACCTATCTCATGAAAATATCTTCCAAGCAATGTGGACATTAAGCATTTTGTTTATACTCAAAAAATAAAACATTTTCGTCCTTTAAATCTCTTTATTTCATTGTTTTATTATCATCTACTATGCTATAACTTCATTAACTGTCGCTGCTCATTAAACATTGTGTCCAGCTGCAGTGATTGCTGTTCATTCACACTCGCAAAACCATTTACGCGTATTTGTACGTGTATATGTGTGTGCTGCCTGGCAAGGCTTTTAAATGTGTGGGAGTGTGAGTTTGCACACATTGAAAAATATATATATTTATTTTTATTGTAAATAAAATTTTTTTAAAAATCTTTTTCTGTTTTTTTCATGCCTACATAAATACTTTACTATGATAGTTTGTTTGGTTTTTATTTTAATTTTCTTAAAACACACACAAACATATACACATACATATTTACATATATGTATGTACTCGTATGTATATACCAACAATTTAAATTAATTGCGGTTTGCACATGTATCGTTTGTGGTCTACTTTGAAATGAAATTAATTTTATTATATTTATTTTATTTGTTTTCGGTTTTGTTTTTGTATTATTTTCTTTGGCAGCGCATCATTCACTGCTGTTTTTTCAGCATATTTAATTAAGAAATAACTGTTGGCAATTTAATACCGAAAGTAGTGTTTTTCGTTTTTGAGAAATATATTTTCCAGATTCTTATTTATTTAATTATAAAATGCATTTTATTCCACATAAATATGAAGTACGTATATCAACACTGGCCTGGCGAGAAAGCTGAGAACATAAATAACAATTTTGTCAATACTCGTGATGAACTAAGAAAAATATTTATAACCAGTTTGGGTAATTACGAAATATGAAGTTTATTTGAATAAACAAATATGTATTTAAATAAGAAGTTTATAGAATTTAATATTTAGTATAAGAGAAAATGGTAGAAAATATAAGAGAAAATGCTATAAGAGTTCAGTGGTTTAATACACCCAGCGGCGAACATTGCCTACCACATTATTTCTCTTCGATGATGTGTGCAACACTTTGTAATCAATGAATGGTAACTTACAAAGTGTATGAAAGTAGTATATGGAGTTCCGAAAAATGAATTACGTTCATCTTTTGTATCACATTTATATACAAATGTATTTTATTTTTTAGTTGTAAATCAAATGTTCGCCGTCTTTGTCAGACTACTCGTACGTTGCAAAAATTTTAATTAACAAAATTAGATAAAAGTGCTAGAAAACAATTTAAAAAAGGTACAAGACAAAAGGAAAGACAAAACATTTAGGGAAAAAATAAAAGAATGCAGTAGACAAAAAACAAAACAAATTTATTTAATGGAATATTCCCAAAAAACTGAAGTGCGCAGTACGTACGAGCTGCCTACTGCCGGCTTACAATGTATGCGAGATTGTATTCGAGCTGCCTACCGCCGACTTACAAAGTATGCGAGAATGTATTCAGGCTGCCTACCGCCGACTTACAAAGTATGCGAGAATGTATTCGAGCTGCCTACTGCCGACTTACAAAGTATGCGAGATTGTATTCGAACTGCCTACTGATAGCTTACAATGTATGTTAGGACGTAATGAGCTTTTGTTGGATGAACACCACACTAGCTCGCTTACTTTGTGTGCAGGTAGTAGGCGTTCACTCTACAAATGCGGCAATGTGTATGAAAAAGTATACTAGGATCGTATATGAGATGGTGTGCATTACTGACTTACAAGTGTGCATCGGATCATCGCTTACGTAAGCGAAACTTTGGCCGCTGGGACATGATCAACGCTGTCAACTTTGAATTTTCTTTTGAATTCTTTTAAAGAGTGACCAAGAATTAATTGACCCGGTTGATAAGGCTAAAATGCTAGCAGAAATTTCTGCAAATAATTCTTACCCCAGTGGCTAAAGTTACTTCTTAACATACATTGTAAGTTATCAGTAGGCAGCTCGAATACAATCCCGCATACTTTGTAAGTCGGCAGTAGGCAGCCCGAATACAATCTCGCATACTTTGTAAGTTGGCAGTAGGCAGCTCGGATACAATCTCGCTTACTTTGTAAGTACAGTGAACTCTCGGTAATGTCAACTTCCAATATAATGAACTATCAGTAATGTGAACACCTATTTTTTTATATGGACGCTCTAAATAGTGAACAAAAATTTTGGCGATTTTTTTTTGTTTTCTAATTTGGGAAATCCCCCGATTGAACAAACAACTGTAAGCAATTGTACTTACATACTTTGAGCTTTGTTAATGAAGGTCAGTTGTATTTCGTGACGCGTAGAAACTACTTGAACTTAATATTTCTTCTTACATTCCTGTGTATTTGCAAAGATGTCTAAGAATAACAGAGAGTTTTTAACCATTAATGAAAAATATGAAATTCTTCAACTTTTGGAAAAAGGATCAAGTGTTACAGCACTAAGTGTTAAATATAATGTTGGGAAATCTACCATTTGTATACGCAACAAAAAGGATAAAATTTATAAGTGTGTTAATAATACATGTTATGGACCAGGGAAACGTAAAACTTTACAATCTTCAGAGCTTCCTACAATGGAAAAATCTCTATACAAGTGGTTTCTTGACATGAGAAGTAACAAGTAAGAGTGTAGTATATTCGGCTGGGCCGAATCTAAAATACCCTTCACGATAGTCACGAATATGTATAGTATATTAAAAATGTGGCCTGAATATGCTCGGTTATATATGAACCGATATCGGAATTTTCTATTATGACCTGAATATGCTCGGTTATATATGAACCGATATCGGAATTTTCTATTTTCTGTATTTTAGTAACCTTCTTTTATAACGAGAATTGCTTTTCAGCAAAAAAAAAAAAAAAAAAAATTTAATGAATAAATCGGTTCAGGCTATATCTCGGGTATATATGAACCGATATCGAAAATTTTAATTTTCCATATTTATATAACCTTATTTCATTACCAGAACTGCTTTTGAGCACAACAAATTGTTTAAGTTCGCTTACGCGACATTTTCATGAAAAACCCGATTTGGGCTATATCTCGGGTACATATAGACCGATATCGGAAATTTTCATTTTCCATATTTAGGTAACCTAATTTCATTACCAGAACTGCTTTTGAGCACAAAAAAGCTGTTTAAGTTCGCTTACGCGGCATTTTCATGAAAACCCTGGTCTAGGCTATATCTCTGGTATATATGGACCGATATCGGAAATTTTTATCTTCCACATTTATATAACCTCATCTTATTACCAGAACTGTTTTTAAGCAAAAAAAAATTGTTGTTTAAGTTCGCTTACGCGACATTTTCATGAAAAGCCCGGTTTGGGCTATATCTTGGGTATAAATGGACCGATATCGGAAATTTTCATTTTCCATACCTATATAACCTTATTTTGCTATTAGAACTGCTTTTAAGCAAAAAAAGTTGTTTTAGTTCGCTTACGCCGCGTATTCATGAAAAACCCGGTTTAGGCTATATCTCGGGTATATATGGACCGATATCGATAACTTTTATTTTCCATATTTATATCACCTTATTTTATTACCAGAACTGCTTTAAGGCGAAAAAATTGTTTAAGATCGCTTACGCGGCATTTTCATGAAAAACACGGTTTGGGCTATATCTCGGGTATATATGGACTGATATCGGAAATTTTCATTTTTCATATTTATGTAACCTAATTTCATTACCAGAACTGCTTTTGAGCAAAAAAAAGTTGTTTAAGTTCGCTTTCGCGACATATTCATGAAAAACCCGATTTGGGCTATATCTCGGGTACATATGGACCGATATCGGAAATTTTTATCTTCCATATTTATATAACCTTATCTTATTACCCGAACTGTTTTTAAGCAAAAAAAAAATTGTTAAGTTCGCTTACGCGACATTTTCATGAAAAACCCGGTTTAGGCTATATCTCGGGTATATATGGACCGATATCGGAAATTTTCATTTTTCATATTTATGTAATCTTATTTCATTATCAGAACTGCTTTAAGGCGAAAAAATTGTTTAAGTTCGCTTACGCGGCATTTTCATGAAAAACACGGTTTGGGCTATATCTCGGGTATATATGGACCGATATCGGAAATTTTCATTTTCCATACTTATATAACCTTATTTGATTACCAGAACTGCTTTTAAGCAAAAAAAGTTGTTTAAGTTCGCTTACGCGGCATTTTCATGAAAACACTGGTCTAGGCTATATCTCGGGTATATATGGACGGATATCGGAAATTTGCATTTTCCATATTTATGTAACCTAATTTCATTACCAGAACTGCTTTTGAGCACAAAAAAGTTGTTTAAGTTCGCGTACGCGGCATTTTCATGAAAACCCCGGTCTAGGCTATATCTCGGGTATATATGGACCGATATCGAAAATTTTCATTTTTCATATTTATATGACCCTATTTCATTACCAGAACTGCTTTTGAGCACAAAACCGTTGTTTAAGTTCGCTTACGCGACATTTTCATGAAAAACCCGATTTGGGCTATATCTCGGGTATATATGGACCGACATCGAAAATTTTCATTTTTCATATTTATGTAACCTAATTTCATTACCAGAACTGCTTTTGAGCACAAAAAAGTTGTTTAAGTTCGCTTACGCGACATTTTCATGAAAAACCCGATTTGGGCCATATCTCGGGTATATATGGACCGATATCGGAAATTTTCATTTTCCATATTTATGTAACCTAATTTTATTACCAGAACTGCTTTTGAGCACAAAAAAGTTGTTTAAGTTCGCTTGCGCGGCATTTTCATGAAAACCCCGGTCTAGGCTATATCTCGAGTATATATGGACCGATATCGAAAATTTTCATTTTTCATATTTATGTAACCTAATTTTATTACCAGAACTGCTTTTGAGAAAAAAAAAGTTATTTAGCTTCGCCTATGCGACATTTTCATTAAAATCCGATTTGGGCTATATCTTGGGTATATATGGACCGATATCGGAAATTTTCATTTTTCATATTTATGTAACCTAATTTCATTACCAGAACTGCTTTTGAGCACAAAAACATTGTTTAAGTTCGCTTACGCGAAATTTTCATGAAAAACCCGATTTGGGCTATATCTCGGGTATATATGGACCGACATCGAAAATTTTCATTTTTCATATTTATGTAACCTAATTTCATTACCAGAACTGCTTTTGAGCACAAAAACGTTGTTTAAGTTCGCTTACGCGACATTTTCATGAAAAACCCGATTTGGGCTATATCTCGGGTATATATGGACCGACATCGAAAATTTTCATTTTTCATATTTATGTAACCTAATTTCATTACCAGAACTGCTTTTGAGCACAAAAACGTTGTTTAAGTTCGCTTACGCGACATTTTCATGAGAAACCCGATTTGGGCTATATCTCGGGTATATATGGACCGACATCGAAAATTTTCATTTTTCATATTTATGTAACCTAATTTCATTACCAGAACTGCTTCTGAGCACAAAAAAGTTGTTTAAGTTCGCTTACGCGACATTTTCATGAAAAACCCGGTTTGGGCTATATCTCGGTTATATATGAACCGATATCGGAAATTTTCATTTTCCATATTTATGTAACCTAATTTTATTACCAGAACTGCTTTTGAGCAAAAAAAAGTTATTTAGCTTCGCCTATGCGACATTTTCATTAAAATCCGATTTAGGCTATATCTCGGGTATATATGGACCGATATCTGAAAAAAAAAATTTTTGTCTTTTAGTCACCATGCTTAATAAGTGTGTGAAGTTTGAGGCAAAACGAACAACTTTTGTTTTCAAAAATTTTCATACAAAACTGCAAAAAAAAATGGCTTTTTTCGGAATTTTGAATATATCTCAGCTATACGTGGACCGATATTACTGAATTTCAATAGCAAACCCATGAATCGATGGGGTAAAAGAATGGTGAAGGAAAAAAGTTTCTAAGTCTAATGGTTTTCTCAGAAACGGTATTTCAACAGCGGACAGACGGACAGACGGACAGACGGACATCGCTTAATCGACTTTTCCATTAATTCTGATTCAGAATATATATACTTTATAGGGTCGCAAAAAAAAACTGTAGAAATTACAAACGGAATCACAAACTTATATATACCCTTTACATTTTTGTGAAGGGTATAAAAACCTTCCAATAAGTGGATTGATGCTGAAAGAAAAAGCGAAACAGCTTCATTCTAATTTTAATGAAAATGGACACCACTTCAACGCCAGCGACGGTTGGCTCCAAAAATTCAAAAAGAGATACGGAGTTCGTCTTATACAAGTTAGCGGAGAAAAACTTTCAGCGCAACCTCAACTGGTAGATCCTTTTAAATTGAATCTAAAAGCAAAGATAGATGAACTCGGTTTATCAAATGATCAGCTTTACAATGCAGATGAATCAGGATTGTTTTGGAAACTTCTTCCTCAAAAAACGTATGTAACATCATTGGAAAAAAATGCACCAGGTAAGAAAATTGAGAAGGAAAGAGTTACATTTCTTTGTTGTGCAAATGCATCTGGATCCCATAAGACCTTGTTATAGGAAAGTCGAAGAATCCTCGCAGCTTTAAAAATTTTATCTGTCCAGTGCACTACAAAAACTCGAAATCTGCTTGGATGACTTCTTCAATTTTTAAAGATTGGTTTCATTACTGTTTTGTTCCCGAGGTAAGTAGACTCCAAAACATCAAAGTTTTTAGGTAGAAATTTATTTTTCTCTTTCAGGTTACAGAATTTTTAACTAACAAGGGGTTACCACTAAAAGCTTTGTTGTTATTAGATAATGCTCCATCTCATCCTCCCGAATCAGAATTCAAATCTGAGGATGGTTCTATACAGGTGATGTTCATGCCACCAAACGTAACACCATTAATACAGCCAATGGACCAGAATGCCATCAGAATTACAAAACTTCATTATAGGAATAGTCTTCTGGCAACAATAATAGCAAAGGACACGAGTTGGCTGGATGCAATGAAGCAACTAACATTAAAAGAAGCAATTAATTTTTTGGAAGCAGCATGGAATCGAGTGGGGAATGAAACCTTGGCTAAATGTTGGAAAAATATACTAGATATGGTTAAGTGTTTTAAGAGATAAATGGCAATCAGAAATTAGAGTTTTGGAAGAAAACGCCGCCGATCTTTTTCAGACATTGTTCCCTCAGGAGCCATATACCGCGGCTAACATCCAAGAATGAAATAATAACCCATGTGAAGATATAACGCTATTTAATGAAAATGATGTAGACGAAATATCCGATGATGATGATCAATGTGTCATCGAAGAGACCCAATACAAAATAAAACCGAAGGAAGCTGTCGAAATTTTTAATAAGGTACTACAGTGGGCTGAGTCTGAATTAATCGATCAGGCAGATATAAAAATTCTGAAAAAATTAAAGGAAGTGGCAACTAATAAGCTGCTGGAACAAAAGAAAACTCAAAAGATGATAACCGATTATTTCCTTACCCAAAATATTTATGTTTTTTACTGCTAATAGTTGTACAATGAATTAATGTACCTAATTTTATTTTTTATTCCCTTTAATTTTTAATATTTTATACATAATTTTTAGTATTTTATATATAACATTTTAGTAAATATTTAAGATAAAAAGTGAATTTAAAATTAAAAAGGTCGTTAAGTTTGCAATAAATTATAGTTTATGTTAAAAATACCAAGATTTTCGATATTTTGTAATATTTTTTAGTCGAAAAAAGAAAACGACACTACAAATTTTTACAATCGAAAATGTGTACAAATTCGATAATGTGAACTACCTTGGTTTTTATTAGTTCACATTATCGCGAGTTCACTGTAGGTCGAAGACGTACAGTGCACTTCAGTTTTTTGGGAATATTTAGCTAAATAAATTTGTTCTGTCTTTTGTTTACTGCATTCTTTTCTTGCTTTATATTTCTTGTACTTCTTTTATAATGTTTTCTAGGCACTTTTACCTTTAGCACTGATTTTATTAAATAAAATTTTTGCAACGTAGTCTGACAAAGATGTCGAAAGTTTGATTTGCAACTAAAAAATAAAATACGTGCATATAAATGTGATAAAAAAGATGAACGTAATTCATTTTTGGGAACTCCATATATGTCATAAACTTTGTAAGTTATCATTCATTGATTACAAAGTGTTGCAGACATCATTGAAGAGAAGTAATGTGGTAGGCAGTGTTCGCCGCTGGGACTTGCTGGAAACCAGTCAATCACATCTCGTACTTGATAGAGTATATATGGCTATGCCAAAGATGTTTTTCCGAGCCCAAGCATTTAAAAGGGCGTTGCTCGATCTTGGCATAAGCAAGTCTCCTGGACCGCATGGCATTCTCGCACGCTATAACATTTTATGCTAGGGTGATAAATTTTACGCCACCTTGTGCTTCAAATTAAAGCAATGTAGAGTTATTTAGGCAGTATATGAAGTTATAAATTGTAATAAAAAATTTTAAAAAATTAATTAGTGTATAATTGTAGTTTGGAATATAATTTACAACAAATATCGTCTTATTGTGGCTTTTAAAAAAAAATAGTATCAGAGAAAGATATACATAAATTTGGCATTTAAACATAAAAATCTTTATGATTTTGTTCTAGACAACAGAAACGACCGACGTCTACCTGTAACCATTTCGTATTGTTTGTTTATGGAACAAACAGCCCACGCTTATTCAATACCCTTTCAAACCATTTATACTTCTGCGATATAAAAATATTATAGAAAATAAAAGTAATAAAAAGAGTAACGTTGGCATTAGCTGCTCCACCAGTTCTTTAATGTATGAATCATCATCATCATCATCGTCGTCGTCGTCGACGCTGCCCTCGTCATTGCGAGCGTCATCTACTCAAGTTTATTTGAACAATTTAAGCTTGTAGTTTATAATGGTCGTTTTGATAACTGACAGATCGACAATGCTCATAAATTGATTAAAAGGAAAAATTAAAGCCAATCCAGAGACACATACTCGTACACTCACACACAAAAGTACACATTAATTTTTAAGACCAAATCCTCAACTTGCTGTTTTGCCTGATAAAATATAAAGTTATTGTCGTTGGGTGTTTCTGATTTGTTTTGTGAAATATGACCAAAATCAGTGGAAAAAATTGCATTTTAACTTTTGCTACAAATTGGTGTCATGTTAAAAATATTTCAAGATATAAATTGATTTGGAAATTTGTTTAATAATTTAAATAAGACTTATGAGTGATTTTTTAAAAGAAACATGGGAGATTGATTGTGCAAAAAATAAATGATTAACAAGCAAAGTTTTTTTTTTTTTGACAAGGTGCTCCTCTGCCCTACAAAGACAACGCTGCACAATTTTGCTTCCGCATATTTTTCCTAAAATTCGAGGCTAGTAAAAAATTGATTATACATGATTATGATTCAAAGTATTGCCTCTTGCTGGCCACTATTTTCTCCCATCATTTGGGCACTGTACAAATCCTGGGTTAAAAAAACTGGTTATCTATTGAAGCAATCTACTAAACGATCCTTATTTTTTACTTCTTCATAAAACCGAAAGTGCTGGACAGCCAGGCCACGTGCCGTTGATCGGAACAAGTGTTAGTCCGTGAAAGAAATGTCTGGAGAGTACGGCAAGTGGGGCTAGGACTACCCATTTCAACGTTTCCATGAATATCTTAACCACTTTCGTAACATCAGATCGAGTAATGCCATGCAGATGTGCCCAATCCTATGCGCTTAATGCTCAATTGTTTTTGTAAAAGCGTTTAGCTATATAGCTGTGCTCTTTAATACACACATACTCAGCGTTGTCAACTTTAAAATTTCAAAACGCTCCAATATGAAGAAAAAAGCGCGTTATTTCAGCAAAAACGCACCAAGTGTAGATTTATTTTTATTTTTTAAAAACCCATTTGTAATATAAAAAGTGTAATATTTTTATATTAAAAAAACGATAATACAACAGCCTTTTAAGCAGCTATTAGACGATCAGTGTCTGATAGCACCGGCTGATGGCATGCCATCAAATTCGTTCAATAGCTAGAACTCGTGTTTGTCAAACTTGGCCTCTAGTGTGATCACCGATTCGTTCAATAGCTAGAATTCATGTTTGTCAAGCTTGGCCTTTAGTGTGATTCTGGTACTTTTATTAAGACAATGGCATGTTTTCAATAATTAAACCCATATTCGATATTGCAATAACGACTATCAAATTTGGTACTCAGCAACAATATTTAATTATATTCGCTGTCGACCGAAATCAGCTGTTAGTTTTACTGCTTATCAGCAGCTACAGCTGCTTACCGCCGTTAAAATTATATCACAGGAGCATACAACCGTGACTGCAAGGGATAAAATGTGTCGAAAAAAATTACAACTATCGGATCATTAAAAGTTACAGATACGCACAACAAGCCATCAAACTCATGTAATAGCAATTCCATCAAACACAGTGTGAATTACATTTTGGTTTTGTTTTTATACACTGTTTTGCTTTTTTACAACTAAAAAAAATGAACTTAGGGGCACCCCTGCTGTAAAGTCACATTATCATATCTTTCGCTGTATTGCGGCCATTTGTCTTTCAATCCTCAGCTCAAATGCATTAATTGCGTGCGATAAGCATTATCTGTGATTGTTTGAGTCGGTTTTAATAACTTGTATAATACATTGAAGGCAGAATTAGTTTGTACGTTATTTTCCGTTCTGACTCAGCTGTTTAGTTTCTGTTAATTGAAACTATATGTGCATGGTTTGTTTTTACTTTTTCGTTCTGTTCTGTTTCGGACTAATCTGTTGAAAATAGAATTCAACGTTAAGTGACGGCCAGGTATGTGTATGTTTTATTTTTTTCAGGTATGGAAACATTAATTTTTATAATTTTTTTTCTTCAAAGCTAAAAAAATTTGTTTAAATTAAAGATTTTTAAAAGTAAATACATTTTTATCAACTAAGCAACTATGAATAATCAAAAGAATATTATTTTAGCGAGAAAAAAATTATATTTTGTAGAAGAAGTGTCATAAACTCTGCAGATTGTGAAAAAGAAGTGGATTGTGTGATCACCATTTCTAAATGATTAATTTGTTTCTTTTTGTGTTTTTTCACACAAGATAATATTTATGTACATATTTTATTCTTCGTTGCAATGTTTTTCTTTTATTCATGCTCTACTGTAAAAGACAGCTGAATATTTCCACGGAAAAAGTAATTGTAAAATATTTGCTACAGAACTGAACGTCTCAGAACGGCAACAGAAAGTAAAAAACTAATGAGACCTTGATTTATTAAATATTTTATTTATTTGTTTAAAAGTATATCAGGCCATGGCTACGAGGCCTTAGGCACATGATTTATTAAATAACTCCTAAGTTTTTTTCCATTTTGTGAATTACTTTGCTTTTTTAAAGTCTTATTTTACTCACAAATGCCCCCCGGGGAACAGGTTTTGCCTTGGCGTATTCCTAACTTAGGCGCTCTGTTTTTCGGGGAAAAGAGGGGAAGGGGTCCCTCGTTTGGTGCGGCAAACAAAACTCTAGGAAGCCACATGACTTATGTTGTGTTTGCTTCCGAAACCCTTACCAAGGGTATAAATTGGCAGAACGGGGATCAGCATGGCCCACGGGAAGTTCTGCTTGCGGTTCAACCCGGGCTGATCATGGTTGAGGTGCCTACCTTGGCTGAAACGTTCTGGCTGTGGTTGAAACCTAAAACGAAGGAAGGGAGTGTTAGTATCCTTGATAATTTTTTGGTGATGGCTTTTTTCGAGGGCTACCAATCTCCCGAGGATCTGTTGCCTATACAACAGATACGTGTACTGTAAGGAACCAGTGGTGATGATTGACGGGTGAGTTGGTTTAAGGGCTGATGCTCTTAATGGGCTTCGGCCTACCAACTCATTAAGCCTTGTCCTCCATTGATTGCTGGGAAATTGCATACATGAGGGATTAGAAAGCCCGAACTCCTCAAGAAGAAGTTGTTCATATGACCGCAATCATATGACAAGAATTGCTACCTGTGTGAGCCTAGCAAGCCACACGGGGGCGGTGGTGAATCATGAAAAATTCACTCCGGGGAATTGATCCACCATCAGGTTAGGCCGTCAAGGCAGGTACTGATGTAAATCATTTTCACAGTTTACTCACAAATTTGTTTTTATTTATTGTATTGCAAAAGTCTTGTTTAACCGGGTTTTTCTTAAATTTCTAACCTGAAACCGAGTGCTACTGTTCAAATTATTCGAAAACCGGGTTTAGAAAAAATCGCACATTTTTACGTAGCAAGCGTGCATCATTCAGAGCTCATCCATTTGTGGTCGATTGCCCAGGGAATCGTACTACGCATTACAGAGAGAATTTTTTTTCAGCCGTACGCTTCGCCTGTGGAATAAGTTGCCTGCAGAGGTGTTTCCTGTCTGCTATAACGTTGGAAGGTTCAAGTTAAATGTTCACAAACACTACTTCCTCTTTCCACCTCCTCACAACCTATTTTCCTAGTTCTGGTACAATGCACTGCGTATGTAGGTGTCATCCCCTGAGTACTGGTCCAAGAGAAAAAAAAACCAAGAAGCAGTGTAAAATTAAAACACGAAATTGTTTTGGTTCCATTTTGGATAGCACAATAGCTCACAAACTAACGAATAGAATATCATGAAACAGCTATCTTTTGAAGGTTAGTATTAACTGAAAAAAAGTGACTGCAATAAAACTAGCACCATCTATGTGTTAGGTCCTGGAATTTTCAGCCCATGTAGTAAAGGGTGGTTAAATTTCAAGGGCCGATGATGATTTTGAATAAAACACAAACTATTTAGGAAATTATTGTAATTTTATTTTATTATGATATATTGGTATTATTCAAATATATATGGAATAAAATATCGGCCAAATGGGCGCCGCGACCACGGCGGCTCACCTCCATCCGATGGTCCAAATTTTCGATGACCCTGAGGCATAATGGAGGTTCTATGCCGTTAATGTGCCGAATTATCTCATCCTTTAGCTATTGAATTGTTGCTAGCTTATCGACGTACACCTTTTCTTTGAAATAACCCCAAAGAAAAAAGTCCAACGGTGTCAAATCACATGATCTTGGCGGCCAATTGACATCGCCATTACGTGAGATAACACGGCCATTGTATTTGTTGCGCAAAAGAGCAATTGTTTCGTTAGCTGTATGGCAAGTGGCACCGTCCTGCTGGAACCACATATCGTCTACATCCATATCTTCCAATTCGGGCCATAAAAAGGTAGTTATCATCTCGCGATAGCGAACACCATTCACAGTAACTGCCTGACCGGCCTCATTTTGGAAAAAATAAACCGCACCTAACAGTCACTCTTTGTGGGTGCATTGGTTTTTCGACAGTCACTCTTGGATTCTCATTCGCTCAAATGCGGCAATTCTGTTTATTGACGAATCCACTGAGGTGAAAATGTGCCTCATCACTGAAGATGATTTTCTTCGAAAATTGATCATCATTTTCATAATAAGTCTGGATAACTTTAACACGTTGTTGGATTGTGTATCTCTCCATGGTTCAAATTGAGTAAGTCTGAAATAGAGAAATGTCAAATAAAATTCGGAAAAAAACTTGGCGTTTAGGTGTGGTTCACATGCAACATCGGCCCTTGAAATTTAACCACCCGATATATACTCGTATTTAATATGTCGTAGAGAACCATTTATTTCCTCATGCCAAAAGCTCTCGAAAAATCGTTGACTTTTGGTGACGTATTTTTTCATTTTGACCGGCGTGTACTCGTATTAGAAAACCCTTTTGTTTTCTAATGTATTAAAGTGCACACATACATGCATATACTCGTATGTGACCTGAAATAAACCCAAAACATTTTTGTTTCTTTTCAAAAATGTTTAATACATTTGCATTTATTATTTAAACATCTTAAATTTTAAAGGTGTGAAAGAACTATTTTGAAATTTCAATTGACAGCTGTTAACCTTGGCAGTAATAATTTACCCCCATGACCTTTTTTTGTAGTGACACAATTGCTGTCTGTCTGGTAACTGACACATTAAAACATATGTTGACAAAAGTCTTTAAGCCTGGTTAGGGGGTAGCATTCATTAATAATTTATAGAGTCTGTTTAATAAGAAACGGTAGTCCAAATATGACACCCCACATTTGAAACAATTTATTTTGGAAATTTTTTTGTTCTTCACAAGCAGACGAGCGGAAACAAATATTTTGTAGCCATTTAAAGTTTTATTTGACAGTAATTTTTTTTAAGAAAAATTTTTATAAGTCTTTTATTAGTCAGTTTTTTTATTTTATTTTTGCTTATTTGAATAATTTAGCATTTTATATTTTTATTTGCTGTTCTTTGTAGAGGCAGCAAGTTATTTAAATTAGCATATTTAAAAAGGGACCTTTTTTTGCTTTTAAGTTGGAAAATATTTTAAGACATTTACCAGTATGTATGTAAAAAATGAATTTTACATTTGACTAATTTTTTGAATGTTTTAGGGATTTATCTTACCAACATCTACCGTGATTGTAGTCTGACCCTTGTTAGAAGAAATGTATACCTAAAGGTATTTTAAAAGGTAACTTTGTTTTATATTAAAATCCCTTAAGGCTGGTTGCTAAAATTATATTAAAATTTTAATAAACAGCTTAAACATTTATTCATTTCAAGGCAAACAACATTTTTTATTTATTCATGATATTTTTGTTGCTTCAAATTTGAAACATCAAACCATTTGCATGCTTTTTATATTCGTAATTGATATTTATCACTTGGACTTTTACCATAATCCTGCTATTTTCATTAAACTGCCATAAAATGCAAACAAAAATGTAAGATAAAATAACTCTAGTGTTTTTAAATAAAAGTCACGTACTCACTCATGTCTGGTTTTTCACACGCACCCGAATTGACCGCAATTCATATTCTGACACACAATGCAACGTTTTTTTTGGCTTTAAAAAGAATACGACTACATGAAAAAAAAAAACGTTCGAATTCTATTAAATTTTGATGATTTTTTAAAAGGTTTGATGAATTCATTGTTATTAATAATTCAATTCTTATTAATATTAGAATGGGGTGTGGCCCAAAACGGCCCCTTGCACTAGGACCTTAGTTGATATATTGTGCATCTCCTTACCCTTTTACTGGTCAAGTAAGTTAAGAAATCTTATTAACTCCTTCAATGGGAGTGTTAGCAAGTCATGTTCACTTAACGCCGGGGTGCCCAAAAGTAAACACCAATACATTGATGGAAAAACTAATTTTATTTATTTGTTTATTTTATTTACTTATTCCAAATTTTTTTAAGCCATGAGGGCCAATAAGCAACGACAATAATTCATTGCTTAATTTTAATTAACTAAATTAATAAATCATTCAGAAAAGAAAAAAGAAAAAAAAAAAACGTTTTCCTATTACTCATCCTCCCCATTCCACAAACTCAGAAAACACGGAAGCCCTATTGCATAACATCTATTTGTATCTGAAACAATAATTAATAGCAGTCGAAACATATTTTTACTACATTACATGTTGTCAAAAACAATTTTCTTAAACTTCTTATTCGAGTGGAACAATTTTCTATTCGCATAAGGAATTACTGTATCCCATAGCCCAATAGATCTTGCAATAAATGATCTTTTCATTATTAACGTAGAAAATCGAGGAGGAACTAACGTGCATGTTCTGGATGAACAGCTAAGTTGGAAACTATGTCTTAAATATAGCGGGCAATTAGTTCTGACAGTTTTGTAGAACTACTCCCAAGTACCAACTTTGTGTAAGGAATTATATGCTCCCTATAACCCAGTCCGTAATTATATTATTGCAGCAATATTCTGCTGGGAAGTACCACTATATATCTCCAAAAGATATATAGACATACATGTGGAGAAAATCAATATTTTCTTTATATATATTGGCAAGAAACAACCCAGTGCATAAAAACGTTTTAACACAAATAAGCAAATCATACGAAAGTGTTGTTGCTTTGCACTTTTTTGCGTACACACACATATGTATATTAAAGTGAACAGCATATAGCTAAGTGCTTTTACAAAAACAAATGAGCACCAAGCGCATAGGGCCTGGGCACTTCTGACTTAACGTATAAATTTGCAGTAGCCTGCATGTCTTGTGTTCCAACGCCTCCCAGTACGTGATCATTTGTTCCTTTGACTCTTGGTATGCATCTCAGAATCTGCCAATGTTTTTATTGGAAGTACCCAATCAGTACAGATACTTAAGGTAGCTTTAAGTGCACATGTCAACATTCTTAGGCTTTTCCTATACAGTCTTAGAGCACCTTTAGCCCCCTTTGCATCAAATCTTATTTATAAATTTCTTGGAATGTTCAAGACCGTTTGTCTCATTCCAATTTTCCCCCGCGATGGATTCGTTCCATTTTCTCACCTCCCTGAGGAAGCCAAACAATTGTATGGGCCCCTTTGTTCCATTTTTTGAACAGATTGTGAAACTCAGCACCTGCTTTGTCGGCCACGGGGTGAATTATTCACCCTACACTGTTTGCAAGTTTTTGCCATAAGTTTGTAGCATATAGACAAAGTCCTACCTTTAGAGTTCGGGCCTTCTAATGCTTCCTGTATGCAATTTTCCAGCAGCAAATGGAAGTTAAGGCTCAATGAACTGGTAGGCCCCATTAAAGAGCACTAAGCGTGCCCGGGAGGGGAAAACTCCCCGGGCTCCTTACAGTACTGATATCTATTGCAAGAAACCAGCTCTTTGCATGGTTATTAGTCGCCGGGTAAACTTATTCCCCTTTCTACGATTTTAGATATAGACCACAACCAGAACATTTCAGCAAAAACATCCACCTCAATCATGATCAGCACTGTGATGGTCTGCAAGGCAGAACCTCTCATGGGCTTTGATGATCCCCGTTCTGCTAGTTTAACCCTTGGTAAGGGTTTCGGAAGTCTAACAAAACATAAGTTATGCGGCTTGCTGGATTTTGTTTTTTGCTACAACAAACAAGGGGCTCTTTTCCCTCAATGCCCCAGAAAGCAGAATGCACTGGCTTAGTGTAGGCCAAGGCAAAACCTGCTTCCTGGGGGAGCAGGTTTATTCACAGATGATTGACATTGTACTGCCACATGCTCCTCATTTTCTGGCTACCAAACCAGAGTAATCTGATTCCCGTTTGCCAATTCATTTATTTTGTTGTAGCATTCTGGAACTAGCTTGGATGTAAAAACGTAACTGCTTACGGTGCAATCTAAATTAAGGCGTCAAAAGCAATTTATCTGTCGCAAACCCTTATGTACATACAAAATGTATGCGATCAACCTAAATAGCGCAACGTCAACACACGATTTCCGTTTGCACTTAAACGACACAAACATATTTCATCTTAAGACAATTTAAAGATGAAACAGAACTAGGTCTTGACGATTTTTTCCATACATTTTGACATAAAATTACGTCAGAGAATGCGATCGTCAAATAGAATCTATTTTATTTCGGCAGCGATTTTTCTTATGCTCTCACTTTGAAGCAGAAAAGCTTTCAACAATATTACCACACTTACTGCAATTTACTAAAAGTGTGGTAATATTGTTGAAAGCTTTTCTGCTTCAAAGTGAGAGCATAAGAAAAATCGCTGCCAAGATAAAATATATTCTATATTACGACCGCATTCTCTGGCCTAATTTTATGTCAAAATGTATGGAGAAAATCGTCATGCCCTAGTTCTATTTCAGCATTTAATCACTTTTTTCTATGTTTTCAATGACAGTAAACGGCGATTGTGTTGCTCTAAGTTTACACACAATATGAAGTCCACAAAATACAAATTCTTTTTATTGCCATTGGTCTCAAGATATTTCTCTTGTAACTTCTCTGAGACTCATCATTGCCATTCTTTTCATTTTTCCACAAAGCAGGCAGACTTTTATAACGTACAATTCTATAAATTCTAAGACAACTTTTTTTTAATCTATTTTGTGTACTTCTTCCACCATTTTACTCTGCACAATTTTCATTGAAATGATAAAACTTAGCGCTAAATAACTCAAGCGGTTTGACAAACATCAATATGTTTGCGCGAAAAGTTCAAAAATGTTTGATTTTCGTGCAAACATGCTTCTAATAAAGGGTGTTTTTTAAGCTAGATAGAACTTTAAATTGTAAAAAGTAACACAAAAAATTAAATTTTGATGAAACATTTTTTTATTTGTTTCAGTATACTCTGACAAATCATCATGAATAGACTCACGCTTGAACGCTTTCGCCGATTGGGCTCTAGAGCAGTTGGCAACTGACCCGTTGTTTTATCGCAAAATTGTGTTCAGCGATGAGGCGCATTTTTGGCTTAACGGGTTTGTTAATAAGCAAAATTGCCGCATATGGAGTGAGACCAATCCACAAGAGACCCTACAGACTCCATTACATCCAGAAAAATGCACTGTTTGGTGCGGTTTTCATGCTGGTGGCATCATCGGACCTTATTTCTTCAAAAATGAGGCCGGAGCTCGCGTTACGGTCAATGGAGATCGTTACCGCACCATGATCAATGATTTTTTGTTTGAAAATATGGATGACATTGATCCGGAGGAGATGTGGTTTCAACAGGATGGCGCTACGTGCCATACGGCGAACGCAACCATCGACTTACTGAAATCAAAATTTGGCGATAAGTTGATTTCGAGAAATGGACCTGTCAATTGGCCTCCAAGGTCGTGCGATTTGACACCTCTCGATTATTTCCTGTGGGGCTACGTGAAGTCACTGGTTTATGCTGATAAACCAGCAACAATTGACGCCTTGGAGGCCAGCATTGTTCGTGTTGTTCGTGACATACGGCCAGCAGTGCTCGAAAAAGTGGCCCAAAATTGGACGTCCAGAATGCGCTTCGTCAAGAACAGCCGCGGTGCCCATATGCCCGAAATCATTTTCAAATGTTAATGTCACGTATTGATCTTTCGAATAAAAAAAAATTTTGATTACAATTTAATTTTTTGTGTTATTTTTTATAATTTCAAGTTCTATCGGGCTTAAAAAAACATCCTATATTTATGCAAACAAGGAAACACCATCATAAACAATGCAAAATCTTTGTACAAACGTAAAATTTTGATACTCGTATGTTCGCCAGGTTTGTGTACTTAGCTCATATATTTTTTGTTTCTTTGATATCGAGTAATTAACAATTTGGTGCTTAAATTTTAGATTTTTTTTTTTTTTTTTGTAAAGTTAATATGTTTTTTTTTTTTTTGAATAGTGAAGATTTTCCCATATAATTTTTTTTTAGTAGTTTTATTCTGTTGCTCTTATACATTTTCACACTTTCTAACTTACTAATACTTTGCTTATACTTCTCTCTCTCTCTCTCTCTCTCTCTCTCTCTCTTTTACACTTTTACTTATATAACCGTAGTTTTTTTCTATTGATAAACTATTATTGTACATTCCAAATGATTTAATTGGATATAAATACATATGTATTCTGCAATCAATGAATTGCTGTCCTTATCCTTGTTTTGGCGTGTCGTCGTGTAGAAAAACCGAATCCTCTTTAAATATTTTTTTAATTACCAACATTTGTAATTCGCCACAAATAATTGCATTGCAATGCTTTTTCATGTTATTCAACTAATCTCTGTTAAATTATTTGTTTTTAAGCTGTAATCTGAAATCTGTCAGACAACAAACATAAAAACTGAATGAGAATTTAATTTTTTTTTGTTTTATTTTTTTGTTCGCCTTAATTTTTTAAATCCCCTGTCATAACTTGAATTTTACCACACACACACACAAAACATGGTTTTTGTACTTATAGTCTAAGCGAAAATCTACATTTGCTGGTTAGAGATTAAAAAGCGACAAAGCAAAAAACAAAAATAAATAAATTTTATGTTCAAAAACATTTTAGATAAATCTTTATGATGACCGTTAAGATAGAAACGACAATACTCAGGTACATTAAACGGGTATTTACTTAACTTAAGCATTAAAAATGTTGGGAAAAAATTTGCTGCAAATTTACCATACTGCTGCAAACACATACTACGCATTTCGGCGACTAATTTACGACCCCAGCTTAATGCCTGTAAAAGTGGCATATCAGACTTACTCGTATAACTGCAAGTTTAAGACACTTGTATTTATTTATTACGCATTTTCTTGTTTGGTTTTTAAGACTATTAATTTAACTTCAGGTTGTCTAAAATTTTGTCAATTACATTTTACTTCACTAGCCCAAACAGCAGACGGCCATAAATAAAAATACTGAGAAAAATATGCACAATTTGTTGAAAATTTTAGCACAAAATATTTTTTGTTTTTTTTTTTTTTGCTCAAAATTTTAATGTAATTAAAAATTCATTCATTTAATATCTCCATCGAAGTTGCCATATCAGTTTTACATTATTCATTCACACAAGCAGCAGTTTTTAGAAAATGAATTTTTTGCATTTCGTCCTAACTGCCAAATTGCGTGCTGAGGCAGGCAATAAAATCTTTTGTAGCTTTTCGTAAATTTGATTGAGTTTATTTATTTATTTTTTTTCGGTTTTGTCCTCCTTATCTAGCACTCATCATACCCAGCATGAGCCTGTATGTCGTTATTGCTTTTACTACTTCACTTTGTGCTTAAGAGCTGCTATCTTTACAGCATTTTTGTCCGGTTGACTGTGTTTTTGTATGTTTATTTACATTTGTAGACGATTTTGTCCGAATCTACTAAGATACCTGCGCCGTAGTATAAGTTGCTGGTAAAAACCGTTTTTACTTGAACAAAGGCAGTGACATCAACTGCACACAATTACACCGATTCCAAAAAGACTTGAACTTAAAAACAAAACCAAACTTTTATGGTCATATGAACAAAGCTTTAAGACAAATGAAATTATTGTAGAAAATTTTTCTTATGGAAAGGTTTTGTACAGAAAATTTTATATTGACAATTTTTCAAAAACGAATTTTTGTAGAGTATAATATATAAAAGAATACTTTCTACAGAAAATTTTCCATACTTCATATATTTATACATTTTTCCATGGATAAATTTTCAATAGAAAATCATTTTCTTTAGAAAAATATTTTCTATTATATTATTATATATGTTATATATAGAAATTTTTTTTTTTAGGAAATATATTTATATTTATATATAGAAAATTTTTCATATTGATGAATTTTCTTTAGAAAATATTTCATGTTGAAAAATTTTCTACAGAAAACTTTTTATATTGATACATGTTGTATAGAAAACTTTTCACAATGCTACATTTTCTATAGAAAACTTTCCATATTGATAAATTTTTTATAGAAAACTTTTTATATTGATATATTTTCTATAGAAAATTTTTCATATTGATGAACTTTCTATATTTATCATATTAATAAATTTTCTATAGAAAATTGTTCATATTGGTAAATTTTCTAGAAAAAAAATTTTTCTACTGATAAATTTTCTGCATAAAATTGTTCATATTGATAACTTTTCCATAGAAAAGTTTTCATATTGATAAATTTTCTATAGAATATTTTTCATAATAATAAATTTTGTATAGAAAATTTTTCATATTGAAAAATTTTCTACAAAAAACTTTTCATATTGATAAATTTTCAATAGAAAATTGTTTTATTGTAAAAAATTTTCCATAGAAAATCTTTCATATTAATAAATTTTAAATAGAAAATGTTTCATATTAATAAGTTTTCCACAGGAAATTTCTCATATTGATAAATTTGTTATAGAAATTTTTTTATCTTGATGAGTTTTCTACAAAAAATTATCATACTGATAAACTTTCTATAGAAAATTTTTTATATTGATAAGTTTCCTATAGAACATTTTTCATTTCGATAAACTTTCTATAAAAAAATTTTTATATTGATAAGATTTCTATACAAAATTTTCATATTGATAAATTTTCAATAGAAAATATTGATGTTTATATATTTTCTATAGAAAATTTTTCATATTGATAAAATTTCCATAGAACATTTTTTATATTGATAAACTTACTATAGAGAACTTTTTATATTGATAAGTTTCCTATCGAAATTTTTCATCTTGATAAATTTCCTATAGAAAATTGCACATATTGATAAATTTTCCATAGAAAATTTTTCATGTTGATACATTTTCTATAGAAAACTATTCATATTGATAAATTTTCTTTTGAAAATTTTTTATATTTATAAATTTTCAAGAAAAATTTTTTATTGTGACAAATTTTCCATAGAAAATTTTTCATAGTGACAAATTTTTCATAAAAAATTTTTCGTATTGATAAGTTTTCCATATAAAATTTGTCATATTGATAAATTTTTTATAGACAATTTTTTATCTTGATAAGTTTTCTACAGAAAAATTTTCATACTGATAAACTTTCTATAGAAAATTTTTTATGTTGATAAGATTCCTATAGAAAATTTTTCATATTGATAAATTTTCTACAGAAAATTTTTTATATTGATAAGATTCCTATAGAAAACTTTTCATATTGATAAATTTTCAATAGAAAATTTTGATGTTAATATATTTTTTTTATAAAAAATTTTTCATATTGATAAAATTTCCATAGAACATTTTTTATATTGATAAATTTTTTATAGAAAATTTTTTATCTTGATAAGTTTTCTACAGAAAAATATATTGATAAGTTTCCTATAGAAAATTTTTCATATTGATATTTGTTCAATAGAAAATTTTGATGTTAATATATTTTCTATAGAAAAGTTTTCATATTGATAAAATTTCCATAGAATAATTCTTGTATTGATAAATTTTTTATAAAAAATTTTTCGTATTGAAAAATTTTGTAAAGAAAATTTTGATATTAATATATTTTCTATAGAAAATTTTTTATATTGATACAATTTCCATAGAAAATTTTTAATATCATTTTTCATTTTTATAAATTTTCTATAAAAACTTTTTTATATTGATAAATTTTCTGTAGATAAATGTTTTGTTGTGTTAAATTTTTTATAGAAAATTTTTCTATATAATAATTTTCTATGGAAAACTTTTCATATGGGTAAATTTGCCATAAAATTTTTTTTTCGATAAATTATCTACAGAAAAATGTTTGATTGTTATAATTTTTTTACGGGAAATTTTTCCATTTTGATGTTTTTATAGAAATTTTTTCGTAGAGATAAATTTTCTATAGGAAATTATTCATATTGGATTCACTATTTTCCGAACGCAGAAATCCAATTCCATGGATTCTGCGATGCCAGTGAACGGGCATACGCAGCAGCATTATATATTCGAATATGTTCCGGCGATTCGATTTTTACACATTTAGTCACGTCCAAGACTAAAGTGGCTCCAGTTAAGACATTATCCATTCCAAGACTTGAGCTATGTAGAGCATTATTACTAGCCGAAATTCTTGAAAGCCTTATTCCTAGGCTCGACGTCGAAAAATATACAATTTTCTGTTGGACGGATTCAACAATAGTCCTTTCTTGGCTGGCAAAGCCCCCATGCAGGTGGTTAACTTTTGTGGCCAACAGAGTCTCAAAAATAGCACAGGTTGTCGATGTTTTCCACTGGCGACATGTAAGGTATGATGAAAATCCGGTTCGAAGGACCAAATGTTTAGCTCACTTATTGGAATGGGAGCGCTGGTGAAGAAGATGGAATTAATATGTGCTGTCTGAGCCGATGAAACAAAATAAAGGGAAGCTTTTTATTTTGTTTACTCAGAATAAATTCCCAATCGGAAATAGGATAAGAAAAGATAGAAATAAAACAAGTGAGTTGGAGATTTTGATATTTTATTGAACAAGTTGTGCGGAAAATGGGCACCGATATTTTACCTTCTTTCAGCATGCAGTTCCTCCGGTTAATTAATTTTTACAATATATAGGAAATAGAATTGACGACATTTTGACCAGTCTGATAGTAGGTTTGTAGCACAAACAAAGAAAGAGATAGCTATTACTTTTCATAATAATTCAGCGAATTTCAGAAAAACCAGCTTTCGTTTATAACTATGTGAAACAATCTGATAATGGAATTATTAGCTATAAGGGTTAAGGTTTTGGCCTTAACACATATGAATAACTTTTCTGTAGAAAATATTACAGTTAGATATATTTTCAAGTGGATAAATTTTCTTTAGAAAATGTTGTGTATAGACAAATTTTTAATGGAAAAATTTTGTACAAAAAATCTTTTAAGTAAAAAATTTTTATATGCTTATTATTTCTTCATTTCGACCGTCTTTTTTCTTAATATGTGTAATTGTTCGAGCTTAAGGTCTTTTTTTGGAATTTTTAATTTTTTTGGTTCTTAATTACAATATTTCGCTTTCCTCTGGATAGCTTCTTAAGGCCAAAGAAGCTATCCAAAGGAAAGCAAAATATTGCTAGATAACTAAAAACCAAAAAAACTAAAAATTCCAAAAAAGACCTTAAGCTCGAACACATATTAAAAAATTTTTGAAAAAAATTTTTCGAATGTAAAAAATTTTTGATAAAAAATTTTTACATTCGTACACATTCATATGCGAAGCAATAAAACCGCAACAATAACAATGAAATCATTGGTTGCTTATATATTTGGAGTTGTGCGTTCATTTTGTTTCTTTTTTTTTGTATATTGTTTTTGTATGTATGTTGCATGTGCGGTTGCATTTGTACATATTTATAACAAGCAGAGAAACAGCTTCGCATAATGGGTGAGACGAGACACAAATTCGTAACAATACGGATAATGTAGAAAATTTTATCATTTCAGCATTTTATCGAAAATTTTTTAAGTGGGTAAATTTTATATAAAAAAGATTGATTTTCATAAATTTCATAGTGGACATTTTTCATATATATAATTCTCTGCATAAAATTTTTCGTTTGAATAAATTTCGCATAGAAAATTATTATGTCGATAAATTTAAAACGGCAAATTTTTGTACACAGAAAATAATTTGTATGAAAAATATTTCATATAGATAAATTTTTTATAAAGTGGTTTTTATGTACATATATATTGTATACAAAATATTTCATATAGGAAAGTTCTTTATAGACAATTTTCCATATTGGCAGGCATTATTATTTTAGTGGCGATAAATTACATTTTAAATTTCTCTATGTGACTGAAATAATTATAGAGATTTTTTACACAAAATATATTCGTAATATTAATAAATTCCCCTAAGAACAAATTTGAAAAAACAAATTATTATAAAACATTTTGTGCGAAAAATTCGTAAGAAAAATTTTCCGGGAGTAAATTTTTTGTAGAAATATTTTTATATTTTCATGCGGATAAATTTTTTATACAAATTTTTTTAAAAGGCAAAATTTTATTATTTTACTACTCTTAAATTAATAAATAATCCATAGAGATGTTTTCTTTTAGCTTAATTTTTTATAAAATATATTTTATGTAAATAAATTTTCTATGGAAAAAATTTTAAATAGGTTTCCGTTGTAAACAGTGTAATTTGTTATATATGATATCTGAAGCCATATTTGTTATTGTGTAGATGTCTTGTAAAACACCATGTGGTTATTTGGAAATACAACATTCAGCATATTTGCAATGCCTTTAGTAGTAATTGCTTTACTGGGCAAAAAGAGGAAAAATATTGAATAGTTTATGAAAGAAAACTGCAGCTTTATTACTGCGGTCAAGTCAAATCTCACCTTGAGGCCAATTAACAGTTTTAGCAATTTTTATTTAATAGCTTTAATACTTAAAAATATGTATGCCAACATTTTTAAGAATGAATTTGCAAACAGCAAAAGCGAGTGGTAAGCAATTAAAATGCAAAAGCCGCATGTTTGCTTTCATTGGAAATATATAATAGTCCTATTCATAATGTTGCGAAATTGATTGTGAACGGTTTTCTTGGTTGATCACTCCGATACTCTCTAGTTATCAGCTGTTTGTTTAGGGTGTTATGATCGTATTGTATATACATGGTCTGATCAAAAAAGAACCGTTCTTTGATTGGTACACATGTATGTTGGCGATATCAGCCAGTTTTGATTTTCAGTTTGTTTTAGACAGCTAAAAAGGTTAGTCGAGTATATCGAAAAAGTGGATCAAAGAAACTGTATTAAGTTTTGTGTAACAAATTAAATTAAATGCACAAGGACATTTGAGATGTTCACTGTGGTGCTTGGCGAATCCACTATGAGCAGAGCACATGTTCAATTGTGGTATAACCGGTTTCAGGAAGGCCGAAAAGATGTCAATGCCGATGCTCGTCCTGGTCGCCCAAGAATGTCAACAACCGATGAAAACATTGAAGCAGTGAGTAAATGATTCAGTGAGTAAATGAATGCAATGAGTAAATGATTCATGTATATATTTTTGGCCAAAAACAAAACCGTTGTAATGCCTCATTACCGTATTCACTGGACTTGGCCCCCGCTGACTTTTTCCTCTGCTTAAAACTGGAGAGGCTGATGAAAGCAAAGCGTTTTGCTAGGATTGAGGAGATAAAAGAAACATCGAAGTGTTTCGAGGAATGGGAAAACGCTGGCATTATATCTGAGGGGGATTACTTTAAATGGCACAAAAAAGTTATTGATGAATAAATAAATACTTTTTGAAAGAATTGAAATTAACGGTTATTTTGTAATCAGCCTCGTATATATAAAAGTATCTAAATTGAATATTTTAAGTGGTCGATTTATGCGTTTTTACCATACGGCGTCTTCTTCTCAACTGATTCGCTGCTGTTCAATCGGTGGTCTGTCTACTCACAAGTATATTTAGACATATATTGTTACGTTTTTGCCTTTAAAAACGTTTAGCGGAATCTTCAATTACAACTGAAATAATGACAGAAACACTTTTTCGGTACTTAACTCACAACTTTCAGACGTATGACTATCTTGCACAAAGTTTAACTGAACAACTGCCTACTATTTATACTTCTTTATCACCTTCTACTTTCATAATTTATTTTATTGATAATTCCAGAATCAAATGTAAAAATATAATTGTTACGCATATACACACCCACATGCTTGCCAAACAACACGAACGCAACAACAACAAACAATAAGAAACCGAGTACCAAGAACGCAACAATAACAACAAAATCAATTGTGTCTGATTTACTTGGAATTTTGCATTCTCTCAATCATGTATGTTTGCTTGTTTGTGTATTATGTTTTTAGGTTTTATGTTATTCATGTGGATGTGCGTATAAAATAACAAACAGATCAACTGCTCTCACACTGGGTTAAATGTGATAAAATATCATAATAATGTATATAAACGTTTATTATTTGGCATATACTACAGTGTGAAGCCATTTGTATAGAGGGTGGTGAATAGCGTTGCCACTATTAGTCGGATATTGTTCGTTTGATCGGTTAAAATTTATTTTGGTTTTTATGAAAATATTCAACTCTACGTCTTAGGAAATTCCGAACATTTCTATTTACTTCTAAGCATGAAACCAAATGTCAAATATTTCTTTGCAAAAATGCTGAAATCGATTTCAATAATAAAAGTTACATTGGCACAAAATCTGAAATGTACACGGGGAAAAAAGGAATTCGAACAAAATTTTAGAAACTAAACACCAAATATTGAAATTTTATCCCTTAAATGCTCAAGAGCACCGATTTCAATGAATTAAATATATGATACGTAACAACTAAAATAAAGCAAAACTGCTTAACCAATTTTAATAGCAATTTTTTACAAAGTTATTAAAAAAAATTGATTGCATCTTATAAGATACACTGAGCACTTACCAATGAATAACTTTTAAAGGAAATTGTATATAAAGTTAAAACAAAAAATCGAATGAATTAGAACTTTATAACCAATTTTTATGCATTATGCTTGTATCCCATAACATATTAAAGCTCCTATCATTCAATATATTAAAAACTGCTATTTATTATTATTTATATCAGCATTTTTTTCAGTTTTCAGAGTGTTTTTATTTCACGTGTCTATATTTTTAAGTATACAAAATAAAAGATAACAAAAACGATGTTAAAAATAAAGTAACAGAAATGATACGAAAAATAAACATAAAATTCAATAAATAGAAACTGCTAAGCAATAGTTCCATAAAATATAACAGTTATTTACAAAAATATTCTTAGCTGTGATGATAATCATAGAAGCAATTTTTTTCGGCGGCTAAGCAAAGATTGACCTTACATATTGAGCAAAACGTCCGTTTTTGTCCAGAGCAATTTGGTAGCTTACATCTTTGCTTTTTGTCCATTATAGTTCAATGGTTCATCATATCAAGCCTGATATCTTTGGGAGGCCTTGATTGCGAGTTTGGCTTTCGTCTTTTTTCTTCAATTAGTTTTTCCAGGGATGGCCGACCACGCTGCGTAGGAGTACCTGATGAAGAGGAAAACAACACGTCTGCCACCTCCAATTTAAAATCAATCAGTCTCATATTTGTATGCTGCTTATTATTTTTTCATCTGTATAAATGTAAATGTTTTATGTTTTCGGAAAGAAACTGAAGGTTTCCTTTTTTCCACAAAATTCTTTAAAACTCAGAAGATTTGTGGTGTACCTTTACTTCACTAAAAATCACTCTGCTCACCTATTACGGTTTTTACTTATTCCCGTTTTATTTTTTTTTACTTTGCGATCAAAAACAAACACGTCTGTTCACTATCGAAGCTAAACAACGACTGATGATGAATGGAAATGGATTAGAAACTTTGGGAAAGGTATGAGACTGAGGTGAGTTGTCGATTTCAGGTTCTACGATATCTATTTCTGAAACGAAATTCACATCACTTTCATCGTTTATCATTTTGACAAAAGAATCGTGTAAAGATGTGCTGAGATCAGTTTCCTCCTCACTCTCGATATCGTGAATTAGGTGCATTTTAGATACTTCTTGGTTTCTAGTTCCTACTTCTCGATTTCTATCTAAAGAAGTTTTTACTTGTGGATCCTCATCATCTTCATCAGAGTCAATTTCATCTGCACTATCAAATGGAAAACTTTCGCTGTTGCACAACAACTCGCATATCTCTTCATCCGTCATCTTAGCATTACTAACTCTTGTAAGACCTGACATAACTATTTGCAGATAGTTTTATACTAACCCAAAATACTCTGTGTTTATTTTACTTACCTTTAAAAACTAATATTAAACTACTTATATAAGAAATATACCACCAACACCAAATGTATCAAAAACACCAATCTGCTTGTTCAAAGTTTAACATACGACTGACTCTAAGCATAAAAACAACATAAAATGTAAACAAGAACGACTTTTCTTTTTACTAGGGAGTGCTCAGTGTATCTTTAAAGATACAACCATTAAATAAAGCTTCTTGTAAAGGTTTCGAAAAAAATCGTCCAAGTATTCTTAAAAGTGGATAGCAAAAGTATAAAGAAACTAGTCTATATTTTTTTCCTGCTTCAAAATCTTCCTTATTTGATATTTTTGCCATATGAAACACTTAAATATTTTAATTTTCAACAAAAAAACAAAAAAATATCTAGGAGATTCAAAAGCCAGCTAGTCCAACAATTTTAATATATTTTTTTTAAAAACTAATTTAAAATAAATAATTAATGGTTTCTTCATTCTCATATATTGTCCCTTACTCAGTTTTGCCAAAAATATGCCTGTGAAAGCACTTTTAATGGTTTAATGGTTGTATCTTTAAAGATACAGTGAGCGTTTAAGGGTTATATTGAACTCCTAAATCAAAAGAAATCTAAATTTGACCTTAATCGTGAAAATATTACAAATGATTACTCTCTATAAAGTGTTGTCTAAAGTAGACTTGCCCATATTGCACCTAATTTTAAAACTTTCCAACCTTGTTGATTGTAACCCTGATATCATTATTACACAGTGGAATTTGTTGCGCTTCACAGAAATGAAACTTTATTTTTATTACATTATTCTTATTCATTCTATAATTTAAAAACTTTATCGAATAAAAACTATACTTGATATGAAAAATACACACTGTGAGCGTCAAAATAAAGTGTACACAAATTTTTCTTAAAATATTGTTTTTTATTTCAGTCTTTATATATATGATAACATTTTATATTTCGGTATTTTAAATCAATATTCAGTTCTCTACCTTATTCTAAACAAAACAGAAAAAATCTATTTACAACAACAAAAGTTTTACTACAAAAATAAAAAATAGTTCATTATTTACGCGTCAAAAAGAAGTATACAAACTATTTAAAAATGAAAATAAAATCGAGTTTTTATTTAGTTGATTTTTCTTTTGCCTATATTACGGCATTTAGTCTTCTGAGCATCGATTCTACAAATTTTTTAAGTTATATCACATGAAATTTTCTGACATTCCTCCATTATAACGGATTTCAGCATATCCTTATTGGCTATTGTCCTTTTTCGGATTTTGCGGTCCAAATGTTGCCACAAATGTTCAATTGAGTTTAAGTCCAGTGATTACAGAGGATGATCTTCTAAATTGGGAATGCGATACAGAAGCCATTCTTTTACTATATCGTAGGAATGCTTGGAGTCATTATCCTGTTGCAAAATCTAAGATCTTTCCAACCCCAATTTCTCCACACTGGGTAGCACTTTGTTTTGCAAAATGTTCATGTAGTCCATCTTATTCATTATACTTTCAATAAAAAGCAAATTTCCAACTCCGCTTGCTGCTATATACCCTTATACCATCACCCAACCCTCAGCATGCTTAACTGTGGTTATTGTATTTTGTTCGGTACATTAATTATTTTTTTGTTCGCCATATTTTAACTGGTTTTTTCTTGGAAAACACCTCAAATTTACCTTCTAAACTAAAAAGCACATTATTCCAGAAAGAAATATCTTTAATACTTTTTTGCATCACGCCTCTTTCAAAAGTTTTAGTCAGCCCGGCCCTGAACGACTTTCTATTTTTCCGTATTTTTCGTATTTATCAAAAATTTTTTTGCAGTATTGTGGCTTCTATTTATAATAGAGCCAATTTCTCTGAAAGTTTTTCCTTCATTCCGAAGTGATATTACTAATTCTCTTATATCACTAGACCCATTCCAAATAAAAATTTACATCACACGAGGAGTTCTTACTCTGCCGATCACAATTAATCAACATAAAACAATAAAAACGTTGCAGCAGAATGCTAATATAGGCAAACAATCAAATATAAAGGTTTTATTTTACAGAAACACAGCGCTGATATGATGCACATGCAACATGTACACTTTATTTTGACGCGAAAAATATGCCCTCAAATTTGTTTTTGCTCTATAACTTATATAATTATAAGTAATTGCTCATTATCTTTTTATAACTTATTAGAGAATAGTATACTAATAGCTAAAATGATAAATTTGGTCATATCTGAAAATACTAAAAAAGCGCTATGTTGTAGAAAATGTTTTTGTACACTTTATTTTGGCGCTCACAGTATTGCTCTGCCTTATTCATCGACGTTTCACAAGCTTTTGATAAAGTGTGGCCCGATGGCTTAATGCATAAAATAAAGTTTAACTTACCTGCAAACGTACATAATCTTTTGGAAAGCTATTTATATAGTCGCCAATTTATAATAAAAGGAGGCGATTTCATAAGCCCCGCCCAGCCTATTGAAGCTGGAGTTCCCCAAGGCAGCATATTAGGGCCTATCTTATATTTGATCTACGCATCTGACATACCGACAAGCACCAACATTCACACTTCAACATTTGCAGCTGATACAGCATTCCTTAGCATACATAGTAACCACCAGCAAGCATCAATAAATTTACAGGAACATATCGACAAACTAGAGAAATGGCTCAAGCTTTGGAAAATCAAGGTTAATGAACAAAAGTGTGCCCATGTTACATTCGCACTGCGTCTAGGAACATGCTTACCCATTACTATTAACAATAAAGTAATACCTCAACACAGTGAAGTCAAATATCTCGGTATTCATCTTGACCGTAGACTAACATGGAAGACGCACATCGAGGCAAAAGTACCGCAGATGAAATTGAAAGTAGTGCAAATTAACTGGCTACTAGGCAGAAATGCGACCTTGAAACTTGATTGTAAACTTTAGCTGTACAACTCGACTCTAAAGCCAATATGGTGCTATGGGATTCAATTATGGGGCACAGCCTCGGCATCCAACATTGAAAAAATTCAAAGAAGTCAAAATAGAACTCTCCGTAGAATTACAGATGCTCCATGGTACGTTAAAAACTCACGAATCCACGCAGATCTCAACGTACCTTTTGTGAAATCTGAATTTGTGAAGTACGCGACAAGATATATTAACAAACTTGAAATCCATCCAAATCCACTTGCAGTTAATATCCTTAACTTTGCTGGTCATACCCGTCTGAGAAGGAGGGATACTTTGGCTACCATTAGAGCTCTAAACAGATGACTGAATTCTGAAATAATATTCGCATAAAAATAAATTTTTGTCCAGCACTGGCAGGACTTTAATTAAAATTTTTTTTAGTATTAAGATTTGAATACTTATTGTCATTACATTTTTTATGTAGATTCAATAAATAAAATAATGAAGTTAAAAAAAAAAAAAAAAAGAACTATATTTTGGCGCTCACAGTATATGTTTTTCAATATTAAAACATTCCTTTTAGAAAGGATTTTGGTAGTTTTTATATCCAAGTTTGTTCAGATTGAACATTTTTGAGTGGTGATCTTGTGATCGTGGTGGTGAATAAGTCTAATATCTAAAATTTTGTTTGTTTTGATTTTAAATTGATGGGATTTTAAAGTTCTAAAATTTGCTAGATGTTTGTATGTATTTGCTCGTATTATAAATTAATGAAAGATATGATCTGGCAAGTTATTGACAATAGCTGTCTCTGCTATAATTTTGCTTAATGTAAAATTTATTGCTAATAAAAGTAAACTTCCTTGTATTCTGTTTTACCACTCCTGTTGCTTTGCCTTTTCAGCTTCATTAAATATTCATCATTGTTTTAACATAAATAATAATTGTTAATTAACTCAGAAATGCCTACACGCTTGTCATAAACTCGATGACAATGATGACTATTAAAAAGTAAAAAGAACTTTACAAAGTAATTGAGTTTTTTTCCCTCACTATTTTTTTTTTTTTAAGTTTACAACAAATTACAATAATATTAATAATGAATAGCAGGAACAACTACAACAAAACAATTTGCATTAGGCCTAGAACATTTTGCAACATTCAGAACAAGTGTTATGCACATAAAAAAGCTGATGCCACACACAACCATTTAGTGCCTACTTGTGTTATAAATAAGTACTGGCTCTGAAATGAAAACACATACACGAATAATATCCTCGAAAATAATTATTATTTACATTGAGGCACGACGAGTTAAATTATGTTTAAACATCAAGTGTGGAGCCAAAACCTCCATGAAGTTTCAAGTTGCCACAAGAGTCCGGTAGTGGTTATAACAAACAAACTGGCTGGCTGAACATCAGTCAGGGTAGAGCCATTAACATTTTCAACGCCACCACGTCAGCCATCATACATCATAAAGTATTATTATTTTTATTCTAAACAGCTTGACCACCAACATCGTTATGCGTTCTTAGGTGTATTGAGAGGCATTTGAGTGGTTGGAATATTTAAAATAATAATTGAAAGTAGACAGTCTTTGGTGGAATGTGTTGAGAAGGAAAAGTTATACATTGAAATGCCGGCCAAAGCATAATGATAATATAAAAATAAAATAGAGAAGAAAGTTGAGCAGAAATGTTTGTCAGATTTCAAGAGGCTTAGAATACTTATACTTAGGAGTATAAGAGTTTAAAAGTATAAGAGGCTTGTGATGTTTTAAAACTATAAAGGCTTTTTCCATAAAAAGTAGTTTTCTTCTAATTAAACTATAAAAAGGGAAATTTCCATACAAAAAATTCTTAGCTTAAAATATCTTTTAAAAAGTGTACGTTAACAAGCCAACAACGAGTTAAGGCCTAAAGATAAGGATAATACGGTACATAACGATATTGAATCTTAAAATAGTCATTAAAAATATGAAAAATATAAAATATGAAAATATGATAGAGCTATGCCAATACAACCGGAGCTGAAGAGGTCGGTAATCATGGCTCTGTAGCGCTCACCATTGACTTCAACGTTCTGACCACCATCGTTTTGAAAGAAGTACATACTAATGATTCCACCATGCTAATAAGACACCAACCAGTCAGTTTTTGTACTTGTTATGATGTCTCAACATACACTTGGGGATTATCATCACTTCCAATACGAGAACGTCAGTTTTGTTTATCGACAAACGTTCATCGCTAAACAAAATTCGCTTATGAAAATCGGGATCAACGGCAAGCTTATTGCAATTTGCACAATTCGGAAGCGTTGTTCAGCTGTTAGTTGATTTACGAGTATATTAAAATGTCAAAACCAACTAAACATACGAGTATCACTTAACAGCTGAAAAAATGGCCGCCAACTAAAAAAATTGCTGCTAACTTAAAATATTATACCTCTATAAAAACCACTCTATGTAAAAGAATTTCATTATAGCTACTGAGCAGTGACAGTTAATATAATGAACATATTCATTGTATTTATGTAAGACTTTTGTTATAGCTACTAAATGGTATAATAAATATAATAAACATTTTTCATTATATTAAAGTAGGAATTTCGTAACAGATCCGACTTAAAGTGGTTAAAATAAGGAACATATTTAATTATATTTATGTAAGACTATTGTTATAGCTACTAAATGGTATAATAAATATAATAAACTTTTTTCATTATATTAAGGTAGGAATTTTGTAACAGATACGACACAAAGTGGATAAAATAATGAACATATTTCATAATGTAAAAGTAAGACTTTCATTATTTTGATGAATTCATTTCACTATATATATATACTTTTCTTTTGCATTCAAAACGAGAATTCTTTCGTTTTTTCAACGAAAACTTTTTGATTGCATTAATGCATGATTTTCTTCTATTTATGACGGCTTTTCTTTCTTCAACAAAACAGTTTTCGTTACCTAAATGAAACTTTACGTTAATCCAACAACAATGACAAAATCGTAATATTAATGTAAAAAAACTCGTTTAATCTACGTTTTTTTATAAAACGTAGTGTCTGTGTTTGCTCCAAAACCGAATTGATGAGTAGGGATATATATATACAATTATATACTTCATTCAATAGTGTAATCAACGTCTTCATTACCAATTTCTGGACCAGTTTTGAGATAGTTGCCAGTAGGCTTATTGGCCTATAAGAATCTACCTTTGTAGGTTCCTTCCCTTGCTTAGCTGTGACAGTAATCACAGACATCTTCCGCCTTACAGGATAACTATCCCCCTCTCGGGGGTAAATTTTTCTTTGGTCGCGTACACCAAACCACGGCACTCTGCTTTCTTATGCATAGAGGTGAAGCAGCCCTCGTTTGTTTTGTAGCGAATAAAACTCTAGGAAGCCGCATTACATACATATGTTGTGTTAGACTTCCGGAAGCCTCACCCAGTTTTACAATTAGTAGAACAGGTCCCCGCGAGGTTCTGCGTTGAAGACCTCACGGTATTGTTCATTGTTAAGGTAGCTGCCTTGGCTGAAACGATCTGGCTGTGGTTTAAACCTAAAATTGTAGGAAGAGGAATGAGTTTCCCTGATAACTTTGATGCATACCAGTTTTCGGGGGCTAATATCCCCCCAAGGTGCTGTTCTTCTGGATGGTTAAATGGGTGCCTTGGTTAAGAGCTGATGCTCTTAATGGGCTTCATCCTCATTGAGCCTTGTCTTCCAGTAACTGTGGGGAAATTACATACTGGAGGGATTAGAAGCACCGAACTCTTAAGCAAGCGATTCATCTATATGGCTACTAACTTATAGAGAAAAGTTGCGACCTATGTGAGCCTAGCAGGGCACACGGTAGTGCTGGTGCATTGTGAATAATTCATGCCATCATCATGTTGGTCCATCATCAGATTAGGTCGACAAGATGCTGATGTAAATCGATTTCATAATCTATAGGATTAAACTTAAACTGCAAACAAAAAGCTGTGTTTTATTATCAGTTTTGTCAGATAACTGGTTAAGGTACTACAGGACATCCGAATTTGTACTGATGTAAGGCAGCGCAAAATGCACTAATGGGGGTATATACCACGTTCAGTTCTTGAAGGCATTTAGTAACGTCAAGGTAGGTGGTAATTTACATTACCACCTACCTTGACGGCCTTATCTGACGATGAACAACTTCACGGGATAAATTATTCACGATTCTCCAGCGTCCCCGTAAGACTTGCAGGGCTTACACAGATCGCAACTCTTTTCGATAAGTTTGTAGCCATATAGAAGAACTCGGGCCTTATCCCTCCTGTATGCTATTTCCCAGAAGTCAATGTATGAAAAAGCTTACTGAGTTTGTATGCCGAAGCCCATTCAGAGCATCAGCCCTTAACCATCTCACCTGTACTATCATCACCCCCAGTTGCTTACATTATTGTTATCTGTTGCAGGACCACAGTACCTCGTGGGTTATTAGCCTCCGAAAACTGGCATGCATTAAAAAGTTATCCTCTTCCTGCGATTTTAGGTGCAAACGAAAGCTAAAACGCTTCAACCTAGACAGGCACCTAAACCGTGATCAGCATCGAGACGTTCTGCAAAGCAGAACCTCCCAGGAGCTTTTCTAAACCCGGTTCAGCCAATTTAGACCCTTGGAAAGGGTTTCGAAAGTCCAACACAACATAAAGCATGCTGCTTTGTAGAACAAGGGCCTCCTTCATCTCTATGTTCCAGAACGCAGGAAACAGGCGCTCTGATTTGGTGTACAGCAGCGCACAACCTGCTCCCCGGGGGGACTCAATTCCTACAGTAAGAAGTCGCTTATCATAGCTCTGTAGCGTTTGCCAGTAATAGTATATGATCTAATTACTTTTTATACATCATACTCAGTGTCCCGATGATGAAGATTATGTTTAATATTTTAAATTAAAATGCGTTGAGTCGAAAATCATCATGAGCGACGACACGATGATCTTCGACTCAAAACCGTGCTCTTATGGAGGATGGCTCAACATACGCAATATATCGCTTAATTGTTTTTCTGTTTGCATTCTGCAGTTGTGTAGTTAACAGATGTCATATCTGATTAACGTAGAACGGAACTTGCAAAAGCTATTACATCCTACAATAGGGTGATTACTTTTGCGCCCCTTGTATTTCCAATAAGTCTCTAACAATTTTATATACACTATTACATTTTTGGAAATTCTTATTAATATAAAGCATTTTATAGCTCATAATTATTTAAAAACACATTTTGTTATTATTTAAGTAATTAGAGCACTTTGTTTGTTGTTTTTTTTTTTTCTTCATTAAATAAACTAGCACAACAAATTGTTTCTATTTACAATTTCCACAAACATAACAATTATATTGATTTTAATTGCACATAAGTATGCATATTGTACATGTTTTTTTGTTCGTAATTTTAAATGATTATTTTGCCAACAAAAATGTTAAATCCTACTCCAGCTAAAAGAGAAAGAATTCCATAAAAATTTGCAAATATAATTGCAATTGAACATGTAAATTATTTGAACAAAAGAACAGAAATTACAGCATTTTTCAAATCGAAACGAATTAATTTTATTTTCTTTTTTAGGCTAAAAGGAGCAAAAACAAAATATTCAAAAATAATTTTGTTGCATTATTCATAATATTTATGATAAGAATTTACAATAAATCGGTGAAAATTTTGTGAATATTTTAGAACAAAGCCAAAAAGGCCAAAATATTAATTTGAATATTAAATGAAACGTATTATAAAAACAAGATAAAGAATTAAAAAAATTATATAAACTGAAAAGAAATGAAACTAATTTTTTGTTTCACAAATTATATTACTATTACTTTTAGAAACAGATGAAAATTTAGAAACTTTGTCTTGCAGGAAAATGGACATGCCGCATGCTGTTCTCAGACTTTTGACATTGACCAAATTCACAGCAGCGCAGCTGTTAATAATAACAGTGTATATATTAACCCTCAAATGCATAGTGATATAGATCTATAGCGGATGTGAAAGTCGTCATATCTCTGGATGTAGCAACATTTGTCACATTTTTTTCATACATATGAAATCCCCTAGAGCAAGTTCAACGTTATCGTTATGTGCGAAAACCAGCACGGCAATTTTATTTTATTATCTGTAAAAGTTTTAATAGGATTAATATAATGATGAATTTCATCTTGCTGCACTCATACACTAGTCGGCATAAAAACAGGGTGGCTGATGAAAGCTGCTACTAAAAAAAAACGTAATAACTTATTTTCTGTGTAACTAACCTATTCCATTTTTGTTGTGTTTTATAGTTGATCTTTAAACCAATAAAAAATTATAAATAGCTTGCTTTTTATGTTTCCCAGCTATCTATATGTCGACATTTCATAGGAACTACCCTAATCATCAGTAGACTTTGGAAATTTTTGAAAGATATTCTCAAACGTTCAACTTTATATCCCAACAATATAAATAAATTGTTGAGAATTTAAAAAGAAAAATGCTCTAATAATATCCGTCAAAACATAAGCTTCCAAAAAAAATTTTTAGAAAATATCTTCTAAAGGAAACAGTTTAAAATTAATTTGAATAAATTTTTGGCACAATATAAAAGGTAGTAAGTACTGTTAATAATTCTGCATTGTTAACTCGAAAAGCTCAGTTTTTGAGATATGACTATGTTGCAATAAAGGAGCGATATGCATTTGACAAGCTTTCCGTTTAATTTTGGCAAAAGCTTAAGCCAATCTACGCACATTATGGTTAGACCTTAAGTTTCATATAAAAGTCTATGATAAGCTACGATCGTTTTTGCTTAAGAAAAATGTTATTGCTAATTTTTCTTTCTTTGGTCTATTAAAAAATATTTTTTCAATTCTAAAAGCTTAGGGCCATATTTAATAATTTTTTTGTTGCTTTATTACAGGTTTATTTAAAAAATTTTTATACAAAGTTTGTCAATTTTTTTTTTTTTTTCAACTTTATTATTTTATTTATTGTATCTACATAAAAAATGTAATAACAATAAGTATTCAAATCTTAATACTAAAACAAAAATTGCGATTAAAGTCCTGCCAGTGCTGGACAAAAATTTATTTTTATGCGAATATTATTTCAGAATTCAGTCATCTGTTTAGAGCTCTAATGGTAGCCAAAGTATCCCTCCTTCTCAGACGGGTATGACCACCAAAGTTAAGGATATTAACTGCAAGTGGATTTGGATGGATTTCAAGTTTGTTAATATATCTTGTCGCGTACTTCACAAATTCAGATTTCACAAAAGGTTCGTTCAGATCTGCGTGGATTCGTGAGTTTTTAACGTACCATGGAGCATCTGTAAATCTACGGAGAATTTTATTTTGACTTCTTTGAATTTTTTCAACGTTGGATGCCGAGGCTGTGCCCCATAATTGAATCCCATAGCACCATATTGGCTTTAGAATCGAGTTGTACAGCAAAAGTTTACAATCAAGCTTCAAGGTCGAATTTCTGCCTAGTAGCCAGTTAATTTGCACTGCTTTCAATTTCATCTGCGTTACTTTTGCCTCGATATGTGACTTCCATGTTAGTCTACGGTCAAGATGAATACCGAGGTATTTGACTTCACTGTGTTGGGGTATTACTTTATTATTAATAGTAATGGGTGAGCATGTTCCTAGACGCAGTGCGAATGTAACATGGGCACACTTTTGTTCATTAACCTTGATTTTCCAAAGCTTGAGCCATTTCTCTAGTTTGTCGATATGTTCCTGTAAATTTATTGATGCTTGCTGGTGGTTACTATGTATGCTAAGGAATGCTGTATCATCTGCAAATGTTGAAGTGTGAATGTTGTTGCTTGTCGGCATGTCAGATGCGTAGATCAGATATAAAATAGGCCCTAATATGCTGCCTTGGGGAACTCCAGCTTCAATAGGCTGGGCGGGGCTTATGAAATCGCCTTCTTTTATTATAAATTGGCGACAATATAAATAGCTTTTCAAAAGATTATGTATGTTTGCTGGTAAGTTAAACTTTATTTTATGCATTAGTCCATCGTGCCACACTTTATCAAAAGCCTGTGAGATGTCGATGAATAAGGCAGAGCAATATTTTTTATCTTCAAATGCCTTTCTTATGACGTTAACTAACCTGTGTGTTTGCTCAATGGTGCCATGTTTCACTCTAAAACCAAATTGGTGATTGGGAATACATTCATCCTTATTAAGCATTGGATCCAACTTCGTCTTTAGCAATTTTTCGAAAAGTTTTGAAATTGTTGTCAGTAGACTTATTGGACGGTATGATTCTACTTTCGTGTGATCCTTCCCTGGCTTAGGAAGCATTGTTATCATGGACACCTTCCACGCTGCAGGGTAATACTCAAGCCGTAAAATAGCATTAAAAATAAAAAGAACAATTCTTTTAGCTACACGAGGCAGCTCTACGAGCATTTTGTTGCTGATTTTATCCATACCTGGAGCTTTTTTAAGGTTTAGATTACCAATAGCATTTTCAACTTCTTCAAAATTGAATCTTAAAGGCACAGGAGGTCTACTAACAATAGGCGGCAACTCATTTGCATTATCAGACCTATTTGTAGTAAAAACGTTTTTCAAATGGTTAACAAATAAATTACCCTTAGTCAAATAAACTTTTAATAAATGTAAAATATTTTTTATGAATACGACCATTAGTTATTTTAAAAGAATACTATTTTTAAATAAAATAAAATTTTATACATATTTTCTAAAACCTACAAAGAAAAAACAGTTCCCAAAAAAAAAAGAGTCTCATCAGCTCCCTCTCCTATCTTGTTATTACAATCTTAATCACTTTGTTCAATGGTCATTCATCCAAATCATCAATTTCCTTTTTTTCGTGCAACTATTTAAGTTTGTAACATTTAGTTCTGCTGCTAAAAACGGCTGCTTCAATAACTTCTCTTCAATGCCCGGCATCAAGTTTGCAATTTTGTTGTATTATTGCCTTCGACCGTATCTACCAATATCATGCATCAGATACATTTAGATACACCAAGAATTCTTTAATTTTATTATCAGATTTAATGCTTCAAAAAAAAAAAAACAACAAAAACTAAAGAAAAGCAAGGGTTTTTGTGCAATTTTCCTTTTTTTTTTTTTGTATTATTGAGCTTGTTAGTGGAGTGTTACTGGAGAGAGCTTATATTATTGTTGCTTTTTTGTGCTTTATTTTACAAAAGAAATCTTTTGGCTGGTTGGCATTAAGTTAACAACTATTGCTACTTAAATTGCTACGACTAGAGCTTTGAAAAATACTTAAATACAATTGGCTAGTTAGTGTTGCTGCTGCTGCTGTTGCTGCTGCTACTACGCTTTTATCTGCTTGCCAGCATGGACGAAATATTTGAGAAAGATAAATGAATAGATGGATGGCTGATATTCAATCCATGCATACGAGTACAATGGTTCAAAAAGGAAAATCTATCTCTTATTGGCAATAACAACAAATAAATGTAAAAAGAATTGTAGAAATGAAGAAAATTATAAAATAAATTATATGATATTTACTTTGTTATCTCTTCCTTTTTACTGTGTGTATTCGTTTTATTTTTTTCTTCTTCTTTCATTGAGTGATTTTTTTTTTCTTCCTCTTTCTGCTCAAAAGTTAAAAGGTCTTTTAGTAATAGATTTTAATAACAGATTATGTTTGTTAGAGTTTCTCCAATAATGCTTGAAAGCGGTCATGTGGAAATTATTGAATATTTATTTAAGCATTTTTTCTACTTTTTTTTATTTGTTTGCTTTGATAAGAGTTAATGATAGAGGGAAGACGTTAATGGTTTCAACGGAAACAAAAATTGCTTTATTTAAATTCAAACAAAAATATGATTATGCCAAAAAAGTAAAGGGTGGTCCCAGCAAAATGCACGATGCTAATTGAAAACAAAAGCTTTTCGTAGCATCATCTTAATATTGCTCATTCATATACAAGGATCTATGACAATTATCTGAAACAAAATATCAGCCAAATGCTTGCCACGCATGCAGTGAAATATCTCTAATCGATGGTTCATAGCAGAGAACAGCTTTGAGCGATTGCAGAAAAATCATACTTACACTGTATGTACACATACAATTAACTTACAGTAAGTCCAGCATATATATTATTATCGAAAATGTGAGAAAAATTCTTGAATGTCTTGTAATCTTTTATGTTTACCCAGCCAAAAGCAAGTTCATTTTTAAAATGTCGTCAGGCGTTAAAATCTATTAAATATTGCTTTATGTTTGTAGTTAAAAATGTTAAATATACAAAAATTAAAGCGAAATTTATTTTTTAATTCCTTGTTCATATAATTTTTTTGTTTGAATTTGGTGAAAAATAATTGATTTAAAATAATATTTGATGAAACAAAATATGTATCAAGTATTGCCGTTTTGTCATTATTGAAAAAGTTCAGGAAAACATATTTACATGAAATAATTTTTTCCAAAAAACATGTAATTTATGTTTAGTACTACCATTGACTATATAGCTGTGTTCTAGTTCAGGAAAACATATTTACATGAAATACTTTTTTTTCCAAAACAATACGTAATTTTGTATGTTTAGTACTACAATTGAATTATATTACTATACAGCTGTGTTCTCTCTCTATTTTCTTTTTATATAAATATGTTAAAAATCCGCCATTAACATTATTTTTATTTTAAAAATTATAAATAGCTTGTTTTCTATGTTTCCCAGCTATCTATATGTCGACATTTCATAGGAACTACCCTAATCATCATGTTCATTTCTTCGAAAGGTGTAAAGAAATGTTAGAGAGGTGAATAAATGAAAAGGCTTGTTTTTTGTGTTTTGACAGGTATTATTAGAGCATTTTTCTTATAAATTCTCAACAATTTATTTATATTGCTGGGATATAAAGTTGAATGTTTGAGAATATTTTTCAAAAATTTCCAAAGTCTACTGATGATTAGGGTAGTTCCTATGAAATGTCGACATATAGATAGCTGGGAAACATAGAAAACAAGCTATTTATAATTTTTATTGGTATAAATGGTAGAAGCTAAAAATAGCGAATAAAAAACTTAATTGTTTGAATTTTTGTTCTCTGCTTTTCGATACTTTCAAAAAGCAAATCGTAGCAACCAACGGTTGTTCATTTGTTTGAAAGGTGTAAAGAAATGTTAGAGAGGTGAATAAATGAAAAGGCTTGTTTTTTGTGTTTTGACAGGTATTATTAGAGCATTTTTCTTTTAAATTCTCAACAATTTATTTATATTGCTGGGATATAAAGTTGAATGTTTGAGAATATCTTTCAAAACTTTTCCAAGGTCTACTGATGATTAGGGTAGTTCCTATGAAATGTCGACATATAGATAGCTGGGAAACATAGAAAACAAGCTATTTATAATTTTTATTGGTATAAATGGTAGAAGCTAAAAATAGCGAATTAAAAACTTAATTGTTTGAATTTTTGTTCTCTGCTTTTCGATACTTTCAAAAAGCAAATCGTAGCAACCAACGGTTGTTCATTTGTTTGAAAGGTGTAAAGAAATGTTAGAGAGGTGAATAAATGAAAAGGCTTGTTTTTTGTGTTTTGACAGGTATTATTAGAGCATTTTTCTTTTAAATTCTCAACAATTTATTTATATTGCTGGGATATAAAGTTGAATGTTTGAGAATATCTTTCAAAAATTTCCAAAGTCTACTGATGATTAGGGTAGTTCCTATGAAATGTCGACATATAGATAGCTGGGAAACATAGAAAACAAGCTATTTATAATTTTTATTGGTATAAATGGTAGAAGCTAAAAATAGCGAATAAAAAACTTAATTATTATTTTTATTTTAATAATTAATTTTAATTTGATTTAAAACTCATTTTCGGCAACACTGTTTAATTATTCGTCATTTTGCTTGCAATAAGCATTGAAAATTCACTTACAACTGAATTTGATTGCAAGTTGATTTGTAAGTAAGAAAAATGTGTATGTATTGGTAAAAAAGTTTGAATGTATTGACTTTTTTGAACTTGCACTTGCATGTGTAAATGCCGGGTTAGTTAACTACATGAAAGACATTACATTTCGTTTAAATATGAATTTATGTTCAGTCGCACAAATGTCCAGTTGATTTTTAATCAGTAACACAATGAGCAACATCTTCGCTGGGTGAGTGTAATCATCGTTAAGGTGTTCGTGCTTGAATTAAAATTAATGCGTCTGTAGTTCGGCAGTGATTGTTTCGGAAGAAAAAAAATTAACAAAAGTCAATGTTATGATGTATTCAACAGTTTTTTTGTATGGTTCTTTTAAAAAAAAATAATAAAAATGATACATACATATGTAGAAACAAAACACCAATATTACATACATATTTTTTTAAAAACATTCTCAACAACCACATTTAAAAAACCAAGTAATACATAATATACCTACAACACAAAAAAAAAAATTCATTAATGTGCTGTTTATGGAACACAGACAAGCACTCGTCTAAAGAATTGTATATGAAAATCACTCAAAAGATTGAGTAACGTCCATACAAATTTTCTAGACGAGTAGCTCGTCTGTGTTCTATGATCAGAACCTAAGAACATCTTACATAGACATACAATTATTTTATTAGGTACACATGTATGTAGTATACACGTGAAATTTAACAAATATAAATTTTAAAACAAGCAAAGAAAAATATATGCAAATATATTTCCAACGAGTTTATACAACTCAAAGCAACAATTAACGTAAAGCCTATTTAATACAACAGTAAGATGTATGCGCAAGATTTACCAAACGAGTTGATTTTACTCAAAATTGCACTTTCAAAATTCAGAATGTTTACAAAACGAGTTGATTTTACTCAGTTTTCAACTTTGTTTCCTGATTTTTGTTGATTACAAATTGTAGTGTATGATGAAGCAAAAACATGATTTATGGTGATCACTGGTTCATAGTTTCATTGACTATGGGACATAATTAAGGTTCCATATCGCTAATGTGCTAAATAATATCTTTCTTTAGTTATTTAAATGTTCTTCTTTTCTTTCTCTAGTAAAAGTACTCGGTTGATGACTTCTACAACTTTTTTGTATATGTTTCTTTTAATATCATCAGTGCTTTTTTCCGATTGTAACACTTTATATATCGGTATTCGCGGCTTTGTCTTTAACAGTTTTTCACTACCACATCTCACCAGCAAATTTTCTATAGAAAAATTGTGGCTCTCACCAGCAAATTTTCTATAGAAAAATTGTGGCTCTCACCAGCAAATTTTCTATAGAAAAATTGTGGCTCTCAACAGCAAATTTTCTATAGAACAATTGTGGCTCTCACCAGCAAATTTTCTATAGAAAAATTGTGGCTCTCACCAGCAAATTTTCTACAGAAAAATTGTGGCTCTCACCAGCAAATTTTCTATAGAAAAATTGTGGCTCTCACCAGCAAATTTTCTATAGAAAAATTGTGGCTCTCACCAACAAAATTTCTATAGAAAAATTGTGGCTCTCACTGGCAAATTTTCTATAGAAAAATTGTGGCTCTCACTGGCAAATTTTCTATAGAAAAATTGTGGCTCTCACTGGCAAATTTTCTATAGAAAAATTGTGGCTCTCACCAGCAAATTTTCTATAGAAAAATTGTGGCTCTCACCAGCAAATTTTCTATAGAAAAATTGTGGCTCTCACCAGCAAATTTTCTATAGAAAAATTGTGGCTCTCACCAGCAAGTTTTCTATAGAAAAATTGTGGCTCTCACCACAAAATTTTCTATAGAAAAATTGTGGGTCTCGCCACAACATTTTTTATAGAAAAATTGTGGGTCTCACCAGCAAATTTTCTATAGAAAAATTGTGGCTCTCACTGGCAAATTTTCGATAGAAAAATTGTGGCTCTCACCAGCAAATTTTCTATAGAAAAATTGTGGCTCTCACCAGCAAATTTACTGTAGAAAAATTGTGGCTCTAACCAGCAAATTTTTTAAAGAAAAATTATGGGTCTCACCACAAAATTTTCAAAAAAGAAAACTTTTGGTTTTCAACAAAAAATTTGCTAGAAAACTTTTGTGCGTTTCACCAACTGTTTTAATTTTTCTTTATTAAATTAAAGTTTGATTTGTATCGGCGTTAGAAGTAATAAAAAAAAATTGTTCCATAATTGAATAAAAAATTTTATTTTATGGCCTTCGCTGGCTTAAGGTTTTTAGATTTTTCCCTTTCATCTTTGACTTTTCGGTATTTTTTCAAAAGTTCCTTTTTTGGTTGTAACAAAGTCCTTTTTTATTTAAGTTAAGTGATTCCTAAGTTTGTTGCTGCATATGTTTTCCTTTTTTTCTTTTTGTTATTTGCCATTTAAACGATAAAGCAAACTTTTAACTTTGTTATGTCTGTTTGTCGTGGCCATCAATCATTGTCAACAGGTATGACAGATAACTTTTTAAAGAGACATACTCTATCTCAACCAGAAAAAAAAAGTTTTGATTTAGTTTAAGATGCTTGTTTTCGTTTCTTTCTTTGTTCTTAAACAATTCAATACTTTATGAATAAATCAGCCAGAAAGAGTCTTGTCAAAGATTTCGTTACGTTTGAGGAAAGCAAAATCGAAAAAAGTTGGCTGAATTTTGTTTTGTTTACATCAAAGTCTCATAATTATTGTTGTTAATGTTCTATTGGCCTTGATTTCATTTTTATTAAGCCAACTTAAATTTCAGGCACGTACGCATAATAAATTTTTCTTACTTCTCTTTTAGAGCGGACCTTAAAGCTTTAAAACAATTTAAAACTTTTAATAAAGAATCTTTTACCTTAAATGCTGTTTGAGAAGAACTCTTTTTTTTTTCTTGTGTTATGAATTTTTGTGCAAATTCTTGTTTTATTTTTGCCTTTTGATTTTAATGAAATGCAATCAGAACATTGAAATTGACGACAAAGGTCTTGCAGATGATGATTTATTGGAATGGAATTTGAAAATTCCAAAAAATATATATTTTAAATTCTCAAACGTGATGAAAATATATAATAGAAAATTTTGTGTTAAATCAAAAACAGTTGAAGTGATTCAAATGCTCGATTTATGGAGCATTTTATCCAGGAATCGACAATACAATTCTAAGGACTACCAATAAAAAGAAAAATTCTTGTAAAAGTTATAAAGTGAAGATATATGCTGAAGCTAAAGTTAAGCCTAGACACAAACCTGTTACATTAGTAAACCTCTGTTAAGGCGGTAGCATGGCTCTGTTATACATGAATACTGTAACTCGAGCACTAAAATGTGTTTTAAACTAATAATGCAAATAAAATTAAACCACTTGAAATAATATAATATTCTGGAATTTAAAAACAAACATTTGATGATTGCAGAAAGTTAATTAAATTAAGTTTATAAAATTTTTTTGGATGTGATAAAAAGAAGCCAAAAAAATTGTTGAAGACAACATTTTAGCCTATTCTTAAAAATTTTCTATGATCACAAGCGTTCTCTTTTAGAAATTCCTGCATCAGGCTGCTTGTAAATTTTTGACTCGCAGAAAGATTCAGTGTAACAGTGTAATAGTGTAATTTGTCCATAGACTTAAATACTTGTAAATAAAAAAAATTTTACATAAGAGTATATCGCCCTGTTATGTAAATAGAGAAGAACTCTTGAAGATGTTGACAAAAAATCAACAATAACAACAAAATGATAATATGCCTTATCAGCTAAACCAGATATGGCAAAAAGGCCTTATCAGCTAAACCATCGTGCCATCTTAGCGAGAATTGTATTTAAGTGGAATTCTTTCAGCGCTTTGCTTTCTAACTGAAAAAATTTTGTTCAAAAATTCTCTGAATTTTGACATTACTTTTATGAATTTTTTCATTATTTTTCAACCATTGTAACTTTTCATAGAAATAATGAAACAAATTTCATTAGATTATTTTAATGAAATCCTTCATAAAAGTAATGAAACATTTTAATAAGAAACATGACTTATTTTCATTAAAAGTATGAAAGATAAATCATATAATTAGTGAAATAATTTCTCTAGATCAAAGAATCAATTTCATAAAGCACATGAAAACTGTACATTAAATTAATGAAAAAGTAACATTTATTTAATGAAATAACTTCTTTGTACTAATGTAATATATTCATTAAAAAAATGAAACTCCTTCATAAGGTCAATAAAGTTATTTCATTTATCTAATTTTATTATTCATTGAGCACCTGAAAAATGTACATTAAATCAATGAAATAGTTGCATTTGTTTAATGAAATAATATCATAACATTAATAAAATATGTTCACAAATGAACGTAATAAGATCAATGAAACTATTTCATTTATTCATTGATACTTTATTTCATTACACAAACCATACTATTCCTTGCTTTTCTGAAATTGTACCTAATTATCATAAAAGAAAATGTTGAACAAGTATTCACCAAATAAAACAGATTTTATTAATTCAAATGACTTCAATACACTGGTATTTAAATTTTTGAAACTATTATTATGCTGATTTGAGTACATACACATATGTATATACATACCCAAGTTCGGTAGCCAGAAATTTATTTGCCATTGATCTAATGAATTCTATTGCATTGGAATTATGAAACTCATAAAACTTACTTATCAATAAAAAAAACTTGACATTTTTTAAACTGTAGCTTAAGATTAATAAATGCCCATCAATATATCTTACCAAAATTCAAAGAATTTAAAAAAAATAAATAAAATTTTGTTGTAGTCATAAATCCAATGATTTTTTTTAATGAAACTATGAAACTTAATGAAACCATTCTGATGGAACTATTTCATAATATATATGAAGTTTCATGCGTATTGTGAAAAGTTTTCATTTGATTAATGAAAAATATTTAATGAAACAGTTTCATTGAGTATATGACGCATAATTCTTTCAGTGTAGAAATGAGAATAAAAATTTTCAGCGAAATGTTTGTTACCCCAAAACTTTCAATTCACAAAAGAAAGTACTTTGACCATGTCTCCACGAAGAAATGATTTTCCACACAATTTAACTATTAAAAGCCTGCTGCAATAGATTTGTATACTTAAATTTATTTGCTGTAAATGTTTTAATCTTAAAAACATGAAACATAAAAACAGTTTTACTCATAATTAAAATGTTGCCATTTTGCTAATAATTTTTCTTTCAAACAAACCTTCATTAAGAACTTTTTGAAAAGCTCTTTTGTCACAGACAATGCAATGCATGAAGAGGAGATAAATGTTTTACATTTAATGTCTCGTTAATACCGAGTAGTTAAGGTCGTGCTGCTGCTGTGAACACATTCAGAGTTGCTCTTTTTGGTGGCTGGCTGGCTGGCTGACTGGCGCTTGCCAAATGGAAGGGTTCCGGCTGTGAAAAATTCTATGCTAGAAAAATTATAAAGTGTTAAGTTTGTTTTCTTTTTATGAATTTAATTTCAACTACCATGAACATAAAGTTGCTGCAAAGTGCAAATAAAATTGCTATTAATGTCATAATGAGAAAAGCGACGACAATGAAGCGAATTTCGCGGTCACTAATTTTAATAAAATGCAAAAGAACTTAATTTGCAACCCTTCGAATACAAAAATCAACATTTTGTTTATCTTTTGCATCAGCAGCATTAAGAAAAAAGCTTTCCGAGTTTGCTGTTTAGCTTTTTATATAAAGGCAGTTGTAATACTATAGGGTGTTTTAGGAATATTTTTGACTACACTGTTTTAATACATTTATTCTCGTAAGTTTTTCATTTTAATTGTAAACTGCGAAGGCAGTTTCCTACTTACTCCTGGTTGCGTTACGCTGAACCCAAAAACGTAACATGAGTGCACACACATTCATATACAGTGGTGGCCATATAATTAAAACATTCTTGAAAGTAAATTAATTTACTGTTTTGATGGCATATCTGAGATTGTGTTGTTGGTTAACTAGACGTAGCACATAGCGCTTTATATCTGATCCCCATCGGTAAAACTTGTATTCGTCACTCCACAAAATAGTTTTCCATAATCTTAATGATTTTCTGACAAAAACCAGTCTAAATTTAACAATGTTTTTTGGAGACGACAATTTTTACTGTGCGATGCAGTACCATCATTTGGTCGCCGTCTAATAGTTCTAGATAATATACGGATATCATATGATGACACTACTTCAACTTTTAACTGTTTAGAACTTTTAAATCGGTCAGCTTTGGAGGCCCTCACGACTATTTTATTGTCTCTGGCTCTAGTTGTACGAGGTTTAAAGGCTCTGCGTACATTATTTGAGCCCCTAAATTTATCAAAATGGTTTATTGATTAAAAATGTTTCCTCTAAAGCAAACAAGTAATTGAGAAAATTCATGCACCGTCTTCACGGAGCCTCTGAGATTAATAATTACCTTCCTTTCTTCTTCGGAGCAACTTGATCTTTTTGCCTTGACTGTTTACTAATATTGGGGTACAGTTTTGTTGATATCATTTAAAACATACTTACCTATAAGTTTACAGAAAAAAAAAACTTAAATTAGATATTAAAATAATGTTATTTAAATAGCAGTATTAAAAATATTTTAATTATATGTCCACTTGAAAAACTACTTTTTCTCTAAATAGTGACTTATTTTTTCACCCAGTACAAGAGATATCGAACATATATTTTCAGTGAAATAGTTCCATTGCAATAAGAATATATCATATAAAATTCCGAAAGAATGAGAGATCACATCTATGTTTTAATTACATGTCCACCACTGTATATAAATATTATACGAGACAAGAATACAACCCAGACATGGCTAATGTTTTAACGTGTTTTATCTATTATTTGCATTTTTAAATTCATGCTCATTTACATAAAAGGAATTTATGGAATACACGTAAAATAAAAGTTTATGAAAAATTAACTTCACTATGGAAAAAATTGTTAACGATCAAAAAATTAGAAACCGCTTGTTTTTTCTTTTAGCAAACACAAAAAATGCGAAGCTTTTTTGCTTGTCTACAGTAACACCCCAGATCTGAGGCAGGAATCGAACCTGAGACCTCGAGACTGTTGATCGAGTACTCTACGAAATCAGCCATCGAGTCACCCTACTCGTATTTTTCTCAGCAATCCACTGGTTGCATTTCATAGGTGCTACCAAGGTGCATTAACGTATACACGGTGGCAGCACTACGGCATGTGACAATTTTTTGCTACTGGAAATATAGTAAGCTATTTACGTCAAATGTATTGTTTACATTTCTGAAAGTGAATTTAGTGTTTTATTCTGAATTAAACATATAAAAATTATTTTGTGAACATATAAATAATTCAAATAAATATAATTTGTAGTTATGAAAAGGTACATTCATAGTTTATAATTGTGAAAATAGTTACAAATATTTTTGATAAACATAGCTTACCACATGCCTGTTTTTGTTGTATTGTTGTAATTTTGCTCTAGTGCTGCCACCGTGTATACGTTAATGCACCTTGGGTGCTACCGTAAACATCAGTAGACTTGAAAACTTTTGAAAGATATTGTCAATTATTCAAGCTTATTTTGGGATTAGTGGGATAATCTAAATAAATTATTGAGAATTAAAAAGACAAATGCTTTAAACATATCCATCAAAACACAGAAAACAAGCTATTTATTTTTCACCTTCTTACCTTTACTTAAAAAAAAAACAAAACAAAAAAAAAAACAAATCCTAGCAAACAACGGTTGTTCACTTGTTTGAAAGGTGTGAAGAAAAGTAGAGACGGGTGCAAAAGGGAAAAGCTTGTTTTTTGTGGTTTGACAGGTTTTATTAAAACAATTTTCTTTCTAAACTCTCAATAATTTATTTAGATTGTTTTGATATAAAGTTGAATATTTGAGAATATCGTTCAAAAAGTTCTACTGATGATTAGAGTAGTTCCTATGAAACGTCAACATATGGCTGGGAAACACAGAAAACAAACGGTTTATCATTTTTTAATTTCTATCAATATTAGAAGCTAATGCAGTGAATAAAACTCAATTGTTCAAATAAAGTTGTTTGTTATATACGAGGGCGGATTGCTATTGAAGCTACCTAGTGCTAAACACAAATTTTTTTTTTTTTTTTTTTGAAATAGTGATCTGTGAAAGAACAGCTATTAAAATTTCCCCCAAATTCATTGATTAGTTTATTTGCTGCAGTCATTGGAAGCAAACAACTTATGTGTTTCGTGAAAAATGGAAAAAAGTGAATTTTGCGCAGTGATTAAAAACTATTATTTGAGAGGAAAACGGCGAAAGAGACAAAAGAAAAGCTCGACAATTATTAAAGTGAGTCTACTCCGTCAGATTATATGATAAAATATTGCATTTGTGACTTTAAAGGCGGCCAAACAAGCCCTGTAACAAGGCCAACAACAGGAAGGTCAAAAGAGGTGGTTATTGAAAAAAATATCAAGAAAATCCTCGATATCGTTATGAATGAACGCCGAGTCAAGTTACGTAAGAATGTTAATATGGTAACCATATCATATGAACATGTGTTCAACAATTTGCATGAACTTTTGCTTATGAAAATGCCATCGGCAATATGGGGTACCGCGTTTGCTCAGTGTCGACCAAAATCGACTTCCACAGATCACTTCACAGCGGTGTTTGGACATAGTTAAGCGTAATCCTGCTGATTTTTGGCGTCGATTAATTATTGTTGATGAAACGTGGGTCCACCACTATATACCTGAAACCAAAAATCCATTGAAACAATGGATGGAAGCTGGTGGAAGGGCTCCGAAGAAGGCGAACACAGTGAAATCGGCTGGCAAGGTTGTGTCCTTCGTATTTTGTGATGCACACGGAATATTGATCACCTATTTTCTTTAAAAGGATCTACAATCACCGGAAAGTATTATTGTGCATTATTGGATGAATTGATTGAGGCAATCAGGAAAAAAACGACCTTTAAAGAAGAAAAAAGTGCTCTTTTTTCAATGCAACGCACCGGTTCACCCTGGATCAAACACCTTATAGTCCAGATTTAGCTCTTAGTGACTTTTTCCTGTTTGCAAACTTGAAAAAATGGCTCGCAGGAAAAAGATTCATCTCAAACGAAACAGCACCGAAATTAACGCGTATTTTGAGGGGTTCACAAAATCGTGTTATTCTGATGGTATAAGCTAGTTGGAATATTGTTTTACGAAATTAATGGATTTCGAAAAAAATGTGCTATGAAAGACATTATATAACAAGCCACTGATGATGTTTCTTTGGTGTGCTTATTCTGCTGTCTAATACGGGCTTTATCATCGATGAGGAGAAAGATGGGCATTAAGATTTGTAAGCAGAAGTTTGGAAGACTATTGTTTTTGGAAGTTATTATTCACAATTGTCCTACAACTAATGAAGATCAAAGCAGTAGCTATGCTGACAAATCAGTCAATAGGAGGACCTTTGTTCTCAAAAGCCTGTACGGACGGAGGTTGCGTTCTACTGTGGCAGTCTTGACACGTCATTACCACATGCGAGAAAATTAAACCTTCCATATAATGATTTCTTTAAAAGTTGTAGGAATGAAAACGATGTCCAGCTCTATTCCCTAAGCTGCACGATTTGGCAGAATTATAAAACTTTGATGTAGGTGGAATGTAATCCCATCATGAGTTGGTTCTAAAATGGACGAGTGATATGTAGATCTGCTAAGATATATATCACACTCAGGCAACACAACGGTATCAACCAATTGGACACAAGTGGAGTGGCTCTTCAATGGCGAAGTCCAGCTCTTTTTTCTATAAAGGCTTTTTATGCAAGCTGCAGGACTTAACAGAAATATCGAAATGTGTTGTAGATGGATTAGACTCCCTTCCTGGGTTGGTTCTGAACTGGGCGAGTGATATGTAGATCTGCTGAGATCCATATCACGTTCAAGCAACACAACGGCGCCAAACAAATTGGACGCAAGTCAGCTGGCTTTTCAATGGCTGGTAGATTATTAAACCTATTCAGACTTATTTCTGCCTCCTAAAATTCGAAGAAAGTCAACTTTTATGTTTAAAAATTTTTATAAAAACAAATTTTTTCTGAGTGTAGTCCTTTATATGCTTTTAAACAAAATGTTTCATTTTTAATTGCCGAGTGTTGTGTTAAACTCTTGATGATTATTTCAAGGTGTGTTTCAGTATGAAACTGCTCTTGAGCATCATGCATTCATTCATTGTTTAACTTACGACAAGGTCTTTGCCATCCTGACTGGAAATATTTTAAAAATTTTTTAAACATAAAAATAATTTAAGAAAAGTCATAAATTTGTGCAGGTTATCATTTTTATGATTTTTTTTTTTTTTTTTTTTTTTTTTGCCTGCGCCAGACTAAAAAGTATTTATTTCATTTACGAGCAGTAACTTAACACCTTAAACAGTTAAATATTAATAAAATAGAAAATTTCCTGGGAAAGATGTCGCTTGCGCACTCATTTCTCGGTTAACAGCATGAGTAGAGATACGAGTCTCATATTTTGTCTATTTTATTTGTTAAGCGCCATGAAGGTTTTTTCTAATGATTATTGACATTATTTTGGGTTTTATTGACACCCTCTTTTTAATAAATGGTTGATAAGTCACGTTATTGGTTTGACTACATTTCAGAAGAGTGATAAACAAAACGACTAAAAATAGAAGTGGCATATTGAAATTTATACGCTCATGGAGGTAGAAATACATATAAACTCAGAACCAAAAACGTTTTATTCGTTTTATGTTTTTCAAAAGTTTTTCTTTCTTATTACTTTTCAAATTTAATGGGTGACGTGAGATGAAGCACTTCGTATGTTGTAAATTATATCAAAGTCGATTTTTGTGCTGCATTGAAGATTTGTTCAATATTTTAATGTGACAATATTTAATGTGACGGATGTGTTGACAATCGGTGAATTTATGAGAATTATTTTCAACAGATTCATTTGTAATTGCCGCTTCACTAAACGTCTGTTTTATTATTGATTTTTTTTTTTTCATTATTAAACGAAAAGATTTTTAAGTAATGAAAAGTAATCAATGAAATATTTTGAACTTATTGAGAAGTTGAGCTGAGTAAGTAAAACTATTAATGTAAAAATTACTAAAGACAAAAATAAATTAAAGAAAACCAAATGTTTTTGAGAATTGAACTACGACATGTGTTTGTGTTGTGGAATTCTGGGAAAGGCAACCAGATCGAAGGGTATATTTTTGGAAAAATTGGGTCTTTAAAAAATATTCTAAATTCATTTACCAAATAATTGCTGTTTAGCTTAAAAACTGGAATGAATAGCGTTTAAAGTAGTGTGATAAACATTTTTTTTTATCTTGGATCAGTACTCAGGGGATGACTCCCTACATATGCAGTGCATTGTACCAGAATTAGAAAAATAGGTTGTGAGGATAAATAATATTATTTATGTACATTTATTGAATTTTTGATGAACTTTTATAATTTAAATTAAATTTTTGGTTTGTACATTTGTACAACGGGTTATAGTTCAGGTTTTTTCTTTCTTAAGTTTTTTTCTTAAGAAAGATTTTTTTACAATACAAATCTGCTGTGATCAATAATTTTGATTGAAGAAGACAAGAAAAATAATAATCAAATCTTTAGCTGGGGGACAACTAGCTGTTTCGTAGTCGCTACACTACTCATCAGCACCCACTGGGATTTGAACTCGGGACATGACGTATCATGATCTACTGCTTTAACCACTCAGCCACCGAGCATTTAATTATTTTCTATCTATATTCATCTCATATTGAATCACATATGCATTTTGTTAATTGCCCACATTGTTGTACAGCCTTATTGATCACAGCAGATTTGTATTGTAAAAAAATCTTTCTTAAGAAAAAAACTTATCAAAGAAAAAACCTGAACTATAACCCGTTGTACAAATGTACAAACCAAAAATTTAATATTATTTATGCTTTTTTTAAAATCAATACAAATTAGATTAAACTATAATTATTATTAAAATATATCATTGAATTGATGCCACCACAGTTCTAATGGGTGCTTTTATAAGAACTATCGGAAATTTAAAAAAAGAAAACACATAAAATTCAGAAAAATGCATGAAATATTTATTTGGATCGATAGTTGGGTCGATATAATTTAATGTTTGAAGATTATTTCATGCAAATGTTGGCCGCGGCTGTGCCTCAAATGGTCCATCCGCTTAGTCCAATTTTGGCATACTCTTTCCAACATTTCGGCCGGTATCTCACGAATAATGTTGGCAATGTTGGCTTCCAGTGCGTCAATCGAAGCGGGCTTGTCGCTATAGACATTAGCCTTAACATAGCCCCACAAAAAATAGTCTAGAGGCGTTAAATCGCACGATCTGGGCGGCCAATTGACTGGTCCCAAGCGTGAAATAAACTGTTCACCGAACTCGCCTCTCAATTGGTCCATTGTTTCGCGTGCTGTGTGGCATGTGACACCGTCTTGTTGAAACCACACGTCGTGCAAGTCAAGCTCTTCCATTTTGGGCAAAAAAAAGTTTGTTATCATCGCACGGTAGCGCTCACCATGCACAGTAACGGTGTGATTCGCATTATCTTTGAAGAAATACGGCCCAATGATGCCGCCAGCCCATAATACGCACCAAACGGTTGTTTTTTGTGGATGCATTGGTAGCTCTTGCAATGCTTCTGGCTGCTCTTCACTCCAAATACGACAGTTTTGCTTGTTCACGTATCCATTCAACCAGAAATGAGCCTCGTCGCTGAACACAATTCTTCGATAAAAAAAGTGGATCTTCATCTAACTTTTCAAGAGCCCATTCACCAAAAATTTGGCGTTGTGGTAGGTCGTTTGGCTTCAATTCTTGCACCAGCTGTATCTTATAAGGCTTCACACCCAAATCCTTCCGCAAAATTTTCCACGTAGTGGAGTAACAGAGGCCCAATTGCTGCGAACGGCGCCGAATCGATAATTCGCGGTCATCACCAACACTGGCCGATACGGCTGCGATATTTTCTTCAGTTCGCACTCTACGTAAGCGTGTTGGTGGTTTAATGTCCAACAATGTAAATTTGGTGCGAAATTTTTTTACAATAGCCCGAATAGAAGCCTCAGTAGGTCGATTAAACTGACCATAAAATGGAAGAAGCGCGCGATGAACTTTCTTAACAGAGCACGCATTTTGGTAATAAAATTCAATAATTTGCAAGCGTTGTTCGTTTGTAAGACGATTCATGATTAAATTATAGACCAAACTGAAGATGTTTGACAGTGACACAAGATACAAAACGTGCGTGAGCTGTCAAAACTAGTGTTGCCAAAAAGATAATAGCAAAAAAAGTTAGTATTGATGATATTCAATACATGACATCTCTGAAGACTTTTGTCACAGAGATTGATGACAGTTTTCATATTACTAATGATGATGATTTACATAATATTGATGTCACAATTCCGACGGCCTGCCGTCATGAATATGACGATGCTTTTTTCTATCTATTTCTACAGAAAGAAGCCATTATTGGAACATGTAAGATGTACTTCACTCCATCCGATCTCCTTACTATTTATACCACCTACATCCGACCGAAAATGGAATACAACTCTCATATTTGGGCCGGTGCCTCAAAGTCTATTTTGGGGTTACTCGACCGTGTGCAGGAGAGGGCGAAGAAGCTCATCGGTGACAGTAGGGTATCCAACTCTATTGACTCGCTGGAGCATCGACGCAGTGTGGGGTGCGTTACTCTGTTCTATCGTTACTACAATGGATTTTGCTCTGACGAAATTGGGGTTATTGCACCCGAAAGTCGCACATTGTTACGTAGCACGCGCTCATCGTCTAGAGCTCATCCATTTGTGGTTGATTGCCCGGGGAATCGTACTACGCATTACAGAGAGAATTCGTTTTTTGGCCATACGCTTCGTCTGTGTAACAAGTTGCCTGCAGACGTGTTTCCTGCCTGTTATAACGTTGGAAGGTTCAAGTCAAATGTTCACAAACACTACTCCCGCTTTCCCCCTCCTCACAACCTATTTTCCTAGTTCTGGTACAATGCACTGCATATGTAGGGGTCATCCCCTGAGTACTGGCCCAATAAAAAAAAAAAGAAAAAAATTATATTTTGTATAACAACTGTCATAAACTCTCCAGATTGTGAGAAAGTAGTGGGCTGTTTTATTACCATTTCTAAATTATTAATTTTAATTTTTAAGTACATATTTTGTTCTTCATTCCAATGTGTTTCTTTTATTTATGCTCTACTGTAAAAAACAGCTGAATATTTTCACGGAAAAAGTAATTATAAAATATTTGCTACAGAAATGAGCGGCACAGTACCGCAACAGAAAGTAAAAACTAATGAGGCCTTTAATTGGTTAAAAGATAAAAAGTATTTGAGTACACATTGTATGGTTAATATTGCCTTGTTGCTGTCCTGTGAGTTTTACAGAAAAAAATCGTGTTGCCATCATTTCTGTAATAAAAGTTTTGTTCCAAATATATTATAGACGCGATTTTAAATAGTTCTAAATAAAAATTGTGATTCAAATAATGTGTTTTATGTCAATATTCCACATACAGCATATCTATATCATTTGGCTATAACAATTTTTTTTCCTTCGTAATAAAATTCTATATTCCACTAACAACACACTTTGTTTGAGAATAGTTTTTTTTGCCAAGTTAAGTAAAAAAGGATTAAAAATATTAATTTACATGAACGAGTATGCACTTATGCTGTTATATCTATTATTATTAACCTCCTCCCAGATACCTGCTGTTCAGCAAAGTCAACTGTTGTTATCAAATTCCCTCAGGGATATAATTTATAAATCTGTTTAATTAAATTATATTTGATTTACTAACTGGTCCTAAATGTTTGTGGTTTTAAATATTTACAAATACAATTGACAAAAAATAAATAATTGCAAAAGAGAAAAAACAACAAGGAGATAAAATTGAAAGCAACAAAATCATATTTTAAGTAACATGTAACCATTTAATCCAGTTTATGAATTTAACGCACTTTAATATTTCAGAGATTGAAAACACAAAACCGACCGCAAAGCTAAACTTTATTTACTTTACGGCTTCGTAAAATTTTGCAAAAATATTAAACTGACTGAAATTTTGTTCTTTTTGTTTTGGTTTTTAATGAACATTTTTAACAAGTTTTCCAAAGCCCCAACGACGGACGACCACCCATCGTTTTATAAATTGTTGTGGTTTTGTTTCTATGGTTTAAATGGTAGAAAATCATACAATATTTTTTATTTGTAAAAAAAATATTAACTAAACAAAATACAAAAAAAAAAATAAATCTGGCAATAATTATGCAAAAGTGTTTAAGGCTTAATTTAATATTAGTTTGTGGAAAATATATATTTTTTTTGTTTTTTCATATAATATTTTTTTATGTAAATTTTATGTTTAACAAGTTGAGAAAAATTATTGCATATAAATGGCCGCATTACATGTCATGAACTTTTTTTATACAAAAATAATAATAAAACTATTTATTTTGCTTATAAACCAAAATCTGTGTAAAAGAGGGAGTTATTTTGGGAGCAAATAAATATAGTTAAAAGAACTAAAATCACGCTTCCCTACCGGACTAAAAAGTAAAAAATTAGTTTAAAAATAACTGTAAGCAATAGTGAACGTAAAATACTAGTATTATTATGAAAATAAAGTTCGAGAGTCCGATATACAAAAATATAACACAAAGCGCTTCAAAAAAAGCAGCAAAACCCGGTAAAAACGGAAAAGAATCTATAAAAAACTGAAGAGAAAGGAAATAATTACTCGTATAACCGAGTACAAAATGGTCGTTAAATGTTCAGATACACATTTTGTGGCAAAAACGGGCACCGAATATGGAAACCCGGTTAGAAACCGGTGCCGAGTTTTTTATGACATAAAGCGCTTCCAGAAAAATTAGCAAAACCCGGTAAAAAACTGGCAAAAATCTATAAAAACCGGTAGAAATCAACAAAAAAAACCGGCGAAAAACCAAATAATTACTCGTATAACCGATTCCAAAATGATCGTTACATGTTCAAATAAACGTTCTGCGGCAAAAACAAGCACCGAATATAAAAACCCGTTTAGAAACCGGTTCCAAGTTTTTTATGACATTAAGCGTTTCAAGAAAAAGTAGCAAAACCCGCTAAAAAACTGGCAAAAATTTATAAAAACCGGTAGAAATCAGCAGAAAACCCGCGAAAAACCAAATAATTACTCGTATAAACGATTCCAAAATGATCGTTATATGTTCAAATAAATTTTCTAGGGCAAAAACGGGCACCGAATATAAAAACCCGTTTAGAAACCGGTTCCAAGTTTTTTATGACATAAAGCGTTTCAAGAAAAAGTAGACGAAACCCGGTAAAAAAATGGCAAAAATCTATAAAAACCGGTAAAAATCAACAAAACAAACCGGCGAAAAACCAAATAATTACTCGTATAAACGATTCCAAAATGATCGTTATATATTCAAATAAACGTTCTACAGCTAAAACGGGCACCGAATATAAAAAGCCATTTAGAAACCGGTTTCAAGTTTTTTATGACATAAAGCGTTTCAAGAAAAAGTAGACAAATCCCGGTAAAAAACTGGCAAAAATCTATAAAAGCCGCCGAAAAACCAAATAATTACTCGTATAACCGATTCCAAAATGATCGTTATATGTTCAAATAAACGTTCTACGGCAAAAAACGGGCTCCGAATATAAAAACCCGTTTAGAAACCGGTGCCGAGTTTTTTTATGACATAAAGGAATTCAAGAAAAAGTAACAAAACCCGGTTAAAAAATGGAAAAAAAATCTATACAAACCGATAGAAATCAGCAAAAAAAAAACTGTTAAAAACTGATAAAAACCGACGAAAAACCAAATTATTACTCTTATGACCGATTCCAAATTGATCGTTAAATGTTCAGATACACGTTCTATGGCAAAAACGGGCATAGAATATGAAAACCCGGTTAGAAACCGGTTCCGAATTTTTTATGACACAAAGCGCTTCAAAAAAAAAAAAAATAAAATAAAATAAAAAAAAAATTGCAAAACCCGCTAAAAAAACTGGAAATAATCTGTAAAAACCGCTAGAAATCAGCAAAAAACCAAAAAAAACCGACAAAAACCAATTAATTAACCAATTAATAAATTCGTATAACCGAAACCAAAATGACCGTTAAATGTTGAGATCTACGGAAAAACGGGCCACCCATTATGAAAACCCGGCTATAAACCAGTGCCGAGTTTTTTGGAAGTTCCAAAAATTATATATATGAATCGTCAAAATCACTTCCCTTCTCCGGAAGCAATACGGCAACTTCAATTTTAGTATTAAAGCGGCAACACTCTTTTTTACAGCGGAATATCAGATTCCTTAAAAGTATACACTTCATATAACAAGGATTGCGAGATATACGAGTGCAACCAGCAAACATACAACTGAAGCTCATATACGAGTCAACTTGTTAAAAAGAAAAATCAAAATCACTAGCAAAAATTTCATGAACAAATCTCGTCTGAAATATTTAACAAGGTTGGCATTTCTTCAATTGGTTATATGGTGTTTTATTTGTAGATTTTAGCACCAAAGTATATACTTCTATATGCTCTACAATACCAAATTCAGCACGTTTCAATGAAAACGGCCAAGATAAAATCGCACCGGAGTCGGCTTGTGGTAAGTATTGGAGGACGTGTGGCAAGTATTTTCGCCCAATAGGCGAAATCTACTCATGGAAGCTTTTAACGGTATCCTTCTCTATGGAAGTGAAATATGGCTTGCGACATTGGAGAAGAAAATTAGGGGTAATATAATTAAGGTCGTGCAAAGTTCTGCAGCTCTGAGAGTTACATGGGCTTATCGCATAGTTTCCGAGACTGCAGTACTGGTGATAGCAGGCTCTAGAGCAGATGCAGTTACGGAAGATCAAAAGGGATTAGACATCGAGTTCATTGCCAGTGGAAGCGGCGCCCGAAAAGCAAGTTTGGCCTTGGTGTATACCACACCAGGGTGCTCTGCTTGCCGTGCCATAGAAGTGTAGAGGTTCCTCGTTTGTTGTAGCAAATAAAACTCTAGGAAACCATATGACTTATGTTGTGTTAAACTTTCGAAACCCTTACTAATGGTTAATAGGCAAAAGAGCCTTCATTAGGTTCTGCTGGCAGGCCATCCTAGCGCTAATCATGATTGAGGTGCCTACCTTAGCTGTAACCTTCTGGCTGCGATTTAAGCCCAAAATCGCCGAAAGAGGAATTAGTTTTTCTGATAACAATAACGCAATGCCAGTTTTTAGGGGTCTAAAACCCCCCGAGGTGTGGTTGCCTTACAACAGATACATGTATTGCAAACAACAAGAGGTGATGGTTATACAGGTGAGTTGGTTAAGGGCTGATGCCCTTAATGAGCTTCGCCCTACCAACTCAGTAAGCCTGACTTTTGGAAAATTGCATACAGAAAAGATAAGAAGGCCTGAACCCTTCAGCAAGGGGGTTTGTCTATATGGCTACAAACTAATATCACAAAGTTGCGAGCTGTATGAACCTTACAAGACACACAGGTGCGCAGGTGAATCATGGATACTTCACATCGGGGAGTTGGTCCATCATTAGGCCGTCACTAGGCAGGCGCTGAAGTAAATTTATTTCATATGCTGTCAGCTGGGGCAGCGAAAAAGCAAACAATCGATAGCCGGCCGACTCCGTGTATTGGCGAGAAGTATGGTAGATGGACGTATAGACTAATACCAAATATTAGAATTTTTGTTGGAAAATCTAATTATTACCTGAAGCAAATGCTATCTGATGATGGTTACTTTAGTCGACATTTGTACCAGATATACAAGAGCAGTACACCCTGCAGCATGCCGGAAAGTGATACCGTAGACGATGCAAGACATGCCTTTTTCTACTAAGAACGCTGTAATAGAATCCACTGCGAACTTTTTAGCCGAATTGGCAGAATTTCAGTTATATTAACACGAATATCCTTTCCCAAGAAAGAAGTTCGACCTGGACAGTATGTTACGTTCATAATATCCTCTATAGGAGGAGCAAAAGCAAAGGCTGAGCGCAAGCACGCAAAGTCTTGATGGTTGAGTAATCAAATACATGAAGCCACATTGATGTAATGATAGTAAAGCTTTCTCTGTTACGCTCTGTCAAAGTTGGATTTTCCAATTGCAAAACATTGACGACACGCTATTTGGAGTGGTCGCATACATTTTGTATGTACATGAGGCTTTTTAACAGATAAATTACGTTTGATGCACTAATTCAGTTTACACAGTAAGAAATTTGTGGAACGAATTTCTTTTTATGTATTGTGGAACTCGAATTTTATTGGCGTATTGTATATGGCGGAATTAAAAATGACCTAGAGCCTAAAACTAAATAAAATCGTAAACTTATTAAGTTCAAATAAATCAAACAACTTCATGAAATTAAATATGTTTATCTTTTTATATTCTTTTTATTATTATTATAATATATTTGTGGACTTTACTGTTCAAAAAACACTTTTGTTATTTTTTCGTTGACCCAGAGACTACGTCAGAATGGTTTTAGAAACTTCTCTGTGTAATAAAATTTTGTTGGAAACATATTAAATGAAAACCATTGAGAAGACATTTTTAGTAGAACATATTATGGAATGTAATGTTTATATATCAAATTTATGCAAGACATATTTTTAATAGAAAGCTTAGGGAAATACAATTTTAAATACATGAAAACATTTTTTAACGTTACAAAAAAATAATTTGGAAAAAAATGGTGCAGTAAGACTATAAATAGAAAATATTGTGGAACATAAGTTGCATAAACTCCTTTGTTTTATGAAAATATATTACGATTTATAATTTTATATGAAAGTATTTGTGGAACGCAGTTTTACTGAAAGTAATTTTTAATAAATAATATTTGTGGAACACAATTTGAATAAAAGCCAATTTTATGTATTGTGCAGGACTATTTTTTAATAAAAAATATGGAGGAAAAAAATTTTTATAATATAAATGTTTTAAAATTTTTAGACTTTTACACCCAAATTATAATATTAAAAATCCGTTTTTAAATCTTTTCATTGGCTTAGAGCCTGCAAAAAGAAAAGGGGTTTCATGAACGATTTGAGGACTACAATTTTAATGAAAACAGTTTTTAATAAAATATTAAAACAATTTTGAGTAAAGCATTTTGTGGAAGGTAATTTTTATTTTTTAAGTTTATGGAATATATGTTTAAAAATAGACATTTGAGGTAACACAACCTTGATTACCTCTATTCAGTTCTGAAATTTTTGTAAAACTAGTAAAACACACGGTGGATTGACAATGTATATAAAACTTGTTGTGGAACACAATTTTTATTTGTCTAAAACTTTAAAGAATAAATAATTTTTATATAATTATGAAGCCTTGTTTTTTCCTCAGCCAAATTTTTAAACACATTATAAAATTGTGTATTGTAATTGTGTTCACTAAATTTTTTCGATAATATTGTGGAACATATTCTTTTCAAACCTTCCTTTACAATCGCTCCATTACTAGTTATTGCCCAAAGAAAAATTTTATTGATTCACTTATATTATCTTCTATTTATTCGCATTCTTTCTTTGGTATAATTTTGATTTCTTTTTAACGCTGCATGTCCTGTTTCCTCCCAACAAACATAAATACTGCTAGACATCAGCTTATCTGAGGTTTACATATTTTACTTTGATAACAACGTTTAAGTAACAAATAATCCCAACATTTACGCAACTTATTCCTTTGCTATGGGCATACTCTTGCTTGATATCCTGGCACTTGTGTCATATGATTTTTAAGCCAAAATAACAACTACATTTCTTGTGAGCAATTGGAAAAAGGACTTTACTTTTTCAACAGCAGCAATTTTTGAGCAAAAGAAAAGCAGGCATAAATTCAAAGATTATGTGTTTGCAAATTTTTCGTTTTGTTTGCTGTGTACGCAAACAAATCGTAATATTTAGTAGAGTATTTTGTTTACTCAATGTCTTTACAAAATTATTTTTTCCAGAGACTGTGCAGCAACTTGTTTATATTTATTGCCTGTAGTTGGTTACGGCACTTAATTCTTTTTTTTTTCTTCCCAGGCTGCCTGAGAATAAATACAAATGATAGACTTCGTAATCCTTACAATTAACTGTAAGAAATATCAATAAAAGCAGCTTGACACAGAAGCAGAGTTTGAGGGTTAAATGTTTGAATAGTTTTAATAAATATTTATATTGCGGCTTGCCAAAATTTATGAAATTTTCATTACAGTCGAAAGAAAAAAATAAATAGATTTGAGATTAATTGCTTTTCTTATTTAAAATAAAATATATTACCAAAGGAAGAAGCTTGTCAGTACAAATATATTTAATATAACACGGCTTGTAAACAATTGTGTTTTATTGTCTAAACATTTGCTATGAAACAAGAATATTTTATAGAAAACTTTCAAGAATAATATTCTTTCTCTAAGATTTTTATTTTACAGCACAATTTTTTATAGAAATTTGCAAAAATGGTAATTGTGGATTCCAATATTTTCTTAGCCAAATTAAATTTCTATATTTACAGTTTTTTGTTATCACAACAACATTTTTTTTGTTTTTAATATAAAGCTTAAAGAAATACAATTTTGAATAAAAAAAAACTGTTCTGAAAATTTCAAAAATACTTATTGGAGCAACAATTTAAATAAAAAACAATGTGGAACCCAAGTGTCTTATATGTTTGTATATTTGCAGCTCCCTAAATCGAGGGTTTATTATATGGATATGTATAAAGCGAATTCTAAACAGCTGAAATTGACAGCGTAGCTGATAACTTTTTCTAATTTTAATCTGTTTGAGATGTCAATAGAATATTTTAAAGAAATTGGAAACAAAAAAAATTTTTTCGATTATGTATTGTAGCGTGGTAGCCAACTATGATCCACAATCGTCCCCAATACGGCTGGCCATTTTCACCTTTCCAAGCTCTATGATCTAAGACTTTAATTTTCGTGAAATAATCAAAACTTTTTGTTTTCTTTTAAATATTTTTTTATTATATCATTTTTGAAGTCCTTTTTCTTTTTACATTTTTCCTTTGACATTTGAAAAATATATTTTTTTTTGTAGTGTTATACGAGTATATATTGCTTTTGCAGTTACTCAGTATGAATTCACCTTGGATATGGGGGTATATAAAACTGTGTATACAGTGTTGCTGTTTTGTGCGAAAATTGCAATTACCGTATTGCTTCCGGGGAAGTGAAGGGATTTTGGGGATTCATAAAGCTGATTTTGGGAATTCTAAATTCTAAAAAATTTGGAACCACTCTGCTAACTGGCTGGGAACTGGTTTTTCATATTGGGTGCGCGTTCCTGTCGTGGAACATGCATCTTAACCTACATCCGACCGAAAATGGAATACAACTCTCGTGTTTGGGCCGGTGCCTCCTAGTTTATTCTGGAGTTACTCGACTATGAGCAGGAGAAGACGAAGAAGCTCACCGGTGACAGTAGGATATCCAACTCTATTGACTTACTAGAGCATCGATGCAGTGTAGGGTTCATTACTCTGTTCAATCGTAACTACAATGGATTTTACTCTGACGAGATTAGGGACCGACCTCTTTCTTGAAACTTGCACATTTTTACGTAGCATGCGTGAATCGTTCAGAGCTCAGCCATTTGTAGTGAATTGTTCGGGAAATCGTACTACGCATTACAGAGAGAATTCGTTTTTCAGCCTTACGATCCACCTGTGGAATAAGTTGCCTGCGGACGTGTTTCCTGCCTGTTATAACGTTGGAAAGTTCAAGTGAAATGTTCACAAACACTACTCCCTTTTTTGCCCTCTTCACAACCCATTTTCCTAGTTCTGGTACAATGCACTGCATATGTAGGCGTCATCCCCTGAGTACTGGGTTTGACATAAAAAAAAAAAAAATAAATTATATTGAAATGTTGATTAAGCTTGAGGTCAGTTTTGATTTTTATATAAAAATGTTTTAATTAATTTATTCGATATTTCGTCTTCCTTCGGAAGACTTCTTCAGGACAAATATTTTTTCGGTTTGTTTATGAAATGGACGTGGGTGCAGAGATACCGTGCAACTACTTCAGCTATTTTCATTTTCAAGGACTTCTAAGTACAGATTACGTGAAAACCTGCGAAAATAGCAGTCTCACTGGAACTTTCATTATTATTTATAAAAGGATCATTACAATTTTAAAAAAGGATCTGAAGTTCTATTTTCTTTTTAATTCAAAAATTCATTGAAGAAGTGAAAGAAAGATACTTTGACTTACGCAAAACGATGTTGGAGCGTTTTCGCACAGTAAACCCCATTTTTTGAAGCGATGATGCATTAGTTCACTTAAACGGCCACGCCAACAAGCAAAACTGCCATTAATGGTCTCCAAAAATCTGTAATCTTTGCTTAATTTTGATATATAGAAGAATAACATGAAAACTTTATTGTTGTTGACCCGAAAAATCAAAAGCGACTACTTCCCAAAATTATATGATGTAGAAGGGAGGAAACCCCCAAACAACGACAGATGCAATTTCATCACCAAGTATCGATTGAGCAAATTCTGTGACTTTATATAAAAAGTCGATAATAATTTAAATTTATGTTTAACAATCACTTAAAATGTTCTTAATTTATGTATAAGTCATAACCAGGTTGTTGTCTTAACTTAAACAGCTTTTCTTATATAATTCATCCGTCTATCAAATAGTTTTCTTTCAATATTTATTTAAGATTAAATGAATTTTTCTCCTATTTGTTTTCATTTCCTTAACAACATGATCCTTAACGCAAAAGAAAAAAAGTTTGATTTTGTGCTGAAAACTTATGCCTTCTGTAAATTTATATTTTCCATGACGTTTGATGGTTTTATTCATCTTTCCGCTATCGCTGCTGTTTATTGATGATGACGTAGATGAATTTTTTATGTGAAAATATAAGAGGAAATATAAAATAATTTGTACTTGTGTTAGCTCTCCGCCAATATTTGTTATACATTTAATTTTTATTGTTTGACTTTTGGTATTTGCTTGGAATTCCTCAGCGAAAAGTTTTAGTTTGCTATTCTTTACGCCTTAGGTTGCATAAAGTCAAACGGAGACACCTTACAGATAAAACTTAATGTATTTAGGTAAAGTTATTATAAAAGAACATTATTTTGCAATAGAGTTTTAGCTTTTTTTTAACCAAAAATGCTCTACATTATCAGCTATTTGATATAAACATTTTGTAAGAATCAAAAATCGTGTAAAGTAAAATATACAACATTTTTACGGAAATAAATTAGTCTTAAGATAATACATTTCATTCCTAAGTTTTTTTTTCTTTTTAGTTGTATTATATTTTGTAGGGTATTGCTTTTTTAAAGGCTCAATAAATCTATAACTAAAGTGTGAAAGAAATCATGTGTGGAACGTATTGTGTTCATATGAAATAGTGCGAAATTCTGTTCTATTTCTTTAAAATATTTTTATGCCTGGCTTCAATATAGAATTTTACAGATTAATGTACTCTGAATTTTTTAAAGAAACCTGTTGTGGATCGCATTATGTGCACATAAAATTATCCGAAATGCTTTAAAATTATTACTCTGTCTAGTTTTACTAAAAAAATATCAAACAATACATTCTTCATTTCATAGAAAGAATCTTTGTAGTACGCCTAACCTTCTTCTAATACATATGTTTAATATAGTCTTACAAAAGTATAATTACATATGTGGAACGTGTTGTGTTTGTATTAAATATTGCGCAGTGCAGTTCTCTGGCAGTCAAATTTTTAATGCAGTGTAAAATCCTGATATGGCTTCTTTATTCTTACATAAAAGACATTGTGGATCGTGTTATATATTAATACAAACTTTTTTGTGTACTTCAATGTTCTGATGACGTCTAGTTTTATTGCCAAATTTTATAAATCAATACGTTCTTCATTCCTTAGAAAACATCTGCGTAGAACGCTTAACAGTTTTCTAATAGATTCGTGCTGTGCACACAGCGGACACTAAACACAAAAGGGTCACAACTCAAAATTTTCCTAAACTGACTTCCATAAAAGTCTGTTTTTTATAGTTCCGCAAACATAATACAAAATTGAAAGAAGTATAACAGAACCTTCTTCAATGTTGGAATTTTTCATATTGGATAAATATTTTATTTTTTTATTTTTAGTAGAAAGTCGTTGTGGAACATATTATGTTTAAACAAAATCCTCTTGTTCATAGCTTTAAGAGTCCTAAATAAAATATTCAACCTTACGATTTTTGTAAAAAATCGTTGTAGATCATATAATGTATTTTCGTGATCGTTAAAACCAATAAAAACTACTTATTGTGGATAATATCTTCCATTTTACACGGGCTTCTGCTTTACTTGGCATATTTATTTTGTTCAACTAATTTTATAGTTACTTAAAAATCTTTTTCGGTTTCTCCTATAAAACCAATAAGAAAATCAGAAGAAAATTCTATTCAAGGTTCTACTTTGAGAAATCTGTTTTAATGGCTTAAATTTCTCCAACTGATCTTAAAATTCTGGTTGCAATCTAGAGTTCATTTTTCACATGTCATAATTCAGATCTAAGAGCAAGAGAGGTTGTTCCTATGTGCAGCTTTAATACAAAATTTTTCACCAAAATATGTAGAACATTTTTGGGCGAAAATCGTAGTGGATCGCATTATGCATATATAGAATTTTGTGAAATTCTTTAATATTTTTATTATAGCTAGCTTTATTAAAAAATTTTATAACAAAATTCTTTATGCTTTAGAAGAAAATCTTTGTTGAATGCTTTGCGTTCATATAAAATATTGTGGATCGTAATTATCTTGCTTAAGTATATAACTTTAATTATGGATTAATATTATTCCTGTAGTGCTTAAGCGGAAAACTATTTATATAAAACAAAGTTTCGCACTGAAAATGTGTGTGGACACTAAAACCATTTGTAAAACATATTTCTTAAACTGTGGATTATAGCGCACAAGTTTTTTTTTATACAAAACAGCAAAAAATATATATTTTTCATAATGAAAGAATTTGTGGAATGCATTTTATTTTACACTCTGTTAAACCAGTAGCTTTGAACTCAAATTCTCTTTCAAAGAACACTTGCTCATTATGAAAGTATTTGTGGAACGCATTTTATTTAAGACTCTGTTATGCTATTGGTTTAACAAAGCCTAGGTTTAAGTCATGCTAATGGTACAGTAAATCATAACTACTGTACATTTCCATTTAATCTACTGCGTTTGAATAAGAAGACAACATGTTCATCCTTTAACATGAACTTTTTATATTGATTTAGTGGCATAACGGAAAGACACATAGAAGTATTTTTGACAATGTCTGATGATGATTTCTATTTTAGTTGCACCAATTGTTTGATTTTCCTAATGTTTTTCTTTCTGAAACTTTTTCTTTATTTTTTTGATTGTTTTAGGTATTATTTGCGTTTATTATTGGGATTGTATTTGATTTTGAATGGCAGAAGAGATGAAAAGAACAAAAAAATAAAAATTGCAAATAAAGGATGAAGTTTAATATCTAGGGGAAATATTATTCGATGACTTGTGAAAACACAAGTTTTCTTTCTCTGTTCTTCGTATGAAATTTATTTTATAAAATTATTAAATAAATTGATTTTTTTTTTTTTGCCTTATGAGAGATAAATTGTAGCAAGATATTAATTAGTAAGGGAATTTCATTTGTTATTTCTTTTACGTCTTAAAGTGCTCAAAGAAATTGTTATTGGAGAAAATAATATTTTAAGGAAGTTTAATAAAATAAAATACTATTTTTTTATAATTTTCCATGCAGCAATTTATTTTAATTAAGGAATATTTCTTTTTAAACTTAATACCGATTTATTTTTCTTAAGCTGGCAAGGACAAGAACTTGGTAGAAAGGACGCAACATATTCAAAACGACAGCACTGCTTCAACAACAATTTTAAGTGTTAGAAACCGAAAACAATAACTACTACAACAACAATACCACCAGTGATAATTATTTCATAAGTTGACATAAATGTACTAGTAGCGGTTGTTAGAGAAATTATCTTCTGAAAACAAAATGTGGCGTGCAACATCTTGGCGATGGCAAGCAAATTACAGCAGCAGTCGTCGGCAAGCATGCTGTGACCTCATTATTATTGTAGTCGTTTTTCGTACTCAGTTCTAAGCTACGGCTCTTAATGAAAGCCTGGCAAAATGAACACACACACACACACACACACATACAGTAACTGTACAGGCATCTATCTGAATATGACAAGGATTAAGCAAAACGGATGATGACACCAAAAAATATTCTTTGCAATTGAAGAAGACTAGAAGATTTCTGAGAAAACCACTACAGTAATTATGAGGTCATAAGAATAATAATGCAAAATGCAATGAGCAAAAAAAAAAAAAGGAAAAATCTTAAAATAAAGCGCAGACATAAAAGGCTAAAACTGAAATCCAGCTCATTAGCAAGCAGTAAAGGGACATTTAAAAGAGCAAAGAGAAATTATGCAAAAGCAAACACTTTAAGTATTTTTTTTAAGATGTTTACTGTGCAACGTTTAATAAATGTTGAACCTTACAAATACATATCTATACAGATACAGTAGTTACGGCCGCAGAGACCAGGGAGGTTTCCAACTAGCTACTTTTTCTGAGCACAGACCACTCAGTGGGTTCCAACCCTCTTCCTGGGTACGCCGATATAAAAAATATTTATTTATACTGAAAAAAAAACCAAAGATTTTGCGCCCTCAACTGCCTTTACGGCTTTATCTGATGATGGACCCAATAGACTGTTACAGCTCGGCCAAAGCAACCCCGATTTTCATGAAAAATCCTGAGCAATGAGGCAAATTTTCATTTGAATGGATATGCGAATAAACAGACTAATTGGTTCTGGGCAATGGAAAACCCTAAAATTATTCATTAGTCACCTTTGCATCAATTAAAAATGACAGCCTGGTGTGCTAATGGGTGATTTTATAAGAACTATCGGAAATTTAAAAAAAAAAACACAAAAAATTCAGCAAAATGCATGAAATATTTATTTGGATCGATAGTTGGGTCGATATAATTTAATGTTTGAAGATTATTTCATGCAAATGTTGGCCGCGGCTGCACCTCAAATGGTCCATCCGCTTAGTCCAATTTTGGCATACTCTTTCCAACATTTCGGCCGGTATCTCACGAATAATGTTGGCAATGTTGGCTTCCAGTGCGTCAATCGAAGCGGGCTTGTCGCTATAGACATTAGCCTTAACATAGCCACACAAAAAATAGTCTAGAGGCGTTAAATCGCACGATCTGGGCGGCCAATTGACTGGTCCCAAGCGTGAAATAAACTGTTCACCATTGTTTCGCGTGCTGTGTGGTATGTGGCACCGTCTTGTTGAAACCACATGTCATGCAAGTCAAGCTCTTCCATTTTGAGCAAAAAAAAGTTTGTTATCATCGCACGGTAGCGCTCACCAGTCATAGTAACGTTGTGATTCGCATCATCTTTGAAGAAATACGGACCAATGATGCCGCCAGCCCATAATCCGCACCAAACGGTTGTTTTTGTGGATGATTTGTATAAGGGCTCTGAAGAGTATTTGCGCTTGCAATGCTTCTGGCTGCTCTTCACTCCAAATACGGTGGTTTTGCTTGTTCACATATCCATTCAACCAGAAATGAGCCTCGTCGCTGAACACAATTCTTCGATAAAAAAGTGGATCTTCATCTAACTTTTCAAGAGCCCATTCACCAAAAATTTGGCGTTGTGGTAGGTCAATTCTTGCACCAGCTGTATCTTATAAGGCTTCACACCCAAATCCTTCCGCAAAATTTTCCACGTAGTGGAGTAACAGAGGCCCAATTGCTGCGAACGGCGCCGAATCGATAATTCACTGGCCGATACGGCTGCGATATTTTCTTCAGTTCGCACTCTACGTAAGCGTGTTGGTGGTTTAATGTCCAACAATGTAAATTTGGTGCGAAATATTTTTACAATAGCCCGAATAGAAGCCTCAGTAGGTCGATTAAACTGACCATAAAATGGAAGAAGCGCGCGATGAACTTTCTTAACAGAGCACGCATTTTGGTAATAAAGTTCAATAATTTGCAAGCGTTGTTCGTTTGTAAGACGATTCATGATTAAATTATAGACCAAACTGAAGATGTTTGACAGTGACACAAGATACAAAACGTGCGTGAGCTGTCAAAACTAGTGTTGCCAAAAAGATAATAGCAAAAAAATCACTCGTTATTTGGTCAGTTGTGAAAAAGATTTACATCAGCACCTGCCTTGCGGCCATATCTGATGATGGACCAGCTCCACGGAGTCAATTATTCATGATTCACTAGCGCTCCCGTGTTACTTACCAGACTCATGTAGCCATATGAGCAACTTCTTGTTGAGGAGTTCGTGCCCTCGCTTTAAATTAACATTGCTCGCTTAAAATTAATATTGAATTTGTATATATAAGGGCGCTGAAGAGTATTCACCGGTGATCGTTCTGCTCTTCTCTAGATTATCTACATATGTTTATAACACCACCTGTATCCCAAAAAAAAAAAAAAACTGTCACCATGAACTTATTGACGGACAGACCCATCTTGGCATCGTTGGTATGCGTTTATATGATAAAACTCACTGGCTTCATTGCTGTGGGTTATTGTGATGGGCTCATTTTTTGTTTATGGTTATATAACGGTGCAAAAGCTGAGGTTGAAAAAGTCGTTTGAACTTGTCATACGGTTGCTATTCTGGTTGAATATGAGCGATCGCGACACTTACCTCGTGTATAGATTTTTCGTGTCTAAATATTCATCTCATTTGAAAAGCCGCATCCACCTCACGCACTTTCATTTTCCGATCGCTAACATTCTTTGAAGACTAACAAAAATTAGTCCAACACCTATTTATACTTACAAATGTCAAGAATACACTAAATCCTCACTTACCGTTGTTCCTCCCCAAGCATCAGCATTTTGCTGTTGTTGAAAGTGCACCATAACTGTGGGCCCATGAAATACTACTTGCTCAACCATTCCTAAAATAATAGTCTTGCGCCAAACGGCACTTTCACTTCATGAGTTGGTAGGCCGAAGTCCACTAAGAGCATCAGTCCTTGAAACAACTCACCCGTTAACCATCACCACCGGTTTTTTACATTACAGGTATCTGTTGTAAGGGCAACAGACTCTCGGGAAGCTCTTAGTCCCCGAAAAAAGCCACACACCAAACAATTATCAAGGATACTAACACCCCGTTCCTGCGTTTTAGGTTTCAATCACAACCAGATTGTTTCAGCCAAGGTAGGCACCTCAATCATAATCAACCCGGGTTGAACTGTAAGCAGGATCACCCGGGGGCCATGCTGATCCCCGGTTACGGAAGCCAACACAAGTCATGCGACTTCCTAGAGTTTTATTTCCTACATCCAATGAGGCAGTCCTTCCCCTCTTTACCCGAAAAACAGAATGCCCTGATTAGGAATACGTAAGGCACTACCTAATCCACGAGGGATCTATACAGATACAGGGTAGCGGCAAAAATATCACCCTAGCTTAGAATTTTTCGAACAGTTTTGAAATTGTTAGCAGTAGACTTACTGGAGTATGACTCTACTTTAGTGGAAAGTATTATCGTACATTATTGGATCAATTGATTGATGCAATCAAGAAAAAACGACCACATTTAAAGAAGAAGAAAGGACTCCTTCTTCAAGACAACGCACCGTTTCACACAGCATTAGATACGATACTATAATTACGAGATCAGTGATTGATCATGCACTTTATAGTCTAGATTTAGCTCCCAGTGACTTTTTCGTGTTTTAAAACTTATAAAAATTGCTCGCAGTAAAAATATTTGTCACAAACGACGAAGTGATTACTGAAACTAAAGCGTATTTTGAGGGGTTCCCAAATCGTTATTTCCTACTTAAGTAGCTTCAATATCAATCCGCCCTCGTGTGTATTGTACCTTTAGAATCAATATGTGGTGAAGAAAAAGTTTAAATATCGTCTTACTGTTTTAGCTAAAAGGAGACTAAAAATGTCTGCACTTAAGCTTCGAAACAGTCAGGCAGCCAAAACGGAATGCAACGCACCAACCAAGATGATCAAGAAGAGCAAAAAAAGTAAAACACAATAATTTTCAAAAAACGATAAAGAAAGTGCACAATCCACACTTTCCTTTGTAAAAAATATACGAATGATTTCTTCTCGATATTCGCAGAGAACTCCTTTTAGCACAAAATTCAACCAGACTTTATAAAACACGAACTTCAGCAGTGCCCCTTAGATGCCAGTACAGTAGCCAGGGTTCGGAAATATCCACCATTCAAACTTGAACAGAGACTATGTTGAAAAACAAATGGTTGTTGTAAAACAAAAATGTTTTTTCCTACTTAGCTACCCCTCGTATGTCTATGCGGCAAATGAAATGAATTGGTGCAATTGTCATCCACTCATGTGCTTAGATGTGTTTTTAACTGTGTGTACAAATTCCTTAAAAGAACTTAACTGACCACCCCTTGAAACTGAATTACCCTCACTTCGGCTCACGTCTACTCACGATAATATGCTCTTAATGACAATAATAATTTTCATGAGAATTTATGTTTTTTTTTCCTTCTTCTTTTTGAAGCTTTTATGCCAACAAATATTTGATCTCATTAGATTACAGACATTAAGGCGTTAATATTATTATGACAAGCTCAAATAACAAATGAAAAATGTTTAATAATTTATTTAAGATTTTACCATAAAATACATACGTACATATCGCTCCTTTATTGCAACATAGTCATATCTCAAAAAATTAGCTTTTCGAGTTAACAATGTAGAATTGTTCACAGTACCTACCATGGTGCAATAATTAGGTGGCAGCATTAAAGTTGCGGTACTAGATACATAATATTTTGTTTGCTTAAAAATTCCACCATAATGTCAAAAATATGTTTACAAAACAGAGGAAAATGAAGAAAAAAATGTATATAAAAAAAGTTGTGTATTATTATTTTCATAAATTGTTTTTAATGAATTTTAAGGAATTAAATTATTTTTGAAATCTTTTTTATTGTTTCTTTTGCACATTTTCAAAGTGTTTAAAATATTATTTTTGTCACTTCACTTTGTGTAAAGATAAACAACTTTTGACACTACCGGTTGTTTTAAATAAAAAATTGTCACCTGCGCTAGTGATGCCACCTGGCTAATGCACCTTGAATACTACCTTTTATATTGTGCCAAAAATTTATTCAAACTACTTATAAACTGTCTCCTTTAAAAGATATTTTCAAAAAAAAAAATTTCTAAGATTTTTATGGAAGCCAAAAATTTGAGTTATGACTATGTTGCAATAAAGGAGTTATATGTACGTATGTGTTTATTCGGTGATTTCAATTGGTGGTGGTTGGTGGCCACTGGCCACAATATTCATACATAAATGTTCGTAATGAGTTTAGAAGGGGAGATTGTAATGACCATATTTGTAATAGAAATATTTGCTTTGCTCTTAACAAAAGGAGTTTTTGCACAACAAATTCAAAGCAAAATTAAATTTTATTTGGCGCTTAAGCTTTAAGCAATTTAATGGCAAAAAAAAAAGGGAAAAAAACCTTAAGTGTAAGATATGTATAAGATTTCTGTCAGCTTTAACAATCTATTAAGGTATAAGATTTTACAAATTTATTTGAGTTATACATATTTTACTTTTCCAGCTGTCATTCGCTTGTTTTTTTTATACCAGTAGCATTTGTCATTAAGCTTTCATTAAATTTTAAAATTCAATTTTTTACTGCTTTGTTGTTGTTGTCACTTTGCTTTGTTGCATTGCCATCATCATTATTTAACTCTTATAAATTAAGCTTAACAATTAGTTTAAGCATCAGTAAAAATGTTCATTTAATTCTTCGTTTTTTCTTTTGCGGTAGTTGGGGGGGAAAAAAAAGACTCAACAGCCCACACAATTTTATATTCCAATGCTGGTACTTTTGCCAAGTGGTTTGTAAAAAGTGCTCATATGGTGAAGATAATTAAGTTAAAGTGAAAGCAAGAATGACTTAAAGACCAAAAATTACACAAATCTCTTCATATAGAAATATTTTAAAAACAAAAAACTCTTTAGTTACAAATGCTTTAATTACTATATTCCACAAATACTTTGAGAGACATACTGCCTGTTTCACAATCTCAAACGTTAACGCACGCACACAGCTGTTATGGCAAAGAAATCGCTCCTTTATTGCAACATAGTCATAACTCAAAAAAGCTTGTTTCGAAAAAAAAACGCATTACAAATTTTTAGGTTCCATACAGTTCCTTGAAAATTTTTTTATAAAATATCTCCTAAAGGAAACAGTTTAAAAGTAAATTGAATAAATTTTTGGCACAATATAAAAGGTAAAACTGTTAAGAATTCTGCATTGTTAACTCGAAAAGGTCCTTTTTTGAGATATGACCATGTTGCAATAAAGGAGCGAAAAGCATTTGCGATCCAAAAAAACAGATTTTTTACGATGAGTCGGCATACCTTTTGTTACGTGTTCCTACACTAGGCAGTTCAGTATTTTAAAAATGCATCGCAAATAGAGTGTTTCGTCTTGCAAACTGCTAGAGAACGTTAACGTTCGATATAGTGAAACAAGTTCATAATTATTTAAAAATAAGTTTCTTTAAGGCAATTTGTTACAAAAATTTGTGAAAAAAAAATATTTGAAGTATTGTAAGCATAAATGTTTTCCTTCGATATTTTTGTGGAACGTATTCATATAAAAATTTTCCAAACCAGATTTTTGTCGAAAAGTCTGTACAAAACAATTTTTTTCTACAAAACTGTTACAAAATCCAATATTTTTGCTATGAAACTGTTACAAAATCAGAAAAACAAATTTTTTGTGGAACTCATTTGTTCTGTGTAGTGTAAAGTCCAAATTCATATTGAAAATATGACAAAACAGGATTTGGTAAAAAAATCTGTGCATGACTACTTACTTCCTAAAAAAAATTTGTATTAACAAATTTTTGAAAAAAACTGATTGTGGAACTCATCGATTTTGTATAATGTATTGAGCAAATTATAATTTGCTAAAACAAGTTTTTATCGAAAAATCTGTGCTAAGAAAAATTTTTCTAGCAAAATTTGTATTATCAATTTTCGTATAGAAAAAAATTGTGGAACCCATTTGTTTTCATAAATGTAGGAGCCAAATGGAAAATTTAGCAAAAAAATTTTTTGTCACAATCGTAAAGCAGCTCTGGGCTGAAGAACAGAACTCGAGTCATCGTAATTATTTCTTAAGTGCGGTCAGGCTTGTTGTTTTTTGTTATTAGGTCTTTGAGAGTGTTGCGTCTCACTCATAGTGGATAACAGTTTGCCTCAACTAGCTATATTGGTTTACGGGTTTTTAGAGGTTTTTCGTTGTTATCCACGCTGCAACTTCCTATGTGAAGACATTAGTCATTATAGTTAGTCACTGCGACGCTACAAACGTACTGTTAATACCATCTTGGGCATATGGTCTCCGTCTCCCCGCCCAGGCTGCGGAAATTTACTTTGCAACTGTATAGTTACATAAAAATATTACAAAAAATTAATTTTTGTCAAAAATTCTGTGCAAAACAAACTAAAAAAGTTTTACGTTACAAATTTATAGCAAAAAATATATTGTGGAATGAATTTGTGTTGCGTAAAATAACAATCAGCTACTTATAACATATGTAATGAAACACTTTTTTTGTATAAAGATGAGAACAAAAACAAACTCTTTTTCTTATACTTTGAAACTTTACATACTTACATTTGTTGTGGAAAGTGTGAAACGCAGATTTGTGAAAAAAACAAAATTTTCTACAGAGAAAAAATTCTTGTTATAGCAAATTTTGCAAAATGCATTTGTTTAGGGAACTGCGTGGAATACATTAGATATTATAAAATATTTATTAAAAGTTTTCTTTGTGAAAGTTTGGCCGTAAAACAATTTTGTCCATAAAACTTAAACAAAAATAAACTGTGGAACACAGTTGCTTAGTGATATTTAACCGCATTCTTTGGTACTACATATCTTTTTATAAAACAATTTTGTGTAAAACAATTCATTTTCTTAAAGCTATTATTTTTAAAAGCAAAGTTTTTCATTTTGAACATTTTATCCAAACAATTCTCAAAAGATTTTATGAAAAATAGAGTAGTTTGTGGAAGATATATAAAAAAAGAATTTGGAAAAAAATTTATTTTGCTTATCAAGTTCTGTGGAAAACTAAATATTCCTTATTAAAACTTTTGGCAAAAAAAATTTTTCATAAAAGATTTTATGGAACCTAAATATTTCTATAATAGCCCTTAACTAACATTTGCTTTTAAAATAACAAATGTTAAAAGATATATTAGAGCAGAAGTGCCCAAGCCCTATGTGCTTGATGCTGAATTGTTTTCGTAAAAGCACTTAGCTCTTTAATACACACACATACCGCACTTAGCCCTGGCAATGAAAAATACACAAATAACTTTGTCTTATATATTTTTTTTGGCGTTCTTGACTGCACACACACACAAGAGCAAAGCAACAACACAGAAAAAAATTTTTTTCTTGTTCAATAAAGAAATTCTTTGAATCAATTAATAAATTGTTTAAATGCGGACCTGTAAAGGAATTCGTGGATTCAAACGAAATTTTAGTAAACATAATTATTGATCGAAAACTACTATTTTTTTAAACAACAACAAAATACGACATCCAAGTTTATTTTTTATATTAGCATATTTATATATTAGCATACAAATAATTTTTTCAGACAAAAATTTTTTTGATTTTATTTTTACTATAATTTTTTCTGTGTATACATTGTAAAGTTTATTTTTGCAAATGTGTTGCTTGTTACAAAAAAAATATTAAATAAAAGTAGTTTTTCCTTATGTATTGGTGTTTGCTCTTCCATATATAGCTTTTGGGCACCCCTGTATTAGAAAGTCCTAAAGAGTACAAGTTTACGCAATTCTTAAAAGACAATATTGCAGTATTGTATTTTTTTCGGCAAAAATGTGTTTGTTCTCTTGATTTCTATACAAATTTTTATTGTTTTGACTTAGAAAGCTCTATGTAAATCTTGTGCAGAGACAACATTTTATATTCTAGCTTAAATATTGGTTTAAAAATGTTGTTAAGCCCTTTTTTACTGACTATCAACACTGTTACAGTTTCGGAAAACTCTAGTTCTTTTCTCATACAAAATTCACTAAATTTACTCTACTCAATTTGAAATTCGCCTAAAGAAGTTAAAACTGAAAAAACGTTGAAAAAAAGGACGTAATAAAATACTTAACACCCACCACCATCGTCAGCGTCATCAACTTAACAAGTACGACAAGCATGACAAGTTTAAAGCAGAACAGCAACACACGAGTATATACATGCATATAGATACTTAAACAACATTATACAAATGCAACAAGAGTTATAACGACAACACTAATAACAACAGCAACAACGTAAAATAAATAAAGCCACAAGTTTTTATGGTTTTTTAGGTTTTCGATCTAAATATTTAACTTTGTGTTGCTGCTCTGCCTTTTGCACTCCTTTTGGCAACCAAACAACTTCAACGCATCCCAAAACTGCACAGTGTGAATGTTTGTGTTTTTGTTTTTCCCGCGAATGTACTTGTGTCGTACTCGCAGTGTAGTGTGTTTTGTACATGTTTAAATGTTAAACCTCTTGATATTGGTAAAACTTATTAAACTGTTGTAAATCAAATAAAGCTAAAATAATGAAAAACTAGAAACTGAACAACAGCATCAGCTAACTATGACATGCATGTAACAAATCAGCCACAGAAAATGGATTACACTGAAAGAAATCGAATTCATTTCAAGGTCGAGTGAAAATAAATTTGTGAATAAATTTTATGGAATAGACTTTTTTTTTTATCCCGGACCAGTAGTCAGGGGATGATCCCTGCAGTGTATTGTGCGGGAATTAGGAAAATAGGCTAGGAGAAGGAGAGAGAAGGAGGTAGTGTTTATGGACATTTGACTTGAACTTACCTACATTGTGAATGGCACGAAACACTTCTGCAGGCAACTTGTTCCACAGACGATTCGAGCCGCTGAAAAATTACTCCTCTCTCTAATGTTTTTATATACCTGTGAAAAAATTTTATAGACTATAACTTTTTTTTATCGTGGAGCAGTACTGCGCGGATAATCACTGCATTGCGTTGTGCCGGACTAGGGAAATAGGTTAAGAGAAGGAGGTATTGTTTATGGACATTTGACTTGAACTTTCTTACATTGTGAATGGTTCCACAACCGAAATGAAAAATTACCTCTCTCTGTCTAATGTTTTTTTTTTTTTTTTATCTCGGGCCAGTACTCAGGATATGACCCCTACATATGCAGTGTATTGCACCAGAACTAAGAAAGTATGTTCTGAGGAGGAGGAAAGAGGAAGAGATGTTTGTGAACATTTGATTTGAACTTTCCAACGTCACAACAGACAGGAAACACGTCTGCAGGCAACTTATGCTACTAGCGAAGCGTACTACTGAAAAACTAGTTTTCTCTGTAATGCGTAGTGCGATTCCCCGGGTAATTGTTCAGAAATGGATGAGCTTTGGACTAAGTAAAAATGTGCGAGTTTTGGGAATAAGATTGCTAGTCTCGTCAGAGCAAAATCCATTGTAGTAACGATAGAATGGAGTAACGCCCCCGCATTGCGTCAATTCTCCGGTGAGTCAATAGTGTTGGATACTCTATTGTCACCGAAAAGCTTTTTCGCCCTCTCCTGCACACGGTCGAGTAACCCCAAAATAGACTTTGAGGCACCGGCCCAAACATGAGAGTTGTATTACATTTTCGATCGGTATAAATATGAAGCAGATCGCATGGAGTGAAGTACATCTTATACTGTTTCAAAGACCCGAGGCTCTTGAATGCGTCTTTAGAGACATGAAAAATGTGTTCAGCCCAGTGGACATCACACTGTATCTTCATTCCAAGGCCTTCAGGAGCAATTCCTCAATTGTAATATAATATATGAGTATAGATGAAGCAGCATTAGCGGTCGTTTGTTTGTGTGTTAATAAACAGCACTGGGTCTTACGAGCGTTAAAGGCCACCCTGTTTTTGCGACCCCTTTTGGAGATTAATAAAAGGTCACTATTCAATGAGTCATTCATATTTTGCCTCTTGGCAACGATCTCGGATAGGCTGGGTAGAGTACGAGTGGGGAATACTGCTGTTATCCCCGAAAGAGTATTTAGGGTTGGAAGTTTGATATAGAAGGTCATTGAGGAAAATAAGAGATAAGGTAGGAAAGAGCACGGAGCCTTACGGTACCCCTGAATTAATCTTGAACTCGTTTGATGAGACCCCATCTATAACAACTCGTATAGTTCGATCTCTGAGAAAGTTCGTTACAAAGCGAGAAAAGTCTTCACCGACACCAAAAGCAATAAGTATTGACAGCTATGCGATTCACTGGGCAGTCGACCACTAATAGATGGACCACAGACGACGAACACATGTTACATAAAAATATGTTGGGGAACAAGATTGCTGATATTCTTATCAGAGCAAAATCCATTGTGGTAATAAAACAGCAACCTGCACTGCGGCGATGCTTCTGTGATTCAATAGAGTTAGATACCATACTAGCACCGATAAGCTTCTTGGCCCTCTTCTGCACATAAATAGAACTTGCGAAATGAAGAATGTATTCAGCCCAGCGAACATTGCACTGAACTTTAATTCCCAGAACATCAAAATCATAATTTTTGTCAATATCTGTGCCACCAATGAGTACAGATGAAGCAGCATTCACCGCCATGCGTTTTTACTTTCAGAATGCGACTGAAAATATTTTAACTACATGTGTGTTTTGTGTAGTTAAAATTTTAAGAGTGTAATTTATTTTCTTTTATAAAAAATAATGCCAAAATGTTATGAGTTCCCTTTTTAAGAAGGCCCAAATAATGTGTTGCATGCAGCAACTGTAATGTATTATGGGTCTCACTATTTGGGAAATTAATATTTCTGCGCTTTATAGGAGTACATATGAAAAATATTTTATTAGAAATTTCCAGCTACAATTATTTTTCCATAAAATTCAAATTGGCTTAATTTATTTGTTTCTCATAACTCTAAGACAAATTAAATTTCAATTAAAATAGTTTTGGATGGTAATTATATTTTGAAATATTACTTAAGTGTACGTATATAAGTATATGGGTTATTCTCATTTTTTGTTGACATTTTGTATTCCTTTTTCTTATTTTTTATCTTAACCAATTTAATTATTATTATTGTTGTAATAAAAATAAAAAACTTTCTTGGCTGAAAGTGAATTTGAACTCATTGCCTGTGAAATAACATAATGCATTATTAATAATATTAGAATATTAGATGATTTTTACAGTTTTCACTTTATTTAATAGATCCTGAAATACTATTACATACATATATCATATTTTTAGCATTTTTGTGTATTGAGCATTACTTTTATCTTTTTTCAAATTTTTGTGGGTGGAAGTGCTATGTAAGAGAACCATATGCAAATGCTTTAAATTCATTATAAATTCGAAGCTTTTTAATGGGAAACAGCGAAACGAGAAAAACCGATATCATACATTATAAGAAAGAATTGAATTTTGTATTGTCGTTTTCAATTTTCAACACATAATGGCACTATTTTGTCAGGCAAGGTCTCAGAGGTGATTGGTATACATAGCATGCTTGATATGTTTGAAGTTGGACCCAAGTTTGAATCGGGAGTTGGTGGGAATATCTTTATCCGCTGTATGACGGAAGGATTATATTTAAACTTTAAAGTGAGAGTAGTGTAATGCAGAAAAACACCACGGTTGCAATGGGGGCAGCTAATTGGTTAAGTTACTGCGGAGTATACAAGGAGAGTACCCGAATTTGAGCTAGCAGTAATGCTGCGTTGAATGCACTAGCCAGGGGATATACGACGTCCTGGTCAGATAGCTCTAAGCAAGATATGAAGTGTCATCGATTTACATCAGCAGCTGCCTTGACCGTCTATCTTATGATATACCATGGTCTGGAAGCAGAACCCCCCGGGGGCTTTTGAAATTTCTGTTCTGCTAATTAACCCTCCAAAACATGATAAGTCATGCAGCTTCCAAGAGTTTTATTTGCTACAGAAAGCAATAAACTTCTACTACTCTGTACCAGAGAAATAAGAGTGCCTTGTTTTGGTGTACATCAAGACAAAACTTGATTCCCGGGAGGGGGAGGATACCAGACAACAGATTGTTAAATTGATTTGCAAAAGTATCGGCCTTGTCGGACGATGTACAGGGTGCATTATTCAAAATTCAACAGCGCCCTCGTGTGGCTCGCTAGGCTTATACAGCTCGCAATTTTTTGCCATACGCTTGAAGCCATGTAGACAAACCCCTTGTAAAAAGTACGGGCTTTCTAATTCCTCCTGTATTTAGCTTCTCAGCAGTCAATGGAAGACAAGACTTAATGAGTTAGTAAGCCGAAGCCTATTAAAAGCATCTGCCCTAAACAATCCACCCGCCTCAGCTCTTTTTCTGATTTTTTGCAATACAGGTATCTGTTGCAAGATACCTCAGGGTATTATTAGCCCCCTACAACAGGCATTGCGCCATCAACGAAACTAACTCCCTTCCTGCTATTTTAGGTTTAAACCGCAGCCAGAATGTTTCAGCCAAGCTGATCTGCAAGCGGGACCTCCCAAGTCTTTGCTGGTCTCCGTTCTACCAGTTTTAACTCTTGTTTACGGTTTCGAAAGTCCAACACAACCTAATTCATGCGGCTACCTAGAGTTGAATTTGACACAGAAAGCAGAGTGACTGGAGAGAGATATCTGGAGAGAGATATCAGACAACATTTGAAACCTTGTTTCTCAGAGAAGAGAGCTCAAATTGCAGTTGATAAATAAAAATACAGAGACTTTTAAACAGCAACAACAACTGCTAGCCAATCGAGTAAGAAAAGCAGCAAGAAAGTACAGACGGAGAAAGAAGCACGACAGTATTACAAGCATGTTGCTAGATAGGAATCCTTAGGGCTCAAAAACCGTGGGCGTGGGGGGGGGGGGGGGGGGGAAACCTCTAAAAGAGATAGCGAGATGCTCGGGCCGGGAGCTTTTCTGGGTACGGAGGCACACTGAAGTGCCCAGAAATTTGGTAGCAAATTAACTGTCAAAGACCTGGGCCCAGTTACAACAAGTTGATATATATGAAAGCTGTTGGGATCTCGCTTAAGATCTGAACTGAATTTTATAGGGCTTGTAAAGGACAGCTTGTGGAGGAAAGTTTCATATCGAATAGCAAGTCTTTCATGGTCCATATATGATAATATGATGGATTTTGCAGTGCTGGCGCGACATTGTCATATAGAGATGCTAGTGAGGAGATCAAATCTTTCATTTAGCTGTTTATGTAGAAGTTGCAGGGATCAGAAGGAAGTAGAGAGTGTCGGTGCCAAGTTTTTCCTAATATAAAGCTTTTGTATTTTGGCAGGCTTGAGCTGCACGATTAGTTAGAAATTACGGAATGTGATACAGGTGGACTTTTTCATCCAATCCTTGGATTGTTTCTGAACTGAACCTGTGATATATAGATCTCCTGAGATACTTATCACACTCCAAGTATTTTATTATCTTACGCGGTGTTGATTTAATTTTTGTCAGTCTGAGCAGTGTCGAAGGTACATATATACACTGGGCGCTGATAAGTTTTAACTAATTTAATTTCAACATTCTAAATGCTGTGATATTGTTTGTTTTGGTCGTTACGCGTATTAAGTTCACAAACACTACTCCCCCTTTCCTCCTTCACAATCTATTTTCCTAGTTCCAGTACAATGCACTGCATATGTAGGGGTTATCCCCTGAGTACTGGTCCAAGATAAAAACAAAAAAACTTGGGCTGGCTTTTCAATATCTGGCTACCTGTCAAACCAAATCTACACTGAAGAAAACTTATAGACAGCTAATTACAACATTTGAAATCACGCGTATGGCTAATATTATAATAAATTTTATGAACTTGTTTAGTGCAATATTTTACCATGTTTTCAGCAGACACGAAAAAAAAGCATTTGCAGTGAGAATCACCCATATACTCGTAAGTAATATACTTTATTACAAAATAATAATTTATTTGGCCATAATATGAGTTTGAATTTCTTGACAGATTGAAAACTTTTTGTTAGACATGCAGAGAATAATGGCCTTTATACTTTTATGAAAAATTTTCAATATAAATTATTTGCCAACGGCAGAATAAAGAGGTGTGTTGATTTGTTTGCTCACATGAGTCACAAGCAACACCTTTCCTTTTGCGAAAAGACAAAGCATTTGTGTGTACTTGTCAAGCTGTTTGTAATGAAAGTGGCAAAAAAGAAAACTCAAATTTCTAAAGGCCTATAGAAAACACTGTTTGTCATACATTTTTAAAGGCTTTAGAAACTGAAGAGAATTATAAATGAGAAAACTCCCAAGCCAAAAGGGTTAAAAGTGTGTCGTGTTTGTTTGGCATGCAAACTCAATGAATGGGTAATAAAGAACAAAACCTGGCATACTTGCAAATTAAAGTGATGTGAAGTTTGTTGGCTTGTTTGGTTTTCTACTTGCAGGCTGGTTGGCCGGCCGGCTGGCTTGCTTGACTAGCTAATTTAGCGGTATTACAAAACTAAATTATTCGTATTTATAATTGATTGTTTGATAAAGCTAATCATTCTATCTAATATTATATATTTTTAGGCCTGATATTTTTTGCTTGGTTAATCTTTTGTCAAGAATTTGAAGAAAACAATTTTTCAATATTTTTACAAATCATCTTTAAAATCGGACTAAATCATTTAAGCGCTTTTTTGAAAGCTCATTTAGTTATCAATATTGATCCTGATATCAATGCGCAAAAGATTTGTGTATAAGTATGTGCTAGTGTTTGTACGCTTTTACATGCCTGAATAAAGAATTGGTAGCATGTGCGTGTGTGTGTGTGTGTGTGTGTGTGTAAACTTAAAACACATTGACGTGTTAATGTTTGTTCGAGCATGTTTGTGCATGTCTATATGGTTGTTTAATTTCCATGTTAGAGTGTTGATGTGTGATGCTAATTTGCATATTTTTGCATATTTCTGCATATGCAAGAATTCAAATTGAAAAATAAAAAATGTTGTTTGATTTTGATTAACATGAAACATGCAAAGAGGCTATTTTCAAATAAGTTTTGCAGGTATAAACATTTATTAGTATGTTTGGTTATACGAGTACACATTTGCTGAACTCGGTTTAAAGCATCAGCATTTTAATGAAGTATAAGCAGGTATCGAAATGAATATTGCATTGAAAATTCCTTAAGGGAAAAGTAGTATGGGGAAAAAAATTAAGCAATTAAATTCTTTTAAATTGCTTTATTCTTTTAAGAAATATTTTGGAGCATATTTGTAAAGGCTGTCCAAATATTAGTGCAACAAATAAATGTATTAATTAATGAATTTTTTAACTCTTACAGTTACTAAAGTATACATACGATAATATTTTCCCTCAGTTCTTTAATAATATAAGTTAATTTCGGTTTTTTGTTAAATGTATTTATTCCATTTTCATTTAGAAGTAAAAAGAAAATATAAAAAACTAAAAATCCGTTCATTTACATTAAAAAACTAAAATTATATTAAATTTCACATTATCGCGTATTGACATAAGTATACATACGGCAATAAATTTCAGCTAAAATAATACTCTTAGTATCTTGTATGATACCCTCCGGCTTCAATAACTGCAGACAATCTTCCGAAATCAAGTTCCACTCCTCAATCATGGCCTGTTTTAATGTGGGGATGGACGTTACTCTTCTTTTTTTAATGCGCGTTTAAGGTGATCCCATAAATGTTCAATGACATTTAAATCGGGTAATTGAGGTAGATGCTCCAATTTGTTTCTTACATTATATAATAGTCATTCCTTCACTAGTTTCGATGAATGCTTGGGATCATTATCCTGCAAAAATATTGCATTTCCTTCTAATCGTAGTTTTTGTACGCCGCAAACGTAACTGTCCTTCAGAATGTCTATATACATGGTATTATCCATAGTACCCTCTACAAATCTTAGATGTCCAACACCTCCAGCAGCCATACAGCCCCACACCATAAGAGAACCTCCCCCATGCTTTACCGTAAAATTAACGTTTTGAGGCAAAAATTCTTGACCTGGTTTTCTCCAAACCTTGGCTCGGCTGTCTCCTCCAAAACCCATAAATTTGCACTCATCTGTATATATGACACGGTCTCAAAATGTTGGATCACTCAAATATATTTTTTCATATTTTCTAGCATACTCCAAACGTTTTTGTACGTTAATTGCTCTGAGTAGAGGTTTTTTTCTTGCGACTCTACTAACAAAACCATTTTTTTTGGATGCATCGCCGAATTGTTTGGTTACATACCTTAATGCCATGATTGGACACTATCTGATTATTAATTTGGACCGCACTTTCCTTTGGATTTTCCTTAATTGGACGAATAATCTCTCGCTGGACTCTATCGGTAAGCTTTGAAGGGCGCCCAGAACGATGTTTGCTCTCAAAATTTCCATTTTTTTCAAAGTTCTTTAGTATTGTCTGAACTGTGGGCTTCTTTAAATCTTCTTAATTCACCTATAGCTTTTAAAGATTTCTTTTCATTTCAAAATTTTACCACCATTTTTCGAATGTCTTCTGACATTCGGCATTTTTTCGGTTTATTGTTTTTAAATTGAAGATACGCGAAAAAAAAATTTTTATTGCAATAACGCACACACAATTACTAGAAGTGATTTAAATACGCGCTCATGATTTTTTTTGAGGCATTATAACGGTACATTAAAAGAACATGCGGGTATGTATACTTATGTAACTATGCACACTTGCATTTTTAGTCTGTTTTACACGTAATATAAACTACTGAGGAAAATTGCATATTACTGCCTTTTTTAAACAGATATTTGCCTAAATATTATGCTAATTTAGGCAAATATCTGTTAAAAAAATGTAATAAAGCTTAGTAAAAAAGTTTTAACTTAGTCAAAACTAGAAAATAACCTGCCGCATGTATATTTTAGTAACAGTCGGTATATATAATAAAAAAAACCTTGTGCTAACTAACTAGCTGCTATCTTTCCCTTATGGGAATTTACACACCAAAAACTTAGTAGCTAGTTAGTTAGCATAAGTATTTTGATTATACATAAGGCCGTTAATGTTTATCTTTTTTATTGGATCATAAAGAACATAGGATATGGAATAACGCATCAGGTAAATGGCCTCCATGGCTTTGCATACACATGAACGCGTTTGTGAAAATTTTCCATGACCATTTTGCTTAAATGAAGTTGGATTTCGCTGAGGAGGCGCTCCTTCAATGCACGGGTGGTAGTAAGCCTACTGAGATAGACCTCTGATTGCAAATCTTAATGCTCTCCTACACAAAATTTGAAACGCTATCCACTCCTTTGCAGATGACAACTGTATTTGCCATTCGTACTCATTCAGTTATAGGCCCAGCTAACTTGACATCAATGACAAAAAGCATTATATGAATGACTCCGAATGGGGTACTAACAACAAAGTTGACTTCAACGCTCGTAGTGTTGTTTATTAGCACACACACTTATGACCGTGAATGCTGCTTTACCTGTATGCTGGTATAGATATAGAGGAATCGGATGCTGTTGGTGTTCTTGCAATAAAAATTCAGTATGATGTTCGTTTAACGGAACATATTTTTCTTATCTCGGTTTTTTAAAACGGTGTAAGATGTACCTCACCCCATCCGATCTCCTTACTATTTATAACATCTACATTCGACCGAAAATGGAAAACAACTCTCATGTTTGGGCTGTGCCTCAAAGACTATTTTGGGGGTACTAGACCAAGTGCAATAAAGAGCGAAGAAGCTTGTTGGTGACTCTATTGACTTACTGATGTTCCAATGCTGCACAGTTGGGTGTTTTATTCTGTTTTATCGATACTGCAACGAATATTGCCGTGTTGAGATTGTAGATCTTATTCCCAAAATCCACATATTTACATGTACGTGTACATCGGCTACCGCTCTTTCTCACTCATCATCCTTTGTGGTAGATTGTCCTACATACAATGCTTTACAGAGAGAAATCGTTTTTCAGCTGTACGGTTCGTCTGTGGAAAAAGTTGACAGCGTTCAAGGTTCAAGTCAAATGTCCGCAAGCACATCTGTCACTTTCCTCCTCCACACAACCTAGTTTCCTAGTTCTGGTACAATGCAATGCACATTATTATTATTATTATTATTATTATTGTTATTATTATCGGATAAGGACCGCATTCCAGTCCTCATCACCTGCACTGCGACCATTGTAGATCTATTGTGCATCTCATTACGGGTTAAGTACGTCAAGATACCGAATTAGCTCCATCAAGCTGATGCAAATGATGTTGTAAATCATATTTGAAATATTGTTAATAATAGTAAGTCCCCTTCACTCAAGGTATGCGCTTGTAGCAGCCTGTGTCCTAAAGCTCAGCAGTGGATGATCAAGTTCTCCATTGTCTCCTCTTCCTCACCGCGAAGTCTGCAGATATCTGTGTTGGAAATGCCCAACCTCTATATGTGCTTTAGGCAGGTATAATGACCTGTAAGTGCGCCTGTCAGTGTTCTGAGGCTTTTCCTATACAGTTTTAGAGCACATTCGGCCCTTTTTCCATCAAAGTTTAGAAATTTCTTGGCATGTTCGACATGCCAGCTGTCTTGTTCCAATGTTGCTCAACAATGTTCTCCGCCTATTCCTTCATCTTCTCATTAAGGAAGTTCATGTTGAAACACATACTGGTCCAAGACAAAACGAAAAATCAAATGGTGTTAAAGCACAGGATATAGGCGGCTAATTCTGACCACTCATGCAGCAACCGTAGCGGCTTAAAAAGCCATTAAGAGAATGATGTTGTTGGAAAAAGCAAGATTTGTCATTAATTATTCCCCCGGGGGGCAAGTTTTGCCTTGGCTTATGCTAAATCAAGGTTCTCTGCTTTTTTTGATGAAGAAAGGTATCTAATTTTTGGAGCAAATAAAGCTCTAGAAAGTCCTTACAAGTCTTAGGCTGTATAGTACCTCCGGAACGCTACTTAGGGATAAATCGTAGAACGGAGATCTTCTCGCTGATCATGGTTGAGATGTCTGCAGCTTGGTCTAAACGTTTTGCTTGTGGTTTAAACCAGCAAGGGGTTACTAGTCTTAATTACACCCGAGGTACCATTGTCTTGCAACAGATCCTGTAATATAAGGAACCAGTAGGGATGGTTAGGCGGATTAACTGGTGCTCTTTATGTATTTCGAGCACCCAACTCATGAAACCTTTTATTCCATTGACTGTTAAGGAAATTGCATATAGGATGAATTAAAAGGTCCGAGCTGCTCAACAGAGGGTTTGTTCAAAGAGCCACAAACAAATTGCAAAAAGTTACGATCTGGCGCTGACCGTGGTTGAGGTTCTTACATTTTGGCTGTAACGTTGTGGTTGTGGCTTATACCTAAAATCGCAGGGAGGGGTTATTAGTCATCCCAAATAATTATTACGCATCGTTAATTTTCGGGGAACTAGTTATAGTCCCTGAGGTGCTGTCATCTTGCTATGTTAAGGGCTGATGCTCTTTATAGAGCATGAAGTCTTGTCTTCCATTGACTATCTAAGGAAGTGCATGCGGATTACAATATTTGAACTCTTCAGCAAGGATACAAACATAAAACATATTGCAAAAACTTGGGACCTGGCGCTGATCGTGGTTGAGGTTCTTGTATTTGTGCTGAAACCTTCTGGGTGTGGTTTAGAGCTAGGATCGCAGGTAGAGGTTGTTAGTATTCCTTGATAATTATAGCACTTGGTGATTTTCCGGTAACTAATTATCAGGGGCTGTAATCTAAGCCACCTGAAGTGGTCGAAAGATGTGTGGGATGGGAAAGTTGATGCCTGGCAATACATATCTGTAATGTAAGGAACCAAAAGTGGTCGAAAGGCGGGTGAGTTGTCTAATGGCTGATGCTCTCTATGACCTTTGAGCCAACAATTATGACTGTGTGGAAAATTTCTTGCAGCAAGGATTAGAAGACCTAAGCTCTTTATATGGCTACACACATATGACAGAAATTGCGAACTGTGTTAGCCTTGTCAGCCACATGGGGGCGCTAATGAGCTCACCTCGTGAAATTAATGCCACTTCAATTTAAGCCGCCAAGCCAGTTTCTGATGCAAATGATTTGCTCATGTTGTCTTCCATTTTCCATATTTGAAATATTGTTTAATAATGATGAGTCGTCGTTGTATCGTATAAGGCTCGATTTTTACTAAAATTAAATTGTCAGCTATCGAATAGTTTTTTTGGGGTTTTCAACAAATTCAAACCTTGCGTTTAATCTGGGTAACCCGTTATAAGCTTTGAAATAAATAAATCCTTTAATACCAAGACTCCACAGCCACGAATACCAGAGTAGAATATAAATAAGAAATATACACATATGAATTTAAAATGCAGGACTTCTTTTATCCTTAACAATTTGGCTTGTCAGGGAATGCTTTCAAATAAAATCTTGTATGTATGCCAGCATTAAGAGCAATATTTCTTTTTTGTTACATTTTTTTTATTTTGCTTCTTTTGCTTCATTTAATACCGGGCATATTTCTTCTTCGGCTGCAATATGCTACAATTGTATGTCCTTCATTTCCGCTTAAGTGTTGATTGTTGTATCGAGAAATTAACTTAACGAACCAACTTAAAAAGAGAATAAATAAATGAGCATGAAAGCAGACAGACACTTAGATGGAAAGATAAATGAATAATTGTTATAATATAAATTCATTTTAATACCCACTGTCCTTGTTGTTGCTGTTGTTGATGTTAATGAACAAATATTCAAATCACTGGTTACGGAAAATTAATGCACTTCTTGCAAATATTGAATACTAATGAGGAAGTTTGATAATAAATACGGGTACTAAAAAATTAATTTTATACAACAAAGTCTATAAATAAAGTATTAAAGTGGAGTTTCTGCCTGCCAATTAAGGAACACCAGACAAGGACATTTTGTTTTACTTGTTTTCCTTTTTGCAAACTTCTTGGAGTGGTCGATGATGCTGGACGATTGGTCTGTGTACGAATATGTATATTGTTTGTACGTGTAGGCCATGGTAGACAATAAAACTTGTAACGTTTGGTTCTTGCTATAATTGTTAAATGTAGACGATACCGCTAACGGAGGTTTGAGGCAAAAAATCAAATGATTAATTATCTATAAACACAACATTAATCCTTTGTTTACATCCCTTTTAATAACTGCTTTGTCGGAATTCCATTTGGGTCTTTAACAAATGTTAATTAAATTTAATAAATATTTCTACGCCCCATTGTGCAAGACTTCAAGTCATTGCTAAAGAGTTACTGGTTTATTTATAAGCAACATTTATTTACAAAAATTTTCCAATAGAGGTGTAATAAACGTAAACTATCACACTTTTATTGACTGCTTTTTTTAGTAAATTTCTTATCAAATCTGAATTCAAAAGTTAACTTATATTAAAATGCGTGTTTTTATGAAAGCATAAAACTTCAAGTTGGTAACACTTGCCAACATTTCGTCTGTTATGTGATGTATTTTAAATATTTTTATGAATAAGGCCATTATACCACTATCGCACTTTTATTGACTGTTTTTTTTAATAAATTTCTTATGAGTTCTGAATTCGAAAGTTTATTGCGTGTTTTTTGTGAAAGTTTAAAACTTTAAGTTGGTAACACTGGCAAACATTTTCTCTGTTATGCGATTTATGTTTAGTTTGATATGACATTTCAACATGATTAGACTAAAGTATATTTTGACAACGACCTGCAGCTCATAAAGAGGAAAGCGCATTGCGCAACGGAGTGCAGGAACTCGCCTTGAAGTATCAAGGCTTGCACAACTAAAGCACCACATAAAATCACCAAGTCTTAGACATAAGCAAAGTAAGGTGGAATGGCAACGGAGAGCTGATTACTGGATATGGTAATACAGTACTCTAGAGTGGTTCGTCATTCAGATAAATATACAAAAAAATATCAAAGGAAAAAAAAGAAACTCCCTTATATCATGGAAATCCACATCTAATCGGATAGTCTCATCTAATTGGGTAGTTACCAGAAGACGCATCAGACACTAAGAAAGATGAGCTCATGCACAAATAACATCCGCACTCAACGAGGTTAGAAAATGGGATATTTTAATACTCATGGGTGATTTTGACGCACAAATTGGAACCAATATCACTAACATTTGCTCTACCATTGGAAGACAAGGATCTGGCGTAAGGAACGCTAATGGTGATCAGCTAATAGAACCATGTCAGACATCCCACATGTCTATCTTCCCACACAAGGAGATGCACAGATATATGAAGTTATTACCACATGATTTTTCACCGGCTTTATTATATACTGCAACGATATCTTTCCATGAGTGTTGTTCGTTTATTGGCAGCCTCTTCCAAATTGCTAATGCACCAATCGGTAATATCTGCAATCAGTTTGTTCATATATGCCTTAGTAGAAGATGGAATAGTTCGTTGTCCGTTAATTGGGAACAGAAAAAGAACCGGCATGGGAAGTGATCATCAGGTGATCACTGGCAAGAGCAAAGTCGAAAAAGGCAATTAGTAGAAGATGGAATAGTTCGTTGTCCGTTAATTGGGAACAGAAAAAGAACCGACATGGGAAGTGATCATCAGGTGATCACTGGCGAGAGCAAAGTCGAAAAAGAACTGCAAGGCCTCACATACAACAAAACATCTCATCTCCTCACAGAGTAGGGCTGCGATAATCTGACCAGAGGCTATTATTTTCTGGTACCACGGGAGCCGGGAGCCTCGGGAACATCGTTCTCGCCCGGCTATGGTTGAGAACCTTTGGGGGCAATGTGGTGGTTGTGGTTTAATACCCAAATGCGGGAAGAGTTTTCGAACTCGCTTAACAACATTGGACGGCAACAGTCTCCAAATATTAAAAGCTGCCTTTTATTTAAAAGTGGACCACTTAAGACTTTTATAGTCCGATTTGTCCCTTAAGAATAATAACATATTTTAAAACAGCATTAACCAACTAGGACGATTTCTCGTCTGGTGCTGGTTTTGCTCTTTTGAAATAAAAACCTGAGGAAGGGCTATTAAATCCACCTTTCTACATTTGGGCCATTACACATACATTTGCAGTCCAACCGGGTGCCATGACCCTGAGATCGGAAGGAGTTTTAGGAAGGCTCCACCCTACACCATGGGGGAGAGCATGCGCCATTCAGCATGTGATCAAAAATGGTACCCATGCATAACGATTTGTCATGCATGGTCATGCGTGACAATTTGTCATGCATTAGGACGTCCGGTTCTTAAAGAATCATTGTATGCAGTGCTGCCTTAGCGAAACACATGGATATAAGACGACAAAAATGTGTCACTGATTTACATTAGCACCTGCTCTGGTGGTCATATCTGATGATGCACCAACTCCGTGGGGTGAATTATTTACGATTTAACAGTGCCCCTGTATAGCTAACAAAGAGAGGACACAAATTTTACCTCAAGTATGTAGTCGTACACCCCTTGCTTAAGTGTTCAGGCTTTCTACCCCTCTCACATGCAATTTTCTAGACAATCAATGAAAATCAAGGCTTAATGAGTTGGTAGGAAGTGCATTAAAAACATCAGATTTTAACCAACTCATACCTCCTGGTTTCTTACAGTACAGGTAACTGTTGCAAGACAACAACACCTCGTAGGATTGTTTGCCCCCGAAAACGGCGAGCACCGAAATTATCAGAGAAACTAATTCCCCTTTCTGCGATTTTATTTTTAAACCACAGCCAGAACGTTTTAGCCTCAATCGGGATCAGCACCAACAGATCTGCAAAGTAGCATCTCTAAAACCAAATCCGAATGGGTGCTGATGAGTAGTGTAGTGGCTACGCAACAGCTAGTTGTCCCCCAGCGTACTATTTTCTGGGGAGATATGAAAAGTAGTTAGACCACGGCGATAAGCCCTAAGCTATTGACCTCTGGGAGGACAACATTTTTCGTGTTGATGCGATGCCGCATATGTTGGACAAAGACAATGAAAATTAGTCGTCGAGCTTAGACTATGTCGGAGCCAGCCGTTGCGGTGATATGCCAATAGCCATATGTATTCAAATTATAGTTCCAGAATACTGTCATTCGAATAAACTAAATTTCATGTCAGTTTCAAAAACTCATCTTTGTTTTAGTCCATTTCAAAATTTTATGCCTCTATAAAAAGCACACTTTACTTATGTTGTTTTCTTACTTAGTCATACGTCATGTTAGTCTTGCAAAATAACAAATATTTAAATAAAACTTTTAATTCCTTGCCATAAAAGAAGCTTAAAAATTCTATTGTTATGTCCATTAAGAGAAAACAGACGTGTTACATGTCTTAATTATTTAAATAAGACTCCATTCCAAACTAAATTGCAACACTACAAATTAACATTAACACAGCAAAACAGACAAATCTGAGTAACGAGAATATTATATAGCCATGGCAAAACATTGAAATTCATGTTTAAATATTTGAGAACAAGATAAAAACTCAAATATGTATGTTTGAATGTTGAATGTTGTTCCAGGGACATTTCGTTTAAAGTGTTGTTCCTCTCTTCATGTCAGCCATCCATTTACGAAACTAAACAAATTTGACAAAAGAAAAGCCAGACGGAAAAATAATCCATGTATTCGAAAGTATGTTGACAAAGCAAAACTATATAGAAATAGTAATTCAAAACTCTATGTTATGGTTGACTTTTTTATGGAAAATTGTCACTGAAATACGAGGGAGGCAACACCTTGATATATAGAGTCTGAATACAATATAACGAAAATTTACCGTGATGCAGTTTTTCATACGATTTTGAAGTAAAGATTTTATTTTCATTGCGTACTTTGTTATTGTGTTAATTTTTTACTCTCTTTCTCTTTCCGAAGTTGCCATAACTTTTGAATATTTGGCGATTTTCTCAACATTATTGTAAATCAAAAACATGATTTGAAAATTTATACATTTTTGTGATGAAATATAAAGCTAAAAAATATATTAAAGGAAGAAAAAAAAAATGGACAATAAGGAAGGAATTATCGAAGAAATTTTTTTTTTTTTTTTATATTGGACCAGTACTTAGGGGATGACCCTTACATATGCAGTGCATTGTACCAGAACTAGGAAAATAGGTTGTGAAGAGGGCAAAAAAGGGAGTAGTGTTTGTGAACCTTTCACTTGAACTTTCCAACGTTATAACAGACAGGAAACACTTATGCAGGCAACTTGTTCCACAAACGAAGCGTGCGGCTGAAAAACGAATTCTCTCTGTAATGCGTAGTACGATTCCCCGGGCAATCGACCACAAATGGGTGAGCTCTAGACGATGAACGCGTGCTACGTAAAAATGTGCGCGTTTCGGGAACAAGATCCTTAATCTCGTCAGAGCAAAATCCATTGTAGTATCGATAGAACAGAGTAACGCATCCCACACTGCGTCGATACCCTACTGTCACCGATGAGCTTCTTCGCCCTCTCCTGCACACGGTCGAGTAACCCCAAAACAGACTTTGAGGCACCGGCCCAAACATGAGAGTTGTATTCCATTTTCGGTCGGATGTAGGTGGTATAAATAGTAAGGAGATCGGATGGAGTGAAGTACATCTTACACCGTTTCAAAAAAACCAAGGCACTTGAATGCTTCTTTAGAGATATGAAAAATATGATCAGTCCAGCGAACATCACACTGTATCTTCATTCCAAGAACATCAAGAGCATCCGATTCTTCAATATTTATACCATCCATGAGTACAGATGAAGCAGCATTTGCGGTCGAAGAAATTAGGAAGTTAGAGGTAAGCAACCCTTGTGAATTTCAACAAGGGACTGGACAACAACCGATTCTGAAAACGGGATGTTGTATGTTAATCATTTGAGAAACGCTTTTACTACAAATGATTCAGAGAATAATACAGCAGAATTACCGCCATATACTCTTAGACCGCCTGTGTCTTTGAGACTTACAGCCTGTTCGACGATATCGAATGAAAATGTATACGAAAGAAAGCTAGTCACTTATGTCCGAATCAATTTGGTTTTGTCTATGTCACTAGTATTCGTTCGCATGAACTTATGTATTTTAATTGAATTTTGACACTTCGTTCGCATAGAATAAAGTTAGAAATCAAATTCAAATCAATTTTCTTTCGCCTAAAATGCGGATGAACTTATCGTTTCGACATCGGCGAACTGGCTGTTAATTATCAAGATGTCGAAAACGTTATCGATAACACAAACCCCACGAAAGCTCCAGCCATTGATCAAATTGCTGGTAAAATGCTTGAACAGTTAATTCGTGTAGCTAGAAGAGTTTTACTTTTTATTTTGAACGCTATTTTACGGCTTGAGTGGAAGTTGTCTTTGATTACTGTGGAAGGTGTCTTTGATTACTATGATACCCAAGCTAAGGAAAGGTCCCACTAAAGTAGAGTCGTATAGACCAATTAACAACAATTTCAAAACTGTTCGAAAATTTACTGATGGTCAAGTTGATTCCAATATTGAACGCTGTAGGATGTATCCCTTATCATCAATTCGGCTTTCGGGCTAAACACAGCACCATAGAACAAACAAGCCGACTAATAAATGTCATAAGAAAGACTTTCGAAGGCAAAAAGTATTGCTCAGCTCTATTCATAGACGTTTTTCAAACTTTTGATAAAGTGTAGCACAAGGGTCTGATACTCACAAGCTTCTGGAAATCTACTTATGCGGCCGGAAATTTGTTATCACAAAAGATGATTTTATAAGCCTCTCACAGCCAATCGAAGCAGAAGTCTCCCAAGGCACCAACTTTATATTTGACTTACGCATCTGACATGCCAACGAGATCCGGAATCCATACTTCAACTTTTGCAGATGACGCAGCATTTTGCAGGGTTCATGAAAGCCATCAATTAGCTTCACGAAATTTGCTTCAATATACTTCAATACTAGAGAAACCGCTAAAACTTTGAAAAATCAAAGTAATGGACAAAACTGTACTCATTTTATTCCAATAAATTTTGCCTAGAAAACATATTTCAGTAAATCAGATTCCCTAAAGGAAACTTGCCAGCTATAAAAATTTCCTTTACAAAAAAATCTAATTTGGGAAAATTGTTGGCTGTTATACGTTTAACGAAATTGTTAACATTTCTTGTTGCTGATAAATTTCTGTCAATTCGGTGACCACCCTCGTTCAGCGTGGCTTATGAGTGCAGATGAATAGTGATTCCAGTGATTGTAGTGCAGTATTTGTCTTTTGCTAATGTGTCACAACCAATAACAAACATTTGCTGCATCTGTTCGTTTAATCAAATAGACAGAGTAATGAAATCTTTTTGATGCTCCTGCTCCAACAACTACAAAAACTAAGATGATGATGATTTTAATGTTGACGTTGCTTTAAGCCGTTTCAGATGCTGATTCTTCTGATGTTTTTGTAGATGCTGTTTATTTAAACAATTATTTTTTTTTTTTTAGATTTTATAAATTTTTTTTTATACTAATTTTGTTTTTTGTTTGCCGTTGTTGGTCTTCTCTGCTAGTAGACATACGGCAGCCGCCGTTTTGGTTTGAAAATGGAATAATTTGGTGAAATAGTAACGAGCCAATACACACACATACACACACACATACATACATCATTTGATTTGTCAACTTTTTCTAACACAATTTGTTAAGATTTTTTACGATATTTTTTTCAAATTTTTTTTTTGTTGAGATTTTCATAGTTTTATGCAAAAATCGCCTAGATTTTTTTTTTATACATTGCACTGATTTTTACTGGTGCGCATCGTAATGATGGCAAAGAGAATAAAGAATCAGTAACATTTTGTGGTGTAGTTGTCATTTTTGTATGTTTTATGTTGCCAATGCTAGAAACAATGAAGAAGCATTTAGTGGCAATTAGTTTAAGTCGGCTGAAGTGTATGAACAAGTAATTTGGTTCTTTAGGTTCTGTGTAAATAAAACTACAATAATATAAAATTTTTAGTACCAAAAGTCTGGCAATTTTAAGTATTTCCTAAGAGATGTTTTTCGGTAAAAAACCATTTATAATGAAGATGATTAAGACAGAACAATAGGAATTGTTTTTGGACTGACTCCACTTTTTTTATATAAAAGCTATACAGCGGATTCCAAATTACTGAGCAGTATTCAGGAATGGATGTCACCAGTGTAATAAAGAAATTTTTGGTGATGAAAGAATCTTTAAATTCCTTTGCCCAGCGTTTAATAATATATTAACCCATATTCTATTAGGCGTCACCGTCGTCACCTGAAGTCGACACACACATTGTTTGAATTGAGTGTTGTCGACAGCCTCTATCTATCGCTTAGGTCTAGGAAATATCGCAGGTCTAGCAAAGAATATATCTATGGCGTTTTATCATAACAGCTTAAGTCGAGATAAGACAAAAAAAGTGTTGATGGAAAATTTGAATGAAGAACTTAATTTAGGAAGAAAAGAAAATAACCCATAATTGTAACCAAATTTTGTGAATAATACGAAAAACTATTTCCGCAAACAAGGATACCATATTTATTCAAATAATCAAATTAGCAGCAATTTTTACAATTTTTAAAAATCGACTTGAGCTGTTATGATAAAACGCCACAGATATAATTGCTGTCGAAGACGAATGTGCGTGCATCCGAGTGTTTTTAATGTCGTCTGGATGTGACAACGATGACGCCTCTTGGAATATGGGGGACTATTTGCTTGTTGACAGCAAAATTGACGTGAGAGTTAATATTAAATTTTTTGTCGAAGTAAACTTCAAGATCTAAATACTGTCAACAGTTGTAAGTTCTACACCATTAATGAAATACTTAGTTGAAGGAGATGAATATCGTTTTAACTAATTTAATTACATTCATTTAAATGCTGCAATAGGGTTTGTTTTAGTCTTTCGTGCTGTTATTGTTAAAGTTACCCCACCATGAACACTACTTCCTCTTTCCTCCTCATCATAAGCTATTTTCCTACTTCCGGTACAATGCGCTGCATATAAAGGGGTCATCCACTGAGTACTGGTACAAGATACAAAAAAAAATCAAGTGAAAGTCATCGATTTGCATTTACTTCGGTTTATTTCCATGATGTTAACTTTGCACCAATTAGATAATCTATTTAAATCAGCTTCTAGAAAAGAGGCATCGCTTACATTTGTTAAGCTGGAGAAAAGTTTTACATCATCAACAAACATTAGAATGTTCTCAAATTCACTAGCGTTTCGAAGATCGTTAATGAAAATTAGGAATAAAAGGGGACCAAGATGACTGCCCTGAGGAACACCAGAAATAGCATCAATGTGTTTTTATTTTGAGTTATTGAAGATTACAAATTGTTTACGGTCTTTCAAATAAAATTTTATCTAAAGAAGGAAGCTTACAGTAAATCCTTTTGCATTAAACTTCTTAGCCATTACCTTGTGGTTTACCTTGTCAAAGGCTTTGCTGAAATCCATATATAGCGTGTTTGATCAATTTTGCTAAATTAAGAAACTCCAATAACTTTTTCTACATGAGATGAATATAGATAGAGAATAATTAAATGCTCGGTGGTTGAGTGGTTAAAGCAACAGACCATGATACGTCATGACCCGAGTTCAAATCCCAGTGTCTGCTGATGAGTAGTGTAGCGACTACGAAACAGCTAGTTCCCGAGTGACCCGAGTTCAAATCAAAGTGGGTGCTGATGAGTAGTGTAGCGACTACGAAACAGCTAGTTGTCCCCCAACTAAAGATTTGATTATTATTTTTCTTGTCTTCTTCAATCAAAAAAATTATTGATCACATCAAATTTGTATTATAAAAAATCCTTCTTAAGAAAAAACTTAAGAAAAGAAAAACTTGAACTATAACCTGTTGTACAAATGTACAAATCAAAAACTAAATTTAAAAAATTATAAAAGTTCAACAAAAATTCAATAAATTAACAGCCAGTTCGCCGATGTCGAAAGGATAAGTTCATTCGCACTCTAGGCGAAAGAAAATTTATTTGGGTTTTTTCAAACTTTCTTCTATACGAACGATATGTGAAAATTCAATAATGACATAGACAAACCCAAATTGATTCGAATGTGAGTGACTAGCTTTCTTTCGCATACATTTTCATTCGATGTCGTCTCGTCGCACAGGCTGTAAAACTTTTTGTAAAGCTTACGTTAATTATTTTTTAGAAATTAATTTGAAGAAATAATACGTTTTTATTAAGTTTTGAAAATAATTGAATTCAAATGGCCTCCATCCCCGTTGACACATGTACGACATCTTATCAAAAAGTTATACATTACTGCCCGGAATGTTGCTGCGGGAACTGTCTCAATTACCGTTCGAATGGATTGCTTTAAATCATCCAAATTTGTAGGGTTTGTTTTGTAAACTTTTTGTTTGCAATAACCCCAGAAAAAAATCAGGTACAGTGAGATCAGGAGACCTGGGAAGCCAATGGAATGTGGAATTCATTGAAATCAGTTTATTGGGAAATTTTTGCCTCAATTCTATCATAATAGGCGTGGCTATGTGACAAGTTGGAACCAAACAGTGTTGCAAGGGATTCTCTTTCGGTTCAATTCTGGTACGAAAAACTCTTTAAACATCTTTCAGTAACGGTCTCCATTGACCGTAACAGTAAGACCGTTTTCTTCGAAAAAGTAAGGCCCGACAATGAACTTTGGAGAAACTGCAGATCACACTGTGATACGAATTGGATGTAATTGCATCTGATTAAGGTAGAACTACTCCATACTCAAAAATTTGTTTTGTTAAAATTTGCTGTTTAATTCAAATGTGAGGCACATAAAAATGTGGCTCAAGACGCTTTCTTCCTCTGACACCATTTGAATGATCTTCTCACAAAATTCCAAGCGAATCGGGAAGTCTCTAGGGTTCAGTTTGTTTGTTAATTGAATCTTTTATGGAAATAAGTTTGAATCTTGATGCAAAATTGCTTGCAGTGACTGTCTGCTGACACCCATTTGAGCAGATCAGCTCCTTGTCGAAACTCTGGGATTGGATTGTATGGCAGCAGCTACTGCTCATTATACACCACATCTGCTAGAAGGAGTACCCCCGGGGAACAGGTTTTGCCTTGGCGTATTCCTAATTTGGCCGCTCAGTTTTTCGGTGAAAAGACGGGAAGGGGTCCCTCGTTTGGTGCGGCAAACAAAACTCTGGGAAGCCGCACGACTTATGTTGTGTTGGCTTCCTAAACCCTTACCAAGGGTATAAATTGGCAGAACGGGGATCATCATGGCCCCCGGGTGGTGCCGCTTGTACTTCAACCCGGGCTGATCATGGTTTACGTGTCTACCGTAGCTGTAACGTTCTGGCTGTGGTTGAAACCTAAAATGTGGGAAGGGAGTGTTAGTATCCTTGATAATTGTTTGGTGTGTAGCTTTTTTCGGGGACTAACAATCTCCCGAGGATCTGTTGCCTATACAACAGATACCTGTACTGTAAGGAACCAGTGGTGATGGTTGACGGGTGAGTTGGTTTAAGGGCTGATGCTCTTGGTGGGCTTCGGCCTACCAACTCATTAAGCTTAGTCCTCCATTGATTGCTGGGAAATTGCATATAGGAGGGATTAGAACGTTCGAACTCCTCAACAAGAAGTGGCTCATATGACCGCAATCATATGGCAAGAATTCCTACCTGTGTGGGCCTGATAAGCCACATGGGGGCGCTGGTGAATTGTGAATAGTTCACTTCGTGGAACTGGTCCATCATCAGATAAGGCCGCAAGGCAGGTGCTGATGTAAATCTTTTTTCACAACTGCTAGGAGGAGTGCCGCCAAAAGTGCGCCTATATTTTCTTTGGACGGAAACAACGGACTCTAAAGTGTGAAAGCGTTGCACTATCCAAATTCTTGTTTCATTGTCAGAATTCTCCACTTTAGTTAAATTTAAAGAATAATCTATAAAACACAATAACAATGGAACAGGCTAGTTACACAGAAAATAAGTTATTACTTTTTTTTGGTAGCAGCTTTTATGAGCCACCCTGTATATAACAAAATCTACCATATTTCTAAAGTCATCTTGAGCAGGAGAAATGGTGTTTCAATTGCACGCTACAACCTCGGCCCTTAAAATTGAAGCAAGAATTCAATATTTAGCCGTCAATAAGAATTAACAACTTAAAACTGAAAATTTTTTTTCCCCCTCAAAAACAAAAGTTGTTTAAACGCTTTTCTTAGAAAACATAGACTGCCCTGGCAATTTTCGCCAGCTGAAATAACAAAAGAAAAAATATGCTGGAAAAACAATTATCCCTTGAGGCCAAAAGCAGCCCTTAGTAACACCAACAATAATAAAAACTAAAAGCTCTTAAAAAAAAGTAAAAGAAAACTCAAATTCATTTGGCTGCAAAAGAAAACACTTTCATTGGTTTCAAACCACTTTTCTTGCTTTCACTTCCCCCTTCCCCTGAAAATATCCACCAAAATTAAACATTCTTCTTAACAATAAAATTAAAGTTAAACAGCAAAACTTTTGACAATTTGTAATAAAAATCTGTTTAGAAATTTCTTTTTATTCATTTTTATTTGCAATAACAACAACATAAATATCATCATCCTCATCAGTGACTGATCTTTATCGTCAGTAAAGATCTTCATGGTCAAGAGAAAAAAAAAGTATCATATTTGTTTATTTCTTCATCAAGAGGTTCGAAAAACTTGAATAAGTTTTTTTTTAAATACTGTTTCCTTCGGGTGGCCAAACAAAAAAAAAAAAGGAATACTTTAACGAAATAAAGGACTCATAAAACCATATTGTTTATACATAAGACTCTTGAAAATAAAAAAATAAAAATAAAAAAAAAAATCAGAAAAAAATATAAAATGGAAAGGAGAAGAACATGAATTTATAATAGAATTTGGCTAAAAAGTTTTGTGCTTTCTTTCTGACAGCGGGTGTAGACTTTTGTAACTATTTGACCTTCTTAATGAAGTACCCTACAGAAAGCCCCAGAGTGATGTTAAACAAGAACAGGATAATTTAACATTAACTTGAAAGCTGGCTGAGATTCTAAAATTTCTTTTTCTTGTTACACCCCACAGTTGTACGTGCAACTGCTTCAATTAGTAATAGCATTTTCCCAAAGTCATTAGTAAGAAAAACTGGAAAAGTAATATCTACTTACTTTTCATAAAATTTAAAATTTAGCCAATAAATTCCTTAAAAATGTCTACTTGCCAATATCTAAAAATAAACAATTTAATATATATTTAAAATCTATGGCTGCCAAGATTTTCAACAAAATACAAGTATTACGATTTTGAACTTTCCGCATGATCAGCCCGGGGTTGAACGGCAAGCAGAACCACCCGGGCGCAAGCTGATCCCTCTGTACTAAGCCTTATAAAAGGATGGTGTACAAATAGCGGCCTAAGTGTGAATCCGCAAAAAACGGAGCTTATGCTCTTTACTCGAAGATACAAGACTCCATCGCTTACTCCACCAACCGTTTTGAACTAGTATTGTCAGACAGTGCGAAATATCAGGGCATCTACCTGGATTCCAAACTGTCCTGGTAGCAGAATGTTCAATCAAGGACAGATAAAATAGCTATCGCCTTATTCTTGTGCAAAAGGGCCATTGGGAAGACCTGGGGAATAAATCCTAGGAACTCCTGCTGGCTATTCAGCACGGTTGTTAAGCCCATTCTAACATATGGGGCGCTCGTGTGGTGGAAGTCGTTGGAGAAAACCAACTGCAAAATCGCAGAAAAGATAATGCGAACTGCTGCTTTGATAGTGACTGGTGGTTCCCGCACTGCGCCATCGAAAGCAGTTTTCACTATGCTGAACTGGCTGCCGGCTGATCCCATGGTGAAGGAAATAGCCATGAAATCGGCTATCAGGCTGTGGTCAAACGGGACGTAGAAGGAGGCGACATATGGTCATGCCTCAATAATAGGAAGAATAGTGAACCTTCCGGAGAATATTGATTACTGCTAGCCGGCTCTACTACCCGATAAGAGATTTGAGGTAATCTTATCAGGCTCGTTCCCCGAGACGACTGGCACAGATCGTCAAGAGGACGTGCTTGAAATTTTTACAGATGGATCCAAGTCGGACTCGGGAGTTGGTGGGGATATCTTTATCCCCTTGTATGAGAGGAGGATGAGTTTCAGGCTGCAAAATGAGTGTAGCGTAGCGCAGGCCGAAATTGCGGAATGAGGGCAGCTAACTGATTAAGGTACTACAGGATATACGGGGATGATATCCGAATTTGTACTGATAGTAAGGCTGCGTTGTATGCACTAGCTGGAGTCTATACGACATCCAGGTTGGTTCGTGAATGCCGGATATCTCTAAACGAGATAGCGAGACATTCGAACTTGGAGCTTGTCTGGCTACGAGGGCACAGTGAAGGGTCCGAAAATCTAGTAGCGGATGTCTCTAAATGAGATAGCGAGACATTCGAACTTGGAGCTTGTCTGGCTACGAGGGCACAGTGAAGGGTCCGAAAATCTAGTAGCGGATGAGCTGCCAAAGGCCGGTATCCAACTACAACAAAGAGATATAGAAGGGATCGTTAGAATCCCGCTTGCGAGCTTTAAGAAACAAGTACAGTTTCAACTTTTTCAGACCGCTCAAGACAGATGGTCCAGTGAGGAAACCTATCGAATATCAAGGATGACATGGCCCAGATATTATAACAGGAGGACAATCACCGTCAGGGGATTGCCCCGACGTGCGATGGTTGCGTTCTGCTGCGGCGGTCCTGACGGGACATAGCCTCTTAGGGACGCAGGTGAGGAGGTTAAATCTTTCATTTAATGTTGAAGTTGCAGAGACCAGGAGGAAGAAGAGAGCATTGAGCACTTCCTGTGTCAGTGTCCAGCTCTTTCTTATTGTACATAGGCAGACCGATGGTGCATGATTTGACGGTGGTATAGGAATGCGATGTAAGTGGATTGGGCTCCTTTATCCGATCCTCGGGTTGGTTCTAAACCAGTGATATGTAGATCTACTGAGAAACGTATCATATCCAGGCAACACAACGGGACCAGACTGGACCCTAGTGGGCTGGCTTTACAATAGCTGGTAGTTTGTCAAACCTAACCAAACCTAAGGGTTTCGGAAGCCAGCACAAGATAAGCCATGTGGCTTGCTAGAGTTTTATTTGCTACAACAAACGAGGGAATAATTCTCCTCTTTACCCGAAACACAGCCATGTGGCTTGCTAGAGTTTTATTTGCTGCAACAAACGAAGGAATCCACTTTACGCGAAACACTGAATGCCCTGCTTTAGAATACGCCATAGCAAAACCTGTTCCCCGGGGGAGGAAATTGCATACAGGAAGGATTAGAAGGTCTGAGCTCTCGAGTAAGGAGTTTGTGCATATGGCAACAAACTTATGGAAAAATTTACCACCTGTGTGAGCCCTACGAACCCTTGAGAGCGCTCGTGCGTCGCGAATAACTCACCACTGAGGTTGGTCCATCATCAGATAAAGTTTTAAAGAAAAATGCTGATGTAAATCAATGACACATCCTGTCCTTTTAAATTGTAATTATCCCAAAATTCGTATAATTCTTCTATTCTTTTCTTTCAAATCTTTAAAGAAATAAAACTTAAATTTATAGTCATTATTATAGCCAAAGTTTTTGTATTATAATATTTTGAAACTTTTTTTAGGTTTAAATTATTCTATATTGCTATAATATCATCATCATTTTGATATGACCGAAAAATGTATATCCCATAAAAAACATTTTACATTGTTCTAAGGAAAAAACTTTATATGGAGAAGGGATGCAGCAAATACAAGTAATCTTTAAGTAAGAAAAAAAAATGTTCCTTAAAAAAAGAAACTACAGCCACATGTTTGCTGGTTAAAGTTCAAAATATTTAAAGTGAATAAAAGGAACATAAAAAGAAGAAAACATTTTTCAATCTTTATAATACATATTTACATAAATTACTTTTGGTAAATTTTGTTTCATGTTGAACCCATAGAAACCATGTTGTCTTCAAAAAAAGGAATAAAAGGAAGACGGAAGGACAGTGTTTAACCATGCAAACAAACTATTACAATTACTGCCTTTAGTGGTTTTCATTGTGTTTTTCTTTTTTTTCCCCCAAACATTTTTTATATTCTTCGGAAAATATCCTATTTTATGTTCTAATGTTTAATGTGAAGCGGAAAAAACGAGTTAATAAGAAGTTGTTTGCAGGTTTGTTGCAACAAAACAAAAAAAAGAAAGCAACAAACTGCAGGAAAATCAATAATGTGCCCAGTTAAACGTAAAAAATAATTTCCTCTCTCTCTCCCTTTCCCTCTGCCCTCTCTGCTGCTGCATCTGCATGCGTTCATTAACCCGGAAACTAAAGGAAATACATAAAAAAAAAAAAAATCAGTAGCAGAATAGCAACACACAAAGAAAATAGAGACAAAACAAAAAATAGACAAGATGGTTATTAAAATTTTGCATTGCAAATAACTGTATACAATGTGGCAGCTAGAGCAACAACAACAACAACAGCAACAAAGCGATTAAATAAAACAATGTTGCAACATAGATTCAGGCATATTAAAAAACATAATTATTAGTCTAGTTTTTCTTTCCGTCGTGATATATATTTTGCGTAACAAAAGGGTCATGACATTAGGTTAAAAGGTCAAAGGATTCTTTGGGGGAATGCAATATAATGGAATTAATTAGATTATATGAAACTAAGCCACTAAAGCCTTCAAGGCTTGACTTCCTTTGTTTTGCAGAGCAAAAGAAATTTTTTTATTCTCAGCACTTCTTCAGACACAACATTTACATTTCTTAAATATTATTTCTTGAAATCCTGTTGCATTGTCTTACAAACACAAAATACCGCCAGTAGTGTGGGCTGGATCTATTAAACTTTTGTTGTCTTTTTTTCGTTTTCTTTGACTGGCAAAACACATAAATTTTTCAGCTTAAATATAGACATTTCAAAGGTGTGTGTATTTATTTTCATTTAAAAAACGATTTGCATAAAATTTATTTACCAATAGTTATATGTGTGATTTTTGGCATTTGCTAGTTTTTTTTTTCTTTAAATACTAGAGCCCTGAAACCAATTTGAGTTTATTAAAATGTCAATTTATTTGTAACAATTTGACTTTTTTCCAATTGCAGAATAATTTATGTGGGCTTATTGATATGTTATTAAGTTTTCCAGATTTGCATGAATATTTAATAATATTAACAATAGAATATCAATGCTTTTAATAAGAAAACTTTAACATATCGCTCCTGTATTGCAACATAGTCATATCTCTACAAATGAGCTCTTCGAAATAACATTTCAAATAACTTTTAAAATGTTTCCTTTAGGAGATATTTTCTAAAAAAAAAATCTTCTAAGACTTGTATGGAAACTAAAAATTTTAAACGAGCTTTTTTTTTTTAGTTATGACTATGTTGCAATAAAGGAGCGATATATATACAAAAATATATTAAAGCTCAAATGTATGGCTATTGGTATAGGGAAAATATCATTTCTTAGCTAAAGCTTTAAGCTGAAACCTTTAAATTTAAAATGTGAAAAAGTTGCTTTATTTTAAAAAGCTTTAAAAACAGAATTTATGTACAATAGGGACAAGACATGAAGAGACTCGCACAAGATCCAGATAAATTTTTAGTATAAGAACAAGATAACCCAGACAATATATTAACAAGACAAAATAAAAAGCAAACATTAATAAAACAAGCATTAAAAGTAGAGAGTAGATAGTACAACAAAATACAGGCAAATTATAAACATAACTTGGAGACACATAAAGAAGACATGGATGAGCCATAGACAAGATATGCCGATCTCTTGACAACATACACAGAAGACATGGGCAAGATACAGAAAAAGGATAGATAAACTATAGACAGTACATTGACACTGGATAAAGATGACATAATCTAATTATCTATGATATATGTATATAGAAACATGGACATATTGCCAAAACGTGACATAGACATAGACATAGACATAGACATAGACATAGACATAGACATAGACATAGACATAGACATAGACATAGACATAGACATAGACATAGACATAGACATAGACATAGACATAGACATAGACATAGACATAGACATAGACATAGACATAGACATAGACATAGACATAGACATAGACATAGACATAGACATAGACATAGACATAGACATAGACATAGACATAGACATAGACATAGACATAGACATAGACATAGACATAGACATAGACATAGACATAGACATAGACATAGACATAGACATAGACATAGACATAGACATAGACATAGACATAGACATAGACATAGACATAGACATAGACATAGACATAGACATAGACATAGACATAGACATAGACATAGACATAGACATAGACATAGACATAGACATAGACATAGACATAGACATGAATATTGAGAAAATATAAACAAAGCACAGGGAAGATATAGACAAGACATACACCCAATTAAGTCATGTCCTTCAAATTTGTGGGCAAATTTTATATCCCAGCAATATTGTTGGGATATAAAGTTGAATGTTTGAGAATATCTTTCAAAAATTTCCAAAGTCTACTGATGATTAGAGCAGTTCCTATGAAATGTCGACATATAGATAGCTGGGAAACATAGAAAACAAGCTATTTATAATTTTTATTGGTATAAATGGTAGAAGCTAAAAATAGCGAATTAAAAATTTAATTGTATTAATCTTTTGATTTTATTTCTTCGTATAGGGTTTACTAAAATTTTTAATTTATAATATCACACGAAATTTGGTTCAGTGTAGCAAAATAGTAAAATTTTTTACGCTCTACTACTCGTATTTAAGACAACACCATAAACATCACATATGGAAAATTAATATCGGTTCTTAAATTCTACCTTCTTAACTCTTTTGCTTCAGCCAGCTACTTCTTCCTCTCGCCAATATTTTTGGTATTTCTGTTAACGGTTTCAACTTCTGACTAATGACAACGATTGTTATTAATATTATTTTTTTCAATGAATACACAGTCTTAAAAATGGTACACGGAAGAAAAAGAAGAATTCTGATTCTTAAATATGTTATTGTTGATTACTGAGACGACAATAAATCTTGCAAATTTTACCAAAGATAATGTTCGTAAGAATTTTTTCTGTGTAGAAGTTTAAATCGAACAGAAAACTGTCTTGTTGGTGGCCCCTTGAGTCAGCTGTCACGAGTTTTTTTTTTGATTTTGCTTCATGGTTTTTAGCCAGAGAAATTCCCACCTGATTGCAAGACAGAAAGGAAACCCAAACTCTACAGCCATCAAAATTAAAGTTACGGAAAGCCGCCTCAATATAAAATGAAAACCTGAAGAACAGAGCACGCAAAAACAACTTTGTATTATGATTATTTAACACTCACATGTTGCCAATTGTTGAATTGCGTTATTTCTTTGCAGCAAACAATGAAAACAGCTGTAATTTGTTTGTTGCAAACAAATAGTGTAGTTGAATGGTATACGAACCGAATTCCACTTCAACTGCAAAACAATAAAAACCTCTGGGGCTTGTCCATGGCAAATTGGCGCAAACACACAAAATACAAATCACACACACAAAACGATTCATTTTTTAACATCAACTTAAGTTGCACGTTGAATACATGCCACATTAGGTAGCATGAAATAGGGTCGTAATAGGACTGGGGGGAAAACAACTATTCAACAAAATGTTGGTTAATATATCTTACAATGATAGAGAATAAACTACAATTGTAACTTATGTATGTGTGTATGCGGTGAGGGAGCAGGAGATGCTGCAGTACGAGTACAGAAGAAAAGCGAGCGTTAAATGAATGCAGAACAAGATTCACGCTATTGGCATGTGTTTTGTTCCCACTAGGGAGAAACCTATTTAAACTTTTTACAAATGTATTAAATTGGGAACTAGAGGATTTATTTACAGTAATTGCTCAAATATTTCTGAACAATGTTACGACAACTTACTGTTATGAAAATTGTGTGAAAAATTATTACAAACACAATTAACAACTCTAATGTATCCAATTCTAAATACACTGTGAATTGTTAGGTACTTCATTCATATGTTTGTCAACAAACATACTTAGGAATAGCTAATGGCAGACAACATTCCAAAGTTATTTTAATTTACATTTTTAGTGTAGTAAAGCCAAAAGAGGATTAAGGATACAATTACGTTCAATTTAATTTATTAGAGAAGCAATGCAACCAATTAAGATGTTATATGCGTCACAAAACACAAGTAAGACACAGAAAAGACAGAGCCAATACATACACAGTCTTGGCTATGTTTTGTCTTGTCTACGTCTTGTCTATGTCTTGTCTATGTCTTGTCTATGTCTTGTCTATGTCTTGTCTATGTCTTGTCTATGTCTTGTCTATGTCTTGTCTATGTCTTGTCTATGTCTTGTCTATGTCTTGTCTATGTCTTGTCTATGTCTTGTCTATGTCTTGTCTATGTCTTGTCTATGTCTTGTCTATGTCTTGTCTATGTCTTGTCTATGTCTTGTCTATGTCTTGTCTATGTCTTGTCTATGTCTTGTCTATGTCTTGTCTATGTCTTGTCTATGTCTTGTCTATGTCTTGTCTATGTCTTGTCTATGTCTTGTCTATGTCTTGTCTATGTCTTGTCTATGTCTTGTCTATGTCTTGTCTATGTCTTGTCTATGTCTTGTCTATGTCTTGTCTATGTCTTGTCTATGTCTTGTCTATGTCTTGTCTATGTCTTGTCTATGTCTTGTCTATGTCTTGTCTATGTCTTGTCTATGTCTTGTCTATGTCTTGTCTATGTCTTGTCTATGTCTTGTCTATGTCTTGTCTATGTCTTGTCTATGTCTTGTCTATGTCTTGTCTATGTCTTGTCTATGTCTTGTCTATGTCTTGTCTATGTCTTGTCTATGTCTTGTCTATGTCTTGTCTATGTCTTGTCTATGTCTTGTCTATGTCTTGTCTATGTCTTGTCTATGTCTTGTCTATGTCTTGTCTATGTCTTGTCTATGTCTTGTCTATGTCTTGTCTATGTCTTGTCTATGTCTTGTCTATGTCTTGTCTATGTCTTGTCTATGTCTTGTCTATGTCTTGTCTATGTCTTGTCTATGTCTTGTCTATGTCTTGTCTATGTCTTGTCTATGTCTTGTCTATGTCTTGTCTATGTCTTGTCTATGTCTTGTCTATGTCTTGTCTATGTCTTGTCTATGTCTTGTCTATGTCTTGTCTATGTCTTGTCTATGTCTTGTCTATGTCTTGTCTATGTCTTGTCTATGTCTTGTCTATGTCTTGTCTATGTCTTGTCTATGTCTTGTCTATGTCTTGTCTATGTCTTGTCTATGTCTTGTCTATGTCTTGTCTATGTCTTGTCTATGTCTTGTCTATGTCTTGTCTATGTCTTGTCTATGTCTTGTCTATGTCTTGTCTATGTCTTGTCTATGTCTTGTCTATGTCTTGTCTATGTCTTGTCTATGTCTTGTCTATGTCTTGTCTATGTCTTGTCTATGTCTTGTCTATGTCTTGTCTATGTCTTGTCTATGTCTTGTCTATGTCTTGTCTATGTCTTGTCTATGTCTTGTCTATGTCTTGTCTATGTCTTGTCTATGTCTTGTCTATGTCTTGTCTATGTCTTGTCTATGTCTTGTCTATGTCTTGTCTATGTCTTGTCTATGTCTTGTCTATGTCTTGTCTATGTCTTGTCTATGTCTTGTCTATGTCTTGTCTATGTCTTGTCTATGTCTTGTCTATGTCTTGTCTATGTCTTGTCTATGTCTTGTCTATGTCTTGTCTATGTCTTGTCTATGTCTTGTCTATGTCTTGTCTATGTCTTGTCTATGTCTTGTCTATGTCTTGTCTATGTCTTGTCTATGTCTTGTCTATGTCTTGTCTATGTCTTGTCTATGTCTTGTCTATGTCTTGTCTATGTCTTGTCTATGTCTTGTCTATGTCTTGTCTATGTCTTGTCTATGTCTTGTCTATGTCTTGTCTATGTCTTGTCTATGTCTTGTCTATGTCTTGTCTATGTCTTGTCTATGTCTTGTCTATGTCTTGTCTATGTCTTGTCTATGTCTTGTCTATGTCTTGTCTATGTCTTGTCTATGTCTTGTCTATGTCTTGTCTATGTCTTGTCTATGTCTTGTCTATGTCTTGTCTATGTCTTGTCTATGTCTTGTCTATGTCTTGTCTATGTCTTGTCTATGTCTTGTCTATGTCTTGTCTATGTCTTGTCTATGTCTTGTCTATGTCTTGTCTATGTCTTGTCTATGTCTTGTCTATGTCTTGTCTATGTCTTGTCTATGTCTTGTCTATGTCTTGTCTATGTCTTGTCTATGTCTTGTCTATGTCTTGTCTATGTCTTGTCTATGTCTTGTCTATGTCTTGTCTATGTCTTGTCTATGTCTTGTCTATGTCTTGTCTATGTCTTGTCTATGTCTTGTCTATGTCTTGTCTATGTCTTGTCTATGTCTTGTCTATGTCTTGTCTATGTCTTGTCTATGTCTTGTCTATGTCTTGTCTATGTCTTGTCTATGTCTTGTCTATGTCTTGTCTATGTCTTGTCTATGTCTTGTCTATGTCTTGTCTATGTCTTGTCTATGTCTTGTCTATGTCTTGTCTATGTCTTGTCTATGTCTTGTCTATGTCTTGTCTATGTCTTGTCTATGTCTTGTCTATGTCTTGTCTATGTCTTGTCTATGTCTTGTCTATGTCTTGTCTATGTCTTGTCTATGTCTTGTCTATGTCTTGTCTATGTCTTGTCTATGTCTTGTCTATGTCTTGTCTATGTCTTGTCTATGTCTTGTCTATGTCTTGTCTATGTCTTGTCTATGTCTTGTCTATGTCTTGTCTATGTCTTGTCTATGTCTTGTCTATGTCTTGTCTATGTCTTGTCTATGTCTTGTCTATGTCTTGTCTATGTCTTGTCTATGTCTTGTCTATGTCTTGTCTATGTCTTGTCTATGTCTTGTCTATGTCTTGTCTATGTCTTGTCTATGTCTTGTCTATGTCTTGTCTATGTCTTGTCTATGTCTTGTCTATGTCTTGTCTATGTCTTGTCTATGTCTTGTCTATGTCTTGTCTATGTCTTGTCTATGTCTTGTCCTATGTCTTGTCTATGTCTTGTCTATGTCTTGTCTATGTCTTGTCTATGTCTTGTCTATGTCTTGTCTATGTCTTGTCTATGTCTTGTCTATGTCTTGTCTATGTCTTGTCTATGTCTTGTCTATGTCTTGTCTATGTCTTGTCTATGTCTTGTCTATGTCTTGTCTATGTCTTGCCTATGTCTTGTCTATGTCTTGTCTATGTCTTGTCTATGTATTGTCTATGTCTTGTCTATGTCTTGTCTATGTCTTGTCTATGTCTTGTCTATGTCTTGTGTATGTCTTGTCTATGTCTTGTCTATGTCTTGTCTATGTCTTGTCTATGTCTTGTCTATGTCTTGTCTATGTCTTGTCTATGTCTTGTCTATGTCTTGTCTATGTCTTGTCTATGTCTTGTCTATGTCTTGTCTATGTCTTGTCTATGTCTTGTCTATGTCTTGTCTATGTCTTGTCTATGTCTTGTCTATGTCTTGTCTATGTCTTGTCTATGTCAAAGATAAGGCATATCATATTCGTAAACATAATTCGCATTGACAAAGGCAATACGTACACTAGATAGTGGATATAGTTAGAGAGATCATAAAGAAGATATACACAAGACAAATTTGATCAGCATCATGCCCCGATGTGTGAAAACCTAAAGATACCTTAATATGATTGGAAATATATAAACGGTCATAGAACTAGCATCTATTCTATGCCAAGCATCTATTCTATGCATAGCATCTATTCTATATATACCGCGAATTTCCCAAAAAATTTTACTAAAATGCTACAAAAAATAAAACAAATTAAGAATTTTAAATAGTACATATCGCTCCTTTATTGCAACATAGTCATAACTAAAAAAACATGTTTCGAGAAAAACGCATTTCAAATTTAAAATTTCCATACAAATTTTTTTTTAGAAAATATCTCCTATAGAAAACAGTTTAAAAGTAATTTGAATAAATTTTTGGCACAATAAAACAGGTAGTACTGCTAACAATTCTGTATTAAGAACTCGAATAGCTCATTTTTTGAGATATGACTATGTTGCAATAAAGGAGCGATATACCAATACATTTTCTGGCGAAAACGTTTTTAAAGCGATATATGTATATCTCAATCCGGCATCCATTATAGGCTGCCTGATGTACCAAAATTCCCAGAAAATTCTACCGAATTGCACAACAAAAATTATTTTTTATATATATGTAGAAAGTCCCTTACAAACATAATTGCAATTTTACAGGAGAAGGAAAAATCGTAATGGAAACTGTTTACCTAGGTTAATCTACAAGTCACTTTTTTTGTTCAATGGCGATGTATACGAAATTATTTAATTAAATAATTATTTGTGTGAAACGTAGTAGAATCATTAAAAACCAGGGAAAATGGGAGTTAGGGCCTTTCTACATGAGACTAACGATATATACCTGCAACATATTGATGTTATGCAGACTACTTTGATTTTAAGGCGTCTCTTTTATACTGCAATAAATTTTGCATAAAGTTATTAATAATTAAAATCAATTATTGTATATTGTTTACGACAAATTGACGATGAAGTATGATTTCGCGTGTGAGTTTGTTTTCATTTTCCAGAGGCCGCAATTCAACAAAGCAAGTACAGTGAAACAAAGGTAAAGTAATTCACTCAAACAGTGTTACTGTCAATAAATGAAGAAAAAAAACAATACCTACCCGTACTTACGTCTGCATATTGAACGACTACATATATATTTACTATAGTTTATTGTTATGCTGCCACACTATCGTCCTTTTTCATTCATAACACGACTGAATGGCAGTCGCTGCACTTAAAAACAAACAAATGCCTTGTGCAACTATTGAAGCAGCCATAATGTTGTTTTAAAATTATTTTGAACAATAAACTCATTTTGGACTGTATAAATTGTTGAGCAAGTACATTTAAAAGGTACTGGTACGATATGAAACCCAATGGCCATGTTTTCAAAGCAAGAAAAATTTAAAGTGTTTTCTTAACAGTTTTAAAATAAAGTTTTTTTCTCATATAACTCACCTGAATAAAAGAAAAGAAAGTAGAAAAAAAATCCTTTTTCGCAGCTCGACCAACTTCGAGTACATTGTCAATGGGGTAATCTGCAATCAAATATTTCAATATGCGCATAAATCATTATATTTGTGATAATGTGCCTGTGTTAGTGTTTGTGTAGCAAAAATATTAATAACAAATGCTTAAATTTTTGCTATTCATGACAATGACTGCATTATCGCACTCAAAATTCAACAACAAAGACAACAAAAACATTGATAACAATAACAATAATAAACGTTGTGGTGGTGAAAAAGTGTTTAGTAGGCAGACAATCAAGTTTGGTAATATTAAATGAGTAAAACATTTTTCCATGTGCACGTGGTGATAACTTTTCATAAATTTTGCATTTAAATTTTAGAACAAAATACCTGAGAAATCAATTCCTATTTCCTGTTTCACAACACCGAACATTAACGTTCGTAAGCATTTTGAGAGACAAAAATTTTTATTTGCAATTCACTTTTAATTCTGTCATTCGCTTAGGAACGAGTTTTTACTCGAATGTGCGAGTTTTTAAACTTTTTAGATTATCTCACTCGATATCGAGTAAAAGGTTTCGAAATTTCTAATGATGGCATTCGATAGCGAGTAACCATTCGAATGCAACCCTGCAAATTTTTACTCGTAAGCAAAAGTACTATCGAAAACCAGCCAAAGAGAAAAACACAAAAGAAATGTTAATTAAAAATTTGTTTTGAATAGCAATAGTAGTTAAATTAAATTGAAAATTATTGCTTCTTAAGGCTTTTTTCAATTCATATGATGATGAATATGATGTATATATACAGGTATATGTATATAAAGATGAGTATTGCTAAGAACACAAAAACTTATCATAACTGTTCTGAGAAACGCAAAACGCTTAAATTTTGCATTTTCAATTTGAAAACCCCAAATACAGGCCTGTTCTGAGAAACGCAAATCGTTTAAATCTTGCGTTTTCGATTTGAAAACGCCAATTAGGTGTTCTGAGAAACGTATAATGCAAGAAATGTGGATTTGCAATTTGAAATCGCCAAATAGGTGTTCTGGAAAACGCATATCGCTTAAAATTAGCGACTTCAACTCGCATATATATATTGAAGTGAACTGATTGAATTTGCTAAAACTCTTTTTATTTCAATAAGAAGGTCAAAGAATTTCACACATTTTCATTAAGAATAATAAATTGAAAATTTTTTCTACTTGTTGTCAAATATTTTTTCGTTTTATATTACTACCACATACATATATATATACGTATGTAAAACACATGTTGTATTTTTTCTGAAAAAAATCCTAAGCGCGCGTTCCTCAGAACACCTAAAAATCAATTAAGCGTTTTTCAAAATGCATTGCGGTTTCACAACACGCGTTTCTCGGAACATGGCTGTATATTTGAAGTCACATGTTATTATATTCAAGAATTTATTTTTGCCTTTTTTTATAAATGCATATATACATATGCTTATACAAGTTAACAATAGTGTTAACACTGCCAACAAAATTAATTTAGCTGCTTAAGCTTTTTAATAAAATGCAGTTTAGTCGTGCAAGCATTTTTTGTTATTACCAATTCAATTCGAATTACAAAATACCTTTCTGTATTAAATTGGTGGGAAAGCAATTTTGCTGGATCAGCGTCTGCATACTAGCGAATGTCGGTGCAACGTGATCAAGCAATGTAACGAGCCACAAAGATTGACGAAGAACGGGCAGTCTTGGTTGCGCGTCGTATGTGACAACTCGATTTAGAAATTAAAACACTACTCCCTCTTTCCCCCTCCTCATAACCTATTTTCCTAGTTCCGGTGCAGTGCACTGCATATGTAGGGGTCATCCCCTGAGTACTGGTCCAAGATAAAAAAAAAATATATGTTATTGTAAAATTTAAATATTGAAAAAAATAATTAAAAAGGTAAAAGTTAATATTAAAAATTTGTTTTATTTAATTAAATAGGCGCGGTTTTATTATTTTATTTATTCAAAATTTTATTAAAAAGAACAAGTGCCTTTTTGCAAAATTTGCTTCATACGATATATATTTTTCCAGAAAACGTTGTCAGTAGGAGACAAAATTTCCATCGAAGTTGTAGTCTAAAGAACAAAACACTGTCCAAACGAAAAGTATTAATCTAACGAGTGATTTTTTTGCTATTATCTTTTTGGCAACACTAGTTTTGACAGCTCACGAACGTTTTGTATCTTGTGTCACTGTCAAACATCTTCAGTTTGGTCTATAATTTAATCATGAATCATCTTACAAACGAACAACGCTTGCAAATTATTGAATTTTATTACCAAACTGCGTGCTCTGTTAAGAAAGTTCATCGCGCGCTTCTTCCATTTTATGGTCAGTTTAATCGACCTACTGAGGCTTCTATTCGGGCTATTGTAAAAAAATTTCGCACCAAATTTACATTGTTGGACATTAAACCACCAACACGCTTACGTAGAGTGCGAACTGAAGAAAATATCGCAGCCGTATCGGCCAGTGTTGGTGATGACCGTGAATTATCAATTCGGCGCCGTTCGCAGCAATTGGGCCTCTGTTACTCCACTACGTGGAAAATTTTGCGGAAGGATTTGGGTGTGAAGCCTTATAAGATACAGCTGGTGCAAGAATTGAAGCCAAATGACCTACCACAACGCCAAATTTTTGGTGAATGGGCTCTTGAAAAGTTAGATGAAGATCCACTTTTTTATCGAAGAATTGTGTTCAGCGACGAGGCTCATTTCTGGTTGAATGGATACGTGAACAAGCAAAACTGCCGTATTTGGAGTGAATAGCAGCCAGAAGCATTGCAAGAGCTACCAATGCATCCACAAAAAACAACCGTTTGGTGCGGATTATGGGCTGGCGGCATCATTGGGCGGTATTTCTTCAAAGATGATGCGAATCACAACGTTACTGTGAATGGTGAGCGCTACCGTGCGATGATAACAAACTTTTTTTTGCCCAAAATGGAAGAGCTTGACTTGCATGACATGTGGTTTCAACAAGACGGTGTCACATGCCACACAGCACGCGAAACAATGGACCAATTGAGAGGCGAGTTCGGTGAACAGTTTATTTCACGCTTGGGACCAGTCAATTGGCCGCCCAGATCGTGCGATTTAACGCCTGTAGACTATTTTTTGTGGGGCTATGTTAAGGCTAATGTCTATAGCGACAAGCTCGCTTCGATTGACGCACTGGAAGCCAACATTGCCAACATTATTCGTGAGATACCGGCCGAAATGTTGGAAAGAGTATGCCAAAATTGGACTAAGCGGATGGACCATTTGAGGCGCAGCCGCGGCCAACATTTGCATGAAATAATCTTCAAACATTAAATTATATCGACCCAACTATCGATCCAAATAAATATTTCATGCATTTTTCTGAATTTTATGTGTTTTTTTTTTTTAATTTCCGTTAGTTCTTATAAAATCACCTATTATAACGCTTTTCAACGAAATGCCTTTTTAAAAAATTCTGTCTAGTTAAAAAAAAAAAATAACAGCTAGTTCGCCGATGTCGAATTCGCATTCTAAGCGAAAGAAAATTGATTTTGGTTTTTCGAATTTTATTCATTGCGAACGATGTGTCAAAATTCAATTAAAATACATAAGTACTTGCGAACGAATACTAGTGACATAGACAAAACCCAAATTGATTCGGATGAGAGTGACTAGCTTTCTTTCGCACACATTTCCATTCGTTATCGGCGAACAGGCTGTAAATCTTTTTTTATTATATTGCTTTTCTTTCGCCGGTTTTTGGAAATTCGAGGCTTTATAGTAAAAAATTGGGTATACAATTATGATTCAAAGTATTGTCCATCGCTGGCGACTACTTGCTTTTATCCTGCGTTGCAGCGTACCAATCCCGCGTTGAAAAAACTAGTCATCTTTTGAAACGAACCAAAAATTGATTTAAATTTTACTTCTTCATAAAAATGTACCTTGAGAAAAAAATGTACACCTGAGAAAAAAAAGCAAAAACGAAAAAAATACGTTGACGACAGCTTTTTCGTAAAAAAATCAGTTTTAGCTAATTTAATTCCAACATTTTAAATGCTGTAATAGAGTTTGTTTTGGTCTTTCGTGTTGTTATTGTTGAAGTTAAATTTCCACGAACACTAATCCCTCTTCCCTGCTCCTCATAACCTATTGTTAAGAATATTTTGTCACATCTAACCCAGTGTGCAGCTTGCTAAAAATGTACTATCCACACATTCACCCAAACAAGATAAAACTAAAAACATAATACACAAAGAAACAAACAAACATGATTTAAAGTACGTAAAATTCCAAGTAAATCAACTACAATGATGTTGTTGTTTTTCTTGTATTATTGGTATTCGCTTTTGTTATTGTTTGGTGCGATGACTTGCTTATTCTTATTGTTCGTAAGCATAAGTAAGAGTGTGTGTGTGTATATGCGAAAGAAATACATTTGTACATTATGAACGGTAAAAAAATTCATGTCGTTTGTAGAAACTCAAGCAGTCAGTTTATTTTTAAACTTTGTGTAAGACAGTCATAAGTCCGAAACTAAGCCAATCTAGTGTTTTAGTAAACCGTAGTACTGAGTGGCAATAAAGTAGTGAATTATTTAAGTACTGTATAACAACGAACAAGTGTGAGTGTTATTATTTAATTTACAATTGAGGAATCCGCAAAAGAGTTGTTAGAGGCTAACACTATTTTCCTAGTTCCAATACAATGCACTGCATATATAGGGGCCATCTCCTGAGTACTGATCCAAGGTAAAAAGAAAACTTGCTTTGTTTGCACAATCTTCAAGCATTGTTTAGCGGTCAGGCCGCTCATGCTGAAATGTCAAACCAAACTAAACATAAATCGATTAACAGCAGACCAAGTGGCCGTTAGTTAAAAAAGTGTTGCCTACTTAAAATATTATAGCTCTATAAAAACATTCTATACATAATGATTCTTTTTATTCTAAATTTAATTTTTTCTACTAAAGCATCGATAACAACAAATTATATGAGAACTAAATAATTGTTCAATAGAACAATTTTTCATGGGAAACATTTCCTTTTCATACTCTATTCTCTCTATTTAAGACCACAAAGCGAATTTTAAAGTAAGCCAAAAACTAAGTGTATAAAAACCACCTGTAATATCATGAAAGCATCATCGTTGCTGAATATTTTTAAGCATTTGATTATAATTTATTGTTTTTATTTCCCTTTTAAGTTTTCCTTATTATCCTGCTTCTAACAACAATATTTTCAGTTAGTGTTTTCTGATGCGAGAGTTTGTTTGTTGGTTTTCGCTAAACAGCTACTGGCTGTGTTACTTGCAACATTAAAGTGGCTTAAGATTATGTTGGTCGTTTGGCATTTGTGTTTTTTGTTTCTGCGCTCTTTTTTTTAATTTCCTTTTTTCATCGTCTCAATTCGCTACTTGTTACAATCTAGTTAACTTGGTTTAAAAACCACCATCCTTGGTTGCCGCTTGTCTGCTGCGTGTAGAAAGTTAATTACCAATTTTCTACACTATAAATTTTATTTATTGCACATTGCAATTGCTACTCTTACTTAAAACGTTTCGTCTTTTTTCGCTGTTGGCAGATAATTTTTGCTGTTTTCTTTTCAACAGTTATCGAAGCAATTGCTTGTTTAAATTAATGATGATAATTTTTAATGCACTTTTTTTTCTTGTTTTTGTGGGTTATGGAATCTAATTAAATTTAGATAGTTAATTTTAAGCAGAGAGGAGAACTAAAGTCTGCTATAAAAAATCCTAGTGGCAAGTACAAAATTTAAGTTTTTCTGTTGAAAATTAAAACAAATTTATTGAAAATTGAAATATGCTTAAAATTAAAATTGCTTTTCTTACAAGACAACATAAACAAAATCTTGGGCATTTAAGGAAGAGTTTATAATAGAAAATGTTTAGTCTGCTGGACAAAATTTTGTTATAACAAAATTCTGTTATAACAAAATTTTCCATACAAATTTTTTGGGCTTTATAATATAGTTCATCTTCTTGACAAAGTACTCTCACAACAAAATTCTCTGTAGAAATTTGCTGCTCTACATGATAAAATTGTTTATGCTCTTGGCTCAATTTCTGTTTAAAAAGTTTTTGTCATAATAGAATTTGTAAGTTTATTGTCTTGCCTAAAATTCTTATACAACACTTTCTGTCATCTCCATAGAATTTCTTTACAAAAACAGGTTTTGTGCAATTTTTTTTGTATTATATGGCTCTTTGTCAAATTTTTGTAAGAAAACTTTTTGATGTCATGATAAAAATGTGACAAAATTTTTTTTGTCTTGACATAAGTTTCTACACATAACTTTTTGTGATATAAACAAAACTTTTTTATAATAAAAAATATTGCAGAAAATACTATAATATTTTTAATATCATGATAAATATAGACTCATTATTGTCTTGACAGTAAACAAGCTTTCAGGTCTTACGCGAAAAAACAAATTTTTTTTCTTACTTTTTTGCTTTTTTACAAAAATTATTTTTAATGTCATAAAAATTTTCTATCGGAAATATAGAAAATGTCCTGTTTTTTGACTAAAAAATTTTAGTTTAGTTCGAAATTTTTTTTTTATATATTTATTTGTCTTGTCTAACCACGAAAATTTTTCAAAAGAAATTTTGGATCTTTTCCGTCAAAAAAAGGTTTTTTTTTTATTAATAGTTTGTTTTTTCTGTAAAATTTTTTTTTTTTTGTCTGATATAGTAAAAAATTGTCATGTCGTAAAGAGGAATTTCGATCTTACCAGCAAAAATTTGTTTTATTTATTATTATTTTTTTGTATTCATGGAAAAATTTCTGCCTTATTTTTAAGCTAAAAAAAATTATGACAAAACTTTCGTAACACAATTACTAGTCAATTTCTGATTGAAAACTTTTTGATGTCATGACAAAATTTGTGACAATAAGTTTTTTGTCTTGCCTAAACATCTTATACAACACTTTCTGTCATCGCCACAGAATTTCTTTACAAAAATATGTTTTGTGCGATTTTTTTGTATTTTGTATGGCTCTTTGTTAAATTTTTGCAAGAAAACTTTTTGATGTTATGATAAAAATGTGACAACATTTTTTTTGTCTTGACATAAGTTTCTACAGATAACGTTGTGATCTAAACAAAACTTCTTTATAATAAAAGTTATTGCAGAAAATACCAAACTTTTTGTCTGTTTAATGTCATGATAAATATGGACTCATTATTGTCTTGACAGTAAACAAAAAATAAGCTTTCAGGTCTTACGCGTAAAATATAGTATTTTTCAGTATAACTGGGCTTAAACGCAACAAATACACAACGAGACTCAATTGTATTTAAGATTAAAAAGGAAAAGAAATGAGCACTGGTGATTTTGTATGTTGATTGGTTATTAAACAAAAACTTGAACGGACAAATATGTACGAGTATGTATCTCATTAGACCAAAATATTGAACAGCTAAAAAAGATATTTAAAGCATATCAAGAAAAAAAAACTCAAAAACATATTCGCCTTCCATGAATTCCAATCAAACTTATTAAAGATTAATATTATTTCATTTCGACATTTTTCAAACCCAGCAGGATATCAAGCGGTTGGATAAAAAACACAAAAATGCTTAAAGCTGTTGCCTTTTATTCACACACACTCGTGTACTCGTACATGCCAGGCGTTCTTATGTTGCTCTGAATTTAATTTTTATGATTTCGCAATATGTATTTATAATTAATAAGAATATGTCTCCTCTTACGAAAATGTGAATAATATTGTTGGAGTAAAATATTAAAATGATTTCTTTCCTTCACTGAAGTCTTCATTTTAGTCACGTCATCATATGCGCTTGCTTATAGCTTTCTTTTCTCGCTTTTATAGCCCATAAAATATCAATAAAAATACGCATATGAAAAGAAGAAGAAAAATATTAAATCATAAACGAAATGCTTGTTGTGTTTCAAATGTGAATTTTGCTTGTTTGTTGTTGGTTTGAAGGATCAACAAGGATGCGCGGAGCTGGTGCCATAAATTTTTTTTTATGAAAACAATAATGCAATTTTTTGTGAAAAATAGCTTTTTCCCATATTTAAAAAAATATTATAAAAAGAGGAAAACTAGAGTATGTTGCAAACACTAGGAAGATCTTCTGCTAAAACATTATTGGAGATGAAGGCAGGTGAATAAGACTATAGGCTTATATACGAGTACATGACTTTTAAATGAAATCAGTAGCATACGTGTCACTATAGAAATGTTACCTGTCACTACCATTATATAGCAACTTGGCTTTATATGTGAATGGTGACAATAAATTAATATGACAACATCACAATATGACACTTCATTATCGTATTTTTCTTTGCGTGACAATATCATGTTAATACAAAATGACAGTGAATATATAAAAATAAGATATATTATCAATATGTCTCCAGGACATTACAGTTTAAATTTATGACAAAAGAGCATTTTAAATTGAATTTGGTTAGTCTTTGCCTTATCGACGAAATTTCCTATAGAAACTATTTTATATTCCTGACATGACATGAAAATTTTGTAATGAAGGCGAACTACAAAATTTTGTCAACTACAAAGTGTTTGTCATTTCTTGAAGGCTAACATTTTTGTCTTCCTAAAGAAATTTTTTGTTTTCAAGACGTCTGTCTTGATTATTTTGTGATGAAGGAAAGAGTTTTGCTAACATGCAGTCTACACCTAACTTCAAACGCAGTTAAAACATGCAATTAAAACTTGCTGTTTAAATATCTAATTCGGCGAAAAACAACTACAAATAGCAGGCTGTTGTCAATTTATGTTATAACAGAATTCCCAAATAAAATATTTTAACAATCAAGTTATAGCTTTAACCTAACTTCAGCATGAGCGGTCCACATTTAACTTTAACTTGAAGTTAGCGTTAATGTTTGTGTTTTCATGTTTTATGTCTTAGATATGTTGGGGTCACGTCCCCAAAAGACAAAATTTTTTGTCTTCATAACATGACATGCAAATTTTGTAATTAAGACTTTGCATGAAGAAAAAAAATTTCTATAGGCAAAAGACAAAAACAAACATTTTTAAAGAAATTTAAACAGAAACTTTTTCGACTTTATGACATGACATGAAATTTTGTGGTGAAGAAAAAAATTTTCTGTAAAAAATATTGAAAATATATATTTATGACATGACAATATAAGTCATATCGTGAAGTTAAAAACTTCTTTGGACTTTCAAAGAAATTTCTTATTTTCTTCGCAAACAATGACAATGTGACCGTATATCGACCAGTTAATATAACAATACAGTTATGTGATTATTTTACACTAACAACCTCATGGGAATGTCATTTTAACAATATATATCTCTGTGACTATATAACTTTGTGACAATATGTTTTTATGACAATATGACTGCGAGACGAAATCATAAAATAACAAGATGTATAGGGTGTTTTCTTAAGCCCGATAGAACTTGAAATTGTAAAAAATAACACAAAAAATTAAATTGTAATCAAAATTTTTTTTTATTCGAAAGATCAATACGTGACATTAACATTTGAAAATGATTTCGGGCATATGGGCACCGCGGTTGTTCTTGACGAAGCGCATTCTGGACGTCCAATTTTGGGCCACTTTTTCGAGCACTGCTGGCCGTATGTCACGAACAACACGAACAATGCTGGCCTCCAAGGCGTCAATTGTTGCTGGTTTATCAGCATAAACCAGTGACTTCACGTAGCCCCACAGGAAATAATCGAGAGGTGTCAAATCGCACGACCTTGGAGGCCAATTGACAGGTCCATTTCTCGAAATCAACTTATCGCCAAATTTTGATTTCAGTAAGTCGATGGTTGCGTTCGCCGTATGGCACCTAGCGCCATCCTGTTGAAACCACATCTCCTCCGGATCAATGTCATCCATATTTTCAAACAAAAAATCATTGATCATGGTGCGGTAACGATCTCCATTGACCGTAACGCGAGCTCCGGCCTCATTTTTGAAGAAATAAGGTCCGATGATGCCACCAGCATGAAAACCGCACCAAACAGTGCATTTTTCTGGATGTAATGGAGTCTGTAGGGTCTCTTGTGGATTGGTCTCACTCCATATGCGGCAATTTTGCTTATTAACAAACCCGTTAAGCCAAAAATGCGCCTCATCGCTGAACACAATTTTGCGTCTATAAGTTGCGCGAATCGACGACTGATTTTCAAAGTAAATTTGGATAATTTCGTAGCGTTGTTCAAGCGTGAGTCTATTCATGATGATTTGTCAGAGTATACTGAAACAAATAAAAAAAATGTTTCATCAAAATTTAATTTTTTGTGTTACTTTTTACAATTTAAAGTTCTATCTAGCTTAAAAAACACCCTATAGTTATGGCTATAAGAAAGTATGTCCTTGTAATAATATGTACTACAACAATATTATTTTATGATAATATAGCTTTGTGACAATGTAATTATATGAATGTTCAATAATTAGGCTGTACGAACACAATAATGGACAATCAACGTATATAAAAATATTAGAGAAAATGACAACCTGAATATATAAAAATATGTTTGTGTGATAATATATATTTATTACCATATGACTTTGTGATAATAAAACTATTAGGCGATAGCACAATATGGCTGTTGAAAAATGAGAGTATTCGTTGACGACACTGCGATTTTAAGAGCATAAAGTTTTGTGATAAAATATATTGATGAGAATACAACTTTAGGGTAGTAAAATGTAAGACCGACCCACACTAAAATTTCTTCCTCTTCCTACCTCTGTGAATACCTCCTCTACGTTTCCTGTGAATTTTTTAAAATTTTATGGACAACCGCCCTAATTAATTACCCCAGAGGGTTGCTAGCGGTGCCAAATGAATGATACACTTCCAATAGTTTTGAAAACTCAACATTTTTGTAGAACACAGTTATCTTCAACCGAAGCTCCAAATAATGATTTTAGTTTCCGAAAGTGAGTTATGCCTTGATGGATAAATATTAAATATTATAGATTCAAAAAACCACAAATTTGCAGACATTTTTTTTGTATTTGTGCTGCCATCTAGCGTTAAGCAGCTTCAATATCAATCCGCCCTCGTATATGTATATAAAAATTAGGTTTTCCTTATGAAATTTTTCTCAAGACATTTTTATGAATGCAGCCAAACCATTTTGAACCAAATTCATTTAAAACACCTCTTGAAACTTCTTCAATAACATCACTGGCGTGAAAAAAGTACTTTCACATAAAAAAAAAATACTTTTCATATAGAAGAACCATAAAAGGAATATTTAAGACTGCAATGAAAAGCTGTGAAATAAATAGCTGAAGGAAATAAAGAAAAAATAATGAAATAAAAATTATATTAAAATATATGTATATGTATGTACGTACATATATATACATATCGTTGGTTTCATGTAGAAAGGCCCTAACAAACATAATTGCAATTTTAAAGAAGAAGGAAAAATCATAATGGAATCTGTATAAATAGGTACATCTAAAAGTAACTTTTTTCGCTTGAAATTGTATAATTAAATCTTTGTGACACTGTGTACTCGTAGAATCCCTAAAAGAGCTCAATTCAGGGCAAATGCGAGTTAAGGCCTTTCTACGTGAGACCGACGATATATAAAATTGAAAACACACATTAATTCACACATGTCTTGCTGCCTATTACTCGTAAATGCAGAAATCGTGGAAAGCAGCGTGCATTCAGGCACCTCTTAAAAAGAAATTTAAAACACATGTGGGCCATTTTTTTCTCACTGTCTCCTTCTTAAGCATTAAATTTAAATATTTATAAATTTTGTTAAATGTTTGTTTTTTATTGTGTTTTTTTATTTTTGTTTGAAATTAAAATCACTGTTGTTTTTTGTTTGAAACGAAAACAATAAAATTTAAGCCTCCTGTTCATTGTTTTTTGCTGATTTTTATTGTCGTTTCCTGTTGGTAGTCTGTGATAACTAAAATTTATTTTTAATTTTATTTCGAATTTGAAAATACAATATAAAACGATCAATTAAAAATGTACATAGAATTTTTACAATCTCTAGGCAAGCAGCTCTCCTGGCATTTTGTTTAACAAATAAATTCAATTTTCATTCACACAGTGATCAGCTTAGACGAACAATATTCACTGTATTTCCGATATAATATTATTAGAAGAGCTACTGTTTGAGATTTACTGTAAAACAATTTTATAAACGTTTTTCAACTCTGCCAAATATAAGGCGGCATTTATACTATGATTTATAGTCATGCCTTTTTGTAGAATATCTTTCTTTAAAGGTAATATCAAAATCATTTTTTCTTGGTAAGCTGGTTTCATTTTCAATGAAGTATAGTATATAATCCGATGACAAGACCCACCGCTTAACATGACTCTTCAAAAGAAGGCATCCGTTTAGGCGAGCTCAAGATACAAAAGGTATAAAGAATATCAGACGCATAATTGATATTTCGCAAACAAGTGACCTCATAGATCTAACCCACTCCTTTACCAGGAAGTTTGCAGTTATATTCCCAACCAGGGAAGAATTGAGCACGACCCAGTGGTGGCTGTGGGATGGCTCACAAAAGTGGTACACGGATGTATTTAAAACGCTCCAAGGAGTTGGCATAGGGGGCCTAGAATATGCAGCAATATAGTTCTCAGTAAAGATATCACAATCTTCCAAGCCGAACTATACGCCATAAGGAAAGCAGTGGATATACTTTCCGATAGGAGAGAGCTGATTAAAATGCTCGCTTATAGTCAATCATACTTGGTGTATAGCTATGGTACATGCCGGTTTTCGGGAGCAAATAGCATCCGAGACACTGTGTGTCTAGCAGAATATATCTATAATGTAAGCAACCACCAGTGATGGTTAGGCGGGTGAGTTGGTGCTGATGCCCTTAATAGGTGGGTTTAGACGGCCCGAACTATACAGCAAGGGGTTTGTCCATATGGCTACAAACTTATCGAAAAAGTTGCTAGAAACACAATGGCGCTGGTACATCGTAAATAACTCATCCCATGGAGTTTGTTCATCATCAGATAAGCCCGCCAGGGCAGGTACTAGTGTAAATCAATGACACATTGTGTCCATTCAGGCAGCCATTCAGCGTGTTGACGACGGCTTCAGAACTTGAGTAACCTAAATTTTTTAATTTTAATTTTTATTTAAAATCCGCAACAGTGATGTTTAATTTTTGGGCACAATGATCTGTATAGGTTAATAGCTGTTCCGCCACACTACCGCGAATAACAGCAATATTTTCCGATGAAAGAAAAATAATAAGCTGCATTCAGCAGGTGTTTTCACCTTGCTTACAGTCACGGTTTGCTGCAATTTGCGCACAATTCTCTCGACTGCATCTTCCGATTGTGGGCACAGTTGTGAAAAAGATTTACATCAGCACCTGCCTTTACAGCCTTATCTGATGATGGACCAGTTCCACGAGTAAATTATTCACGATTCACCAGCGCCCCCGTGTGGCTGACTAGGCTCACACAGGTAGCAATTTTTCGATTGTGAGCCCATATGGTCGACTATGCTGTCCAAGTGCTCGAAATTCAGTTTGATTTGAACTTCCATCATCGTAAAAGAATTCGACAATTTTAAAGCGCTCTCCAAGGCTCAATATGTCAAATACTGAAACAAAGAAATGTCACATAAAACTGTGCAAAAACCTTAACGTTATAGGAAGACTCACAATTAGCATCGTGCATTATTGTTGGGCCAACTTTTATTACGATTTAAAGTTAGACTTTTTATTTTATGAAAGTTGACAATAAAATTATTTTACATATACTCGTGCATAATATTTTTGGAGACATTTTATTTATTGTTTCAAGAAAAATCTTTGTCAGTTTGCATCTCTTTTATAAATATCACTCACAAATATCTTGCCAGACGAATGAGCATAAATTATTATAAAACAAAGTAATAAGTAAAAGTAAAGAAAAATAGAAAATAACATGGGGAAAATTTTTAATGCTTGTCACCTAAAAAACGAAAAGTCATGACTTTAAATCACAAAGTAAATGCTCCCTTTCATGTCACTGCAATTGCTTGCTGGTGTAGGGTTTCATTTGTGTCTATGTCAGCACTCTTTATTACCTTTTCTATTCGATTTTTTATTACTTTCAAATAGATTTACTAGTCTAGCCTGTTTTGGACACAAACAATAACAAAACTCTCATAAATAATATTGAACTTAAAATTTAACCATTGACAATTGAATTAGTTTTGCTCCATTGTATGAAAATTCGATTGAAAGTTTTTGCATTTGTTATTGTTGTATACATGTATGGTTTCGTTTATGGCCTTTGGTTTCATAGTGGCCATTCCATAGACCGATGTTACACACACACACACACGCACACACACACACATACATACAATATATTACGCAAATGTAATAGTGAGGGGGAATGCATTATCAATAAATCAATTTTGTTATAAACTCTTGTATTCATTTAGTCCTTTGAAAATTGAAATGTTACTAAAAAGCAACTAAAGTTCATAATATTATTAACATAGTAAACAAATTACATTTGGGAAAGATTTTTTGCTATTTGTTAGAGGAAAATCGGCCAGAAAGTTTTAAGGGACTAGACTGAAAAAAAAGAGATTGCTTTGTTTTTGGGGAAAACTAAAAATGTAATCTTCTAAACTTAAATTATTATGAACAATTGAGTTTTTTATTCACTATACTAGCTTCTAATATTGATACCAGTAAAAAAAAAATAAATAGCTTGTTTTCTATGTTTCCCAGCTATCTATATGTCTACTGATGATTAGGGTAGCTCCTATGAAATGTCGACATATAGACAGCTGGGGAGCATAGAAATTTATAATTTTTATTGGTTTAAATTATTATAGTAATTATTTTGTCAATTTTTGAATACTGAAAACGTTAAATATTAAAAGCAAACAAAAACAAAAGTAACTCTCTTTCTCCTTTGAGCCTATATACGAGTATGAGGTGTGTTCGGTTAGCTTAGGTAGGCAGGCAGCTAGATTCTCCAGCTCACTTGGGTCCTGAAATCGTTCACTTTCTGCTAGCCTGAAAAGTGTAGGAATATAGGTGAAAATTAGAAATTATTGGGATATGGTGGGTGGAGAGGAGAGAGTAGGAAAGGAAAGGTGGGAAACGTCTTTTTAGTGTGGCTTCACATGCTGACTCTTCCTTATGAAAGAGGCCAGCACGGTCGGATTCACCCAGGCCATACATGATTAGCTACTGAAGCTCTTCCCACCTAGATACCTTAGGCGGTGATGAAGGATTGTCGTTTCCTCTTTCTCGTCTTGACAACTTCTGCAGAAGTCATTATAGCTAGGCTCCTGGTATGGTTCCCAAATGGGTAATGTCCAGTGATGACTGCTACTGTGAATCTCAGGTGAGATTCACAGTAGCTTAGATTAGTAGTAGATTAATAGCTTCCCCATTCTCTTAGAATTATTATGAGGCCACAGGTTCTTTTATATAAGGCATATGGGCTCAGTGAGACATTTTTCTTGGGCACGTTTCAGCGTATGGAGTTTTATTCTTTTCCAGCGCATCTTAGGTCCCTTAGTACGAATAAGTGCCAGATGAGACCAGGCAATTCTAGTTGGGCAATTCTTGACTTTTTGGAAAAGCGGATAAGAAGGTAAAATAATTCCCGGTTGGATCAAGACACTTCTTTAGAAACGTGTATATACCTGCCTGGTAGGCACGATGTATAAGTAGTGGCAACAGCTGAGTAACTTACGAGTTTATTCGCGAAGCAGAGCCAGAATCATCGGTCAACGGTCTTAACATAGGTTTGCTGTTCACGGGATATTAACAGTATGCGTAAAGACTTGCATTTACACGCTTACAAGATGCAAAAAGACTCAAGAATTAAAGCCTCCTGACCATTCTAAGTGTTGTCAATTGTCAGAATGGTGGCAAAAAACGGCAACCGTGGATGATAAAGTTTTGAAGAATATCCTCTTCAGTGATGAGGCACATTTTCACTTCAGTGAATAAGATAAGCGGAATTGCCGCATTTGGGCGAATGATAAGCCAAGAGTGATTGTCGAAAAACCAATGACCCCGCAAAGAGTAACTGTTTGGTGCGGTTTACGGGCAGGCGTTATCATCAGCATTTTTTCCAAAATGAGGCCGGTCAGCCAGTTACTGTGAATGGTGTTTGCTATCAAGAGATAATAACGAACTTTTTTATAGTACGAATTGGAAGATATGGATGTGGACGATATGTGGTTTCAGCAGGACGGTGCCACTTGCCACACAGCTAACGAAACAATTGCTCTTTTGGGCGGCAAATTTAATGGCCGTGATATCTCACGTGGTGGCGCTATCAATTGACCGCCAAGATCATGTGATTTGACACCGCTGGACTTCTTTCTTTGGGGTTATTTTAATGAAAAGTTGTACGTTGATAAGATTAAGAGAACAAAATAAGGGCTAAAGGATGAGGTAGTTCGGCACACTAACGGCATAGAATCACAATTATGCCTCGGCGCCATCAAAAATTTGGACTTTTGGATGGGAAGTGTGCTGCCAAGATTGCGGTGGCCATTTGGCCGATGTTTTGTTTCATGCACAATTGAACCATACTAGTATTATTATAATAAAAAGAAATGACAATAATTCTTAAATAGTTTATGCTTTATTCAAAATCAATATCGGCCCTTAAAATTTAAACACCCTTTATAAAAAATTTAACTGAAATTCTGTTAAAATATGGTATTATAGAATGGCTAGAAATGTTCTCCTAAGCGCCCTCTAGTGTCACATAAAACCCGTTTTTAGAAGTACACGAAATTTAAAAAATATATAGGAATTTTTTGTTCAATTCAAATATTTTTTTTTTTTTTTTTATATTGGACCAGTACTCAGGGGATGACCCCTACATATGCAGTGCATTGTACCAGAACTAGGAAAATATGTTACGAGGAGGGGGAAAGAGGGAGTAGTGTTTGAGAACGTTTGACTTGAACTTTCCAACGTCATAACAGACAGGAAACACGTCTGCAGGCAACTTATTCTACAGAAGAAGGGTACGGCTGAAAAACTAATTCTCTCTGTAATGCGTAGTACGATTCCCCGGGCAATCGACCACAAATGGATGAGCTCTAGACGATGAGCGTGTGCTACGTAAAAATGTGGGAGTTTCGGCAACAAGATCCCTAATCTCGTCAGAGCAAAATCCATTGTAGTAACGATAGAACAGAGTAACGCACCCCACACTGCGTCGATGCTCCAGTGAGTCAATAGAGTTGGATACCCTACTGTCACCGATAAGCTTCTTCGCCCTCTCCTGCACACGGTCGAGTAACCACAAAATATACTTTGAGGCACCGGCCCAAACATGAGAGTTGTATTCCATTTTCGGTCGAATGTAGGTGGTATAAATATTAAGGAGGTCGGATGGAGTGAAGTACATCTTACACTGTTTCAAAAAACCGAGGGACTTGAATGCTTATTTAGAAACCTGAAAAATGTGTTCTGTCCAGCGGTTTATGGGCTGGCGGCATCATCGGGCCGTATTTTTTCTAAAATTAGGCCGGTCAGCCAGTTACTATGAATGGTGTTTGCTATCATGAGAAGACAACGAGTTTTTTATGGCCCGAATTGGAGGATATGGATATGGACCATATGTGGTTTTAACTGGACGGTACACCTTGCCGCGGCTCTTTTTCGCAGCAAATTTAATGGCCGTGTTATCTCACGTAGTGGCGCTATCAATTGACCGCCAAGATCATGTAATTTGATACCGTTGATCTTTTTTCTTTGGGGTTATTAGAATGAAAAGTTGTACATTGAAAAGATTGCTACAAAATTAGGGCTAAAGGATGGGGCAGTTCGGCACACTAACGGCATAGAATCAAAATTATGCCTCGGCGTCATCAAAAATTTGGACTATCGAATGGGAAGTGTACGCCGAGATTGCGGCGGCCATTTGGCCAATGTTTTGTTCTTTGTATAATTATCAGAATAAAAACAAATGGCAACAATTCTTAAATAGTTTGTGTTTTATTCTAAATCTACATCGGCCCCTTAAATTTAACCACCCTTTATTAAGCATTTAACCGGAATTCTGTTAAAATATGGTATTATAAAATGGCTATAAATGTTCTCCTAAGCGCCCTCTAGTGTCACATGAAACCCCTTTTTAGAAGCACATGCAGTTTAAAAAATGTACAGGAACTTTTTGTTTCAATCCAATTTTTTTTTTTCAATTCAAATATTTATTCTGGTAAGCCAGTGGTATAGCCAACTTCTTTCCATTAAAAAGTTCCGTCTTATCTGGACATGTCTTTCTGCTATGGATGACTGATGAGCCGCCACTGGTCAGCCCCTAATTTGTGTCATGTGGCTGCTGTGACAAAAACACTATTCTCGTTGTTCTGCGTTTACTTTGCTAATGGAATTTTCGTTTTCTTCTTATTACTTTCATTCGTAATCGGTTTCTTCCTGTCTCTGAGCAGCAATAAAAAGTAAATGTTTATAGAATCGATGATGTTGAATTTAGAATTCGTTATTTTTTTTTTTTTTTCTTGTTTCAAAATATTTTTTTTGATTAAAACTAGAATTGAGGAAGCGCAGCCTTTGGCTTTAGGATTACTCGTGGACTTTTGTGTTAGGTGGGAAATCAAGAGCACAACTGAACAGTTGAAAGTGTTTAAATCTTTCAATTTGTTGCTCAAATTCCAGTAAAATTTATTCTGCTTTTTGACCTAAGTATTCAAAATGCTTTAAAAGCTCCTTTTCAGCATTCTTGAATTTTTTTTAAGAGCAAAAACGCCAACCTTGTCAGCGAAAAAAGTTTTTTATTTAATTTAATATACGCTTTTCTTTGCGAAACATTTTTTTTTTTTTAATAAATCATGTAAATAAGTTGAGTTGCATGTCTAACAATTCGTGCGGCTTTTCTTTTTTTTTTGTGTGTGAATGTGTTTAAGATTACAGGAAATACTCCTTGACATTTTAGATGTTGTGTGCATAACCTCAAAGTTTTTGTCAAGTTTCTTTTTTGTTTAAATTTATTTTAACTGGCGCTGGTTTTTAAAGCAGTTCTTGACGTACATGAAAGTAAAATGTGACAGTCATTGTGTATTATTATGCAGACATTTTGCCATTCCTCTTGCGAGCTTAGTTAAGCTTAGCAGGGGAGAAAAAAACTAAAAAGTGTAAATATTATCTAAGCTACAAAAAGAAAGACTTTATAAAATAATAAATATTTGTTTAGGTATATCCACTTCTTTAGCACTTTTCAAGTAAGTGAAAGGATATGGAGCACAAAAATAAATACTTACATACATAAATATACTGCAAAATTTTTAGTTTACAAAAAAAGTTAAAGAGGAACAAGAAGTATTCAATCCACTAACACCCAAAACGTTTTTAATTTTAACAATTAAGTTTTTTATTCGCTATTTTAGCTTATAACATTTATACCAATAAAAAATTATAAATACCTTGTTTTCTATGTTTCCCAGCTATCTATATGTCGACATTTCATAGGAACTACCCTAATCATCAGTAGACTTTGGAAATTTTTGAAAAATATTCTCAAACATTTAACTTTATATCCCAACAATCTAAATAAATTATTGAGAATTTAAAAAGAAAAATGCTCTAACAATACCTGTAAAAACACAAAAAACAAGCTTTTCCATTTATACACGTCTCTAACATTTCTTTACACCTTTCCAAAGTCTACTGATGATTAGGGTAGTTCCTATGAAATGTCGACATATAGATAGCTGGGAAACATATAAAACAAGCTATTTATAAGTTTTTAATTTTATTTATTGCTTTGTTATGGATAAAATAAAAGGAATTTATTTTAAAAAAAATTTTTTTTCTAGTTTTTTAGTAAATTGGGCGTCAACTTATGAGGAAAACGCCCCAAACGCCCTGTTCTAGCCATGAGATTTACCAAAGCCATTTCCTTCTACACAAAGTGTTTTTGTATGTCAAACAGCAAACCACAATTGATTCGCTATCGTTTTAGGGTTATGCCTAAGGTGATCGACTATTTGACTTTTTCTTAAAACCAGCTTTCGAATAATTGGAAATAGTGGCCTTTGAAAAAAACCCGGTTTCCTGTTAATAATCACTTATTACATAATATATCATTTTGTCCAAAATGCTTACATCTGGAAAATTAAACTGGTTGGTACTTCATGGGTTGATCTTTAGGTTTTTTTTTCGTGAAGAATACTCCTAAAAAACGATTGTTTAAATAATTGCTTAGTATACCGTGTAACCGCAGTGCTCATATGCATTGGGCACCCAGCCAGAGACAAATGTATAAAGAAAGTTATGTCCTGCTAGCATTTATTATAAAAGAACCTTATGCTTTTTATACGATACATATATCTTTGACGAAAAGAACATAAATCGACTTATGCAAATTTGCCAGATTTTTTGTTATATCGGCATATTTTCGATGCGCATCTTTTGGGCTTATCGGCACGTTTGTGTGATAAATAGTTTCAGAGATGTTACACATGAGATATCAACTTAATTTTAAATTAAACAAGTTTGCATTTAACAAAATATTTTATCTTAAATATAACCAAAAATAAATATATAAAAGTTTAAGGTTATTCTGGCCAAATATCGTATTTTGTTTTACTAGTCTGGTTTTTTCCTTAGCTTGCTTTTCTCAAAACAACATATAACATATTCTTACAAAGCAGAGTTTTTAAAACATCGAATTAATATATTGATGTATTTCTAGACAGAAATATTTCTCGAAAGAAATATGGTCAGTAGCTGTCCAAATTTCTAGACATAAATATGGTCAGCAACTGACCCAATTTCTAGATAGGAACATGGTCAGCAATTGAATTAATGTCTAGACAGAAATATGGTTAGCAACTGACGAAATTTCTAGACAGAAATATGGTCAGCCACTAGCCAAATTTCTAGGTAGAAATATGGTCAGCAACTGACCAAATTTCGAGGCAGAAATATGGCCAGCAACTGACCAAATTTTTAGTCAGAAATATGGTCAGCAACTGGACAAATTTCTAGATAGAAATGTGGTCAGCAACTAAACAAATTTGTAGACAGAAATATGGTCAGCAACTGGACAAATTTCTAGACAGAAATGTGGTCAGCAACTAAACAAATTTCTAGACAGAAATATGGTCAGCAATATGATCAGAAACTGACTAAATTTCTACATAGAAATATGACCAGCAACTGACCAAATCTCTAGACAGAAATATGGTCAGCAACTGACCAAATTTCTAGACAGAAATATGGCCAGTAACTGACCAAATTTCTAGACAGAAATATGGCCAGCAACTGACCAAATTTCTAGACAGAAATGTGTTCAGCAAATAAACAAATTTCTGGAGAGAAATATGGTCAGTAACTGAACAAATTTCTAGACAGAAATATGGTCAGCCACTAGCCAAATTTCGAGGCATGAACAGTGTTGACAACATTTTTAATTTCTGGCTAGAAATGCTATCGGATCCATGACGAATATTTAAAGAGGAATAAGTCCGTTAATATGACGACTCTTGCAAAATGCCATAACTGTATTTTATAATATTTTGCTCTGTAAAATTTTATAGTTTTCTCCAGCAACACACGGCTTTTATTCAAAAAGTAATAAATTTTAAACACTAAGAGGCAACTGTTGGTAAATTTTCATAATACCCATAAGTTTCTTTTAGAAATTTTATTTAATCATGTAAACAATATAGTCATATTCAACTCTTATAAATATTTTCTTTCAAAAACTCAATTTAATTAAAATTCTATAAACATTTGTTCTAATTAATATTCAACACTCACAAGCAAAAGGTTGATCAAAAGATGAATTTGAGTAATTTCTCATAATGAATTCCCAAAAATGCAAAATTCATGCACACAGCTCAGCTCAGCAGCGAATATGAAATTAAAAATTAATTGAAATTATTCCAAATATTTAGGCTCAGCAGGCAAAAGAAAAAACTAAGTTTTCCTTCGAATTAACAAATTTAATTACGTATTCACATAACGTTTTTAGGAAATCTATGTGTCACAGAAATTGAATAAAAACTCTTTAATTTATTTTCATGTCAATTTTGTTTAAAAATTTTATGAGTAAAGTTGTGTGAAAAACACCCATAAGAAAATATTTTCTGGTTTTTTGTTTCCAAGTGATGAAATGAGATTTGGGAGGAATATTAATTTTGGGAGAAATGTTGCAAGTAGAAAATTCACCTATTAAAAATATATGTTTGCTTGTGATATTTCTAAAATTCCGTAATTAAATTTAAAATTTTTATATTGAAGTTTAACTAAAAAATATGCCGATAAGTTCATCATACTTTTTTTCTTTTTTTTATAAGTGTATTTATTTCTATATTATTGTAATTACACAGTAATATTTTTATGCCTCAGCGCCAAATGGCTTTATAGAGGCTTAAGGGCAACTAGGTACAATTTCGTAGAAAAAAAAATTCAATACATGTTTACAATGTGATATAAAAAATTTCACAAAAATTACTTAGAAACTGAACACAAAAAGAATTGACTAATTCTCATATACAAGAAGTAAACTTACATTTTCAAACAAATAATCTTTTAATTTATTTTTAAAGGTTGATAACACCGAAATATTTTTTTTAAACCTTCTGGTAGCATGTTGTATTCACTTGGACCGCTAAATTCAATGTGCTGCTTAGTAAGCTCAAGGCGACACGGCACAATGTTCAGGTCTCTTGACTGTCTAGTATTCATCCTGGAGGTTGATATGTTCTGTTGAAATAAAACAGAATGCGAACCAATACTATTTATACATTTGAAAACATATAAAAGCAGTTGGTATTTCTTATTGGAAGGATTGATTTGGCATAGTTCTGGAAAAGGCTTACTGTTGAAAATCTTATTGGAAGGTTGAACACAGTTTTCAAAGCCTTATTCTGAGCCGATTGTAACGTCTTTACTTGATTTTGATGCATAAATTATTGGAAGATATGTAAGATGCGAGTGAACTAACTACTGATACAGTAACAGTTTTGTTCTAGAGGCAATTTGTTTCTAAATTTATAAAGAACACCAATCCCGCAAGAAATTTTTGCCTTCAAGGCAGCTATATGATTATCTCACAGAAGATTATGACTTAATTTAATGCCAAGATATTTGACATTTTCAGATTCGCATATTGTATTTCCATAAATTCTTCTCTTCTATAAACATACGGCTTAAACCTGATAAAGTTTGTTTTTTTAGCATTCAACATCAATTTATTCAGCCTAAGAAATTCTGACAAGACCACAGCATCATGTTCAATTTGCGTTTGTAGAACTTTTTCATATTTATATTTATAAAGAATTTATAACGAGTGATTTTTTTGCTATTATCTTTTTGGCAACACTAGTTTTGACAGCTCACGCACGTTTTGTATCTTGTGTCACTGTCAAACATCTTCAGTTTGGTCTATAATTTAATCATGAATCGTCTTACAAACGAACAACGCTTGCAAATTATTGAATTTTATTACCAAAATGCGTGCTCTGTTAAGAAAGTTCATCGCGCGCTTCTTCCATTTTATGGTCAGTTTAATCGACCTACTGAGGCTTCTATTCGGGCTATTGTAAAAAAATTTCGCACCAAATTTACATTGTTGGACATTAAACCACCAACACGCTTACGTAGAGTGCGAACTGAAGAAAATATCGCAGCCGTATCGGCCAGTGTTGGTGATGACCGTGAATTATCGATTCGGCGCCGTTCGCAGCAATTGGGCCTCTGTTACTCGACTACGTGGAAAATTTTGCGGAAGGATTTGGGTGTGAAGCTTTATAAGATACAGCTGGTGCAAGAATTGAAGCCAAACGACCTACCACAACGCCAAATTTTTGGTGAATGGGCTCTTGAAAAGTTAGATGAAGATCCACTTTTTTATCGAAGAATTGTGTTCAGCGACGAGGCTCATTTCTGGTTGAATGGATACGTGAACAAGCAAAACTGCCGTATTTGGAGTGAAGAGCAGCCAGAAGCATTGTAAGAGCTACCAATGCATCCACAAAAAACAACCGTTTGGTGCGGATTATGGGTTGGCGGCATCATTGAGCCGTATTTCTTCAAAGATGATGCGAATCACAACGTTACTGTGAATGGTGAGCGCTACCGTGCGATGATAACAAACTTTTTTTTGCCCAAAATGAAAGAGCTTGACTTGCATGACATGTGGTTTCAACAAGACGGTGCCACATGCCACATGCCACACAGCACGCGAAACAATGGACCAATTGAGAGGCGAGTTCGGTGAACAGTTTATTTCACGCTTGGAACCAGTCAATTGGCCGCCCAGATCGTGCGATTTAACGCCTCTGGACTATTTTTTGTGGGGCTATGTTAAGGCTAATGTCTATAGCGACAAGCCCGCTTCGATTGACGCACTGGAAGCCAACATTGCCAACATTATTCGTGAGATACTGGCCGAAATGTTGGAAAGAGTATGCCAAAATTGGACTAAGCGGATGGACCATTTGAGGCGCAGCCGCGGCCAACATTTGCATGAAATAATCTTCAAACATTAAATTATATCGACCCAACTATCGATCCAAATAAATATTTCATGCATTTTTCTGAATTTTATGTGTTTTTTTTTTTTTAATTTGCGATAGTTCTTATAAAATCACCCATTATCATCTGTGTAAATAAATAATTTTCCATCAAATCTCATATATTTTTCATATCATCGATATAAATTTTAAATAAAAGTGGTCCTAACACACTTCCTTGTGGAAGCCCTGACTGTACTGTCTACCTTTTCACTACTTGCATTATTTATTGTCACAAATTGTTTCCTACCTCTCAAATAATCCTTAAACAAAGCAAGAGAATTATGTTGCAATCCAGTAAACCGAAGTTTTTGGCATAAAATATCATGGTCCACTAAATCAAATGCATTTGACAGATCAAAGAAAACACCCGCAACCCCTTTACAACCATCATCCAGTCCATTACAAACATATTCAATCACATTTACAACTGCTTCTTCTGTTCCAGAACCTTTTTTAAAACCATATTGCCGACAAAATAAAATATTATTTTCTTCCAGATAAGTAGTGAGTTGCTCAGAAATAATTTTTTCTAAGATTTTATCAACTGTGGAAAGTATCGATATAGGACGAAAATTCTCAATATTATTCATTCCCGAAGATTTCGGTATTGGAACTATCTTATGAGTTTTCAGTACGTCAGGGTATTTTCTTTCAACAATAATTTTTTTGAAACTTTGTAGTACAGCTTCAGACACAGCATTTTTGCGCACTAAAAGCATTTTCACAGTAATTCTGTCAGGTCCAGGACATTTATTCAATTCTAACTATTCCATTATTCTATCAATATACATATTATCAACATTTTTAAAACTAAAGCAGTTGTTTATTTGAACTAACGTTCCAAATGAGTTTATACTATCATTCGGATACCGGGGAATCGAATCTTTCATTTTCAGAACCGAACTACAAAAATATGTATTAAACGCTCTTGCTTTTTCTAGATCGTTTGAATTACTTAAGTAATACTAAAATGTAACGTGTTCCATGATCCATTTTAATTTGTGTAAATAATTTGTGTTTTATTCAAAATCAACGTCCGTCCTTAAAATTTGGCCACACTTTATATTAAATTTGTAAGTTAAAAATAATTGGCTTATCATCATCCTAGATATGCACATCCTGATTTTTTTATTTTATTTTATTATTTTTTTGTGTTCTACTTTATCTCCCATTATATTAAGTGTAAAGTGTAGCTTTTAATTGCCATCATTTTTCGCTACAAAAATATTTTTCTACTCTTTCATGTCTAGTCATCTTTGTTCCCACTTTTCTTTTTTCTAAAAAGTTTTCTTTGTATTCGAATATAAATAAGCTTTTGTAGTTGCTTTATTTTCCGTTTACAATTGACATGTCTATAATAGCTATAACAACAATGTATCACGACAATAGGATAAGACTGAGAATTTAGAAAGGAAGTAAACACTATGTCATCATCATTGTCATTTTACATTAATAGCATTTTAACTGAATAGTAATTGCCAAAGCTGTCAGAAGCTTTCAAATAACATCAGCAGCATTAACATCATACTGCAAATCAGTCGAAGTGAAAGGAAATCAAAAGCAGGCAACATAAAGCAGAAAAAAAAAATTCAAAATAGAAATCATTTAACTAACATTGACATGTTCAATCACCAATATCATATTATTTTAGTCGTCATGTGATGTAGAACATTGCAGATTTCTGTGGCTACTAGTTGAGTTAAGGAGAGTTGCACCTCTTTAAGTCAACAGCAATCATGACAGCAACAATAATTGCATAGACAATACTTTAGGATATTTAAAATATAACTTAAACAAAAATTGTCTTTGGGTTCACTGTGGGTTTTAGTTCAGTGAAATATTTTTATAAAGAACATTTATGGATGTTTACGATGGACTTTAAAATCTGGTTTGTTGAGAATATTTAAGCCGCCTTAACCATTTCTCAATATTCTACTGTTTTGTTTTAGATTTCAAAACAGCTGTGTCTGTACTTGTATAATTGTCAGAGCCAAAAAGCACACATAGAAAAAATAGATAGTTGATGCGACAATATTCTAAGGGCAACATACTATTGTTCGAATATGGTTCGAACATGGTTGTGCTTGCTAATACTACATTGTTACAACACCATTGAGAGGACACACCATAGTATTGTTAAAAGTACTATAAGTAACCATACTATATTTTAGTTTAACAATAGAATTTCATATTTAGATACATCAGTTAGGAGAAAAGGTAATAATTTATTAATAGATTGGTATCAGAGACCTACTTCTTCTGGAAGAATAGTAAATTATTTCTCAAAACATCCAAAGAAAGTGATAATAAATACCGCTAAAAATCTTATAGACACGGTATTTAATATAAGCGATATTAGACTCCATAAGAAGACTGAAAATATTTTGAAGAGTATATTATAAGAAAATAGTTTTCCTAAAGACCTTGTTTGCAAATTAATAAGACAGTATGATAATAATAATAGATTAGATGTTAGTATGAAAGCAAAATTATATAAATCGTTAGCTTATGTACCTGGTTTGTCTGAAAGGTTACAAAGAACTAGTATATTTGATAGAAAAAGAAAGTATAAAATAGCACATAGGATTTATAAAACAGTGGGTGGATTATTTAGTAAAACAAAAGATAGATTGAATAAATTAGAAAAATACCCTGTGGCGGTAATGATAGGGAACGGTGTGATAAGGTTTATGTAGGAACAACAAAGAATAAATTGAAGACTAGATTAGCAGGACATAAGTCTGATCAGAAATATAGTAATATTAATTCGTCACAGAAAACGGCTTTGTCGATACATTATCGTGATTTAAATCACAATCCCGATTTTAATAAGGTTTCACTATTAAATACAGAAAATAGTTATAGAAAACGGTATATGTTGGAGATGCTGCAGATAATTGATGTACCAATAGTTAATAGAATTAATTTTAGAAAAGATACAGAAAGTTCAGCTCAGAACTATAGGCATTTAATTTATAAGAATAGAGTAATAAATTAGCTAATTAAGAAATCTATAATTATGTATTAACACTATGCTAATAACCTTTTTATGTACTTTAATTTTTTGTTACAATGTATGTTGAAAGTTTTTGTGTATGTTGAAATTGCTTTCAATCAGCCAGTTCGCCGATGTCGAAAGGATATGTTCATTCGCATTCAGGGCGAAAGAAAATTGATTTGGGTTTTTTCTAACTTTATTCTATGCGAACGATGTGTCAAAATTCAATTAAAATACATAAGTTCATGCGAACGATTTATAGTGACATAGACAAACCCAAATTGATTCGAAAATGAGTGACTAGCTTTCTTTCACATACATTTTCATTCGATATCGTCGAACAGAATGAGTATGTTTTCAAATATTTTGATTTTATCAACAAAACTGAAAAAAATGTTTCCTGAAGAAGTCTTCTGAAGGAAGACGAAATATCGAATATAATTAACACAATTTTTATATAAAAAAACTGACCTCAAGCTTAAACAACATTTCAATTTAATTTAAAAAAAAAAACAGGTTAAATAATTAGGATCAAGATTTAGTTTAACATTATTATAATAATAACTAACCACAGTAGTGATTAAAGTTATCAAATAATCGTCATACTCAACCATATTGTTATACTAACCACTCATACTTTTCCCATATGTAACCATGTTACTTTCATGAAATAGTCATACTAATGTCACAAACAGCTTTATTGTAATAGAACAATATATTTGTTATAAATAGCACAAATACAAACATATGATAATTAATTACAAGAAAAAGATAGCTTATAATATATTTTAATACTATGTTTAATATAAATTTCAAAAAAAATAATCGCATTGCATCTCCTCTTTACTGTTGAAGTATCCACCTGCTGCCATAAAACAAAAATAGTTATTAAGAATTTGGTCTGCGATTGCAATTTTAAAAGTAATATTTAACCATATTAATATGTTTGCAGGTAGTCATATTGTAGCATATGTTTATGTCTTAATATTACAGACTTACCTTTTTATTTTTCGCCAATCTTCAATGTGCTTTTTTCTCCTTTATATATAAAGCTGAATAAATATATACTTATATTTTTCAAATTAAAAGTACACAAAAGATATTTTTATGCCCAAAGAAGAATTTTTTAAGTACGCGACAAGGTATGTCAGTAAACTGGAACTTCATCCAAACCATCTTGCGGGTAATATACTTAATTTTGGCTGCCACACTCGGCTTAGAAGAAGGGATACCGCTGCCACCATCAGATTGCTCAATAGGTGATTTTACCGAAATAGCTCCCGCATAATAAAACTTTTTGTCTAGCATTGGCCGGACTTAAGAAAAATCACATTTTTAAATTTTAAATTTAAAACGAACAACGCTTGCAAATTATTGAATTTTATTACCAAAATGCGTGCTCTGTTAAGAAAGTTCATCGCGCGCTTCTTCCATTTTATGGTCAGTTTAATCGACCTACTGAGGCTTCTATTCGGGCTATTGTAAAAAAATTTCGCACCAAATTTACATTGTTGGACATTAAACCACCAACACGCTTACGTAGAGTGCGAACTGAAGAAAATATCGCAGCCGTATCGGCCAGTGTTGGTGATGACCGTGAATTATCGATTCGGCGCCGTTCGCAGCAATTGTGTTACTCCACTACGTGGAACATTTTGCGGAAGAATTTGGGTGTGAAGCCTTATAAGATACAGCTGGTGCAAGAATTGAAGCTAAACGACCTACCACAACGCCAAATTTTTGGTGAATGGGCTCTTGAAAAGTTAGATGAAGATCCACTTTTTTATCGAAGAATTGTGTTTAGCGACGAGGCTCATTTCTGGTTGAATGGATACGTGAACAAGCAAAACTGCCGTATTTGGAGTGAAGAGCAGCCAGAAGCATTGCAAGAGCTACCAATGCATCTACAAAAAACAACAGTTTGGTGCGGATTATGGGCTGGCGGCATCATTGGGCCTTATTTCTTCAAAGATGATGCGAATCACAACGTTACTGTGAATGGTGAGCGCTACCGTGCGATGATAACAAACTTTTTTTTGCCCAAAATGGAAGAGCTTGACTTGCATGACATGTGGTTTCAACAAGACGGCGCCACATGCCACACAGCACGCAAAACAATGGACTAATTGAGAGGCGAGTTCGGTGAACAGTTTATTTCACGCTTGGGACCAGTCAATTGGCCGCCCAGATCGTGCGATTTAACGCCTCTAGACTATTTTTTGTAGGGCTATGTTAAGGCAAATGTCTATAGCGACAAGCCCGCTTCGATTGACGCACTGGAAGCCAACATTGCCAACATTATTCGTTAGATACCGGCCGAAATGTTGGAAAGAGTATGCCAAAATTGGACTAAGCGGATGGACCATTTGAGGCGCAGCCGCGGCCAACATTTGCATGAAATAATCTTCAAACATTAAATTATATCGACCCAACTATCGATCCAAATAAATATTTCATGCATTTTTTTGAATTTTATGTGTTTTTTTTTTAATTTCCCATAGTTCTTATAAAATCACCTAATACTAGATGTGATAAAAGCTATTGTTGCTTTAAAAACAAAATTCACAATTGCTATTGCATGCAACCATATCTTGAAATTTACATAAGTGTAAACATTAACATAGTTATAAAGGAAAAAACTATAATTAAACTGAGAATACTTTGTGTTTAACACTAATACACAATGTTATAGAATATATACATATTAATGTTGTCGCAATCATATATCAAACTTCCTTTTCTTGACGTGCACCTTAATTCAAAAGTGTGTGTTTAATCGCGAATCGAGCACCACCACTCACGCACCCATTCCTGGCACAAACTGACCAGACGGTGGGTTTTGCAATGTTTGTAGACTCTAGAACTCAGCGTGAAAGTATTAATTTTTAATTACATTTCCACCAATTGTGGCTTTTGAACACATGTTGCTTAATTAATTATAAAACGATGCAAAATGAAATAAGCAACAATTTGAAAGAAAAAAAAAAATATATATACATATATACAGCAAATGAAATACTCATGTAAAATCAACATAAACTCTGAAAGGAATTAAATTAAAAAAGCCATGGTCAGTTAAAAACCAGAAAAAAAAACTAAAAAAAAAACTTTAAAGCAGGCAAAACAATTTTTTTTTTTTTTTTTTTTTTGAATTCCAGCCAGGTTTTCATATTCACAGGATATTTCATGCTGTGCAGAACAGAAGGTTTTTAATTATGTAGAAATATAAGAAGGGTGCAGTAAAGGTAAGCTGAAAGCATTTGAAATTTTCAAATAAAAATAGTTAAGACAACTTTAGCAAACAGGTACTGCCAGCAAGAAAGTCCTGTAAAATATATTCTGACTTACATAAGGCAACATTGTGGCCTTGTTTCCAGCCGACTGCAGGTCTTGATTTAAAGAAATCATATGAAATATCTTCCCAGCAATGCTTTACAAACTTAGACAAATATATCACTTATTGATTAATGAGTTAAATCGCTAATGAAATGGTGGTCGGAAGTTTATAAAGAGCATAAAACCTTTAACCAACTTATTTGTTTATGCATCGCTTCTAGCTCCTTAAATTGCAGGCAGCTGTTGCAATACAACAGCACCTTGTGAACTGTAATTAGGTTCCCGAAAACCAGCAATGCACCAGAATTATCAAGGAAGACTTGGAATCCCAAAGGTACATAAATTTTGGACCAAAACTATAGACTCTGATGCGTGATAATGGTGGGCATTCCAGATTTATTTTTAAATCTAAGAATCACTCTACAAAAAAAAATTTTCAAGTTCGTAGTGGCATTAATCGACTACGCGATCAACATCTAGTCGAAATGTCGTATAAAAACATGGTTTGCGGAATGTAATCAAACCCTTAATTCGTTCTTGCAGAACGTATATTATGGCACCTGCTGCATGGCATTTAGTGTCACCTAGCTGGATCTACATGTTGTTTGCTTACAAATCGCTCAATTCAATTCGAATCAACAAAAGAAGCCTGCGGCTTCAGGATACCTCATAAGAAAAAGTTTCGTGGAATCGAATCACGTAATATTGGTGGCCAGTCTATGGCGCCTCTACCGGATATGATCATACCCCTATGATTCCTGGATACCCTATAAGAAAATATCTAGAAGGATAGAATCGCATCATCTTGGTAGCCATTTCTCATCCTCTCTACGGCATTATAATTATATTTTTAAATCGTCTAGCTGGAAAACTTGTTATGTACTTTTAAATCACTAAGTGTGGGGCTAAAACAAGACTGCAGCTTCAACATACCTCATGAGAAAAAAGTTTAGTGGAGCCGAATCATGTAATATTGGTGGCTAATGCAAATCACCTCTTCGGGATATAATCACGCCCTTAAATACCTACTCAACGTTTACGTCCATATCGTTTAATTTGGGCGGAAAAAAATCTAGTCTTCAGGATATTTTATAAGAAAAAGGGACGAATCGTGTAATCTTGGTGGCCAATGAATGTCACCACTGCGGATTAAAATCATGCGATTAAATCGTTCATTAAAAAAAATGTGTATCATGGCACCCGGCGCATAACAGTTAGTGACAACTACATAACATTCACGTCTATATCGTTCAATTTGGTCCAAAAGAAGTCTGCGGCTTCAGGATACTTTGTAAGAAAAAGTTTAGTGGAGTCGAATCGCGTAATCTTGAAGGCCACTTCGTGGGTTATAATCATACTCTTCAATTGCCCATGAAAAATTAATATCATGGCACCCACTGCATGACACGAAACATCATATAGCTGGTTTTTGAATCCGTATTTTTCAGTTTGGACCAAAATAAGTCTGTGGCTTAGGATAAAGTTTAGTACATTGGAATGACATAATCTTAGTGACCACTGCACGATACCTCTGCTTGGTATAGATACACCCTTATATCATTCATGAAGTAGGTACCATGATGGCACCCACTACATGGCCTTTTACGTCGACTAGCTGTAACTATATGTTTTTACCTGCTTATCGTTCAATTTGGGCGCAAATAAGCCGGTGTTGCCAGTGATGGGAGGCCATCAAAGATGTGGTCACACGATTAGTGGTGCACTTTACCACCATCTGCACAACATCTGCAACATATAGTTAATTTTAGCGGGCGCACTGTTATCTAAAGCCCATTGTAGTTTTACTTCTTATGTCCTTTCTTTTAAAAATGCGTCCCGTTGAAGTCCAGTTGGACGAAAACTTTACAATATTCTTTTGAATCAGTTTTTCAATCAAGTAACTTGTTCGTCGTGCTTTGGCATCAATAGCTGAATACCAAGCAATAGCTTAGACAGAGACCGCCAAAACAACATGCCGCCAACATCTAATTAAGCCAATTGAGAACGCCTTGATTATTTTCTCATAGTCATGAAGATAACGGTTCTCGATAATTTCCGAGAGTTTATAACAGAGAGTTTATAATAGAGTATAAAAAAATACTCCAACTTCTTTTAAACCAGTGGTGCCCACAAGTTCTATATGGAAGAGTTCTATTTTTATTTAATTTTTTTTTTTTTTTTTGTAAAAAGCAAAACATTTACAAAAAAAAATTCACACTGATAATCGCTGTCGTCAATGTTTAACAGCAAAACATGTGAAAGTGTTGTTGCTTTGCTTTTGTGGGTGTGCAGTGAAGAACGACAAAAAATATATATAAGACGAAGTTGTTTGTGTATTTTTCATTGCTAGTGCTGAGCGCAGTATATGTATGTGTATTAAAGAGCACAGCCCTATAGCTAAGCGCATTTACAAAAACAATTGAGTATCAAGCGCATAGGACTGGGCATACTTGCTTTAAACTGTTACAAACTCTCAAAGTTTTCGAGAATTTTAAGAAGCCTAATTACTTTTTTTCGATTTATTAATTCATCTTTTATAGTTTCGTATCACTAGCATTTTAACTTTATGTTTAAACTGCAAGAAATCTTCACTGACATTAAAGCAAAAACAAATATTATTTAAATCTTTAAACTACAATTTTGTCTTGAACGATAAGCTGAACAAATAAAACATGTTTATATACAACAACATATGTAAGTACAAACATATTTCAAAATTGATTTAAAAGAAAATAACTTTTGAAATAAATCTTTACTTTAACTGCTGCAGAATTTTCTGGAAGATATTTGCTCATTTGAAAATGAAAATCATTTTTAATCTTTCACATTTAAAACAGAATCCTTAAAGGTGTTGAAAGACAACACGAAGACAATTTCTTTGGTTTTCCGGCAACATCTTGTGCTTGTAAGAAAACAGCACAGTAGCAATGGCAACAGCAACAGTAGCAATAACAACAACAACAACAACAGCAATGACAGCATAAGTTTCATAACGACAACAACAACAGCAACAACACCAACAAATGATAACAACATTTCCATTTATATTCGAGTAAGTAGGTATCAGGCAATTAATCAAAGTCACAAACCGTAAAACATACAAACTCACACACTCTCATACTTTTAAACTCATCCATAAGCAACAACAGCAACAACGCAAAAGTTTGCCATCACAATAATGTCATTTTAAAATAAGAGATCTTGTACATGTATATGTATGTGCGAGTATGTGCATAAAGATAGAAAGACAGAGAGACGGACAGACAGATGGATAGCAGCAGCTATGAGGACAGACATTTAGACAGTCTGAATGACAGACACTGTATTTGTATAGATATATCATCTTTACGAATGCAAACGTGAATAAGTATCTACATACAAGTCACAACAAGATTTCATGTGTACATATGTATGTATGTATGTACTTGTATATAGTCTACACATTCGTATGTTGCACTGCAGCCAAAGTTGCAAACAACAATTCAAATTTTGTAAATTGTAAAGTATGTTTTTTTTTATTTTTTTTTTTTTTCTTATTTAATCGCTTATTCCAAAAGTGCAGGAAAATATAGATACCAGCCGGCAGCTGAGGTTTATGAAAGGTGGGGAAATGCTTGTGCATGCGTCTGTTATTTGCATACGAAAGCAAATGTTACAGAGATTGACAAAGTGACAAAAATATAAGAGGTGGAAACAGGGTGAACACAGTGATATCGGCAAGACAAAAGTTCAAATAATAAATAAACATATTGGCACTTGCCACTGTATACTTTGGTTTATACATTTTTTTTTATTATTTTATACATTACGCTTATTTTGTTTTCTAACATTCTCATACTTTTTTTGCCTTTTATCTTACTGTTTTAATTTTGTATTACCACTATGTCGTTACTCTTCTTTATTTGAAGACCTAATGCTATGTTTACAATATCATGTTTGATAACAAGAAATTTTGGACATAAAGTCCATGGACGTTATGACACACTTAAAAGTGTCATAAGGTCCATGGACGTTAAGACACTTTTGAAAGTGACATATTGTCCATCACGGAGGTGTCGTAACCTCCGTGGACACTATGGCACTTTGCGGAGTGTCATAACATCCATAACGTAATAATAAAATATTTGTATAAGTTGAAAATTTTTATTTTAATACCTTTATCATAACTATATACGAGTATATGAACGTATAGGTACACAAAGAGAAAAACGACGTTCTTTAATTTATTCTTTAATTTGTCAGCGAATGATAATGCATTTCTCGCTAAATTGTGGACACATCGTTGTCAAACTGTGAAATCGGCGCCGATTTTTCCTTCATACTTTCTTTATGAGTGATCAACCAATGCAAAGTAATAAAGATTATCAAAACCAAAAACTTGATCAGCAATTGTTCATTGCACATACATATATCAGTATTTGAGGTTTTTAATTTTACTATCAATACATAAAACAATTTTCTTTCATTTGATTGCTTATCAGATAAATCAAATTGCTTGTTCTTTATATTATTATAATTCGCTTTATATTCATAGTTCCTTTATAAGTAATCAATCAATGCAAAGTAATAAAGACTATTAAATAAAATATAAAAAAAGATATTGGAAAAGAAAGCGATTCAGAAACAAAAGATATCGAAGAAAATGCTGTCAACATCAATAGTCAGGTGACAGAAATCTTAAAATGCGTTACATGCTTGGCAGAGCTAAGAAATGCAGATATTTTACAATTTGTTCTCCTGGTTTTCAAAATTTTGACACTAAATCTAAGAAACATAATTCAACTTTGCCTTTACTATAGAAAAATTTTTGAACGTGATATACTCCTAAATATATCTCAATAAGCGATTATTTATTTTGATAATAAAGTACTTTTTACTTCTGTGAAAACTCATTTATGTAAAAAAAAACTCAAATTTTGGTTTAATTTTTCAAGGGAATATTAATTCGTAGATTTAAAGAGAATATAAACAAATTCTGTATTGAAATAATTACTTCTTTAATCAAAAAGAGCGAAAGTGTTAATTTCTTTTAGGCAATATAAGCAAGAGTTATGCATCAAAGTTTTGCAACGAAAATGTGGGCCAATTTGATAATGGAAACCGCTTTTATTGGTTCACATTATCACTGAAATATACGGTTATCTTCATATACGAATTCTTTTCTAATTATGGACCTTATGACATTTTTAAAAATGACATAATGTCCATTTGGAAACTGTCACTATGCCCATGGACACTATGACATTTTCAAAAGTGTCTTAACGTTCATGGACCTTATGACAATTTTAAGTGTGTCATAACGTCCATGAACATTATGACACCTTATGACATGCCACCTCCAACAATTATTTACAATTTTTTTAAAAAGTATTCATTTATTCATCAGTAACTATCTTGTCCCCTTCAAAGTAATCCCCCTCAGATATAATACACTTATGTCAGTGTTCTTTCCAACCCTCGAAACACTTCTGATAATACGTTTACTTGATAATACGAAATTTTTATAGAACTACCTTTATGGTTTGAATGTTCAATAGCGTTTTTAGTTTATCTGTATTTTTTATTTTTATTTCAGAACTTTTCGAAGAAGACTTAAAGAATTTATTAGCACTATGGAGCAGTATACAATTTTTTTTTTTTATATTGGACCAGTACTCAGGGGATATGCAGTGCATTGTACCAGAACTAGGAAAATAGGTTGTGGGGGGGGCATAAAAAATTGGAATATCCACGGTAAGGAAGGTTATTTATGAAACATGCGAAGTAATATGGAAAGAATTGGATGAAGTCCATGTGGCTAATCCTAATATAAACGATTGGTCCTGAATAGCTTTAAAAAGAAACTGGTCTTTCTCATTGCTTGGGAGGCCATAGATGGCAAACGCATTAATATTACAAATCTTCACTATACTAAAAGTTTTTGTAACTTCCCGGCTGCAAATTATAAAGACTTGCTAATTTCTTCGATAATTCTTTCGTTTCCATTTTTTCTTCTCCCTTTAATTTTTTTAAGCTGTTAAATTTTACGACAAAAAGTTATAAGCTGCAAAATCAGGTTTTTTGTTTACAATAATGTTGTGCGAATTAGTCTTGTGTCGTTCAGGAATGAATTAATTCAACTGAATGATTCAAGTGAAAGCATGAAATATTTCTGTATTCTTTCTCTATTTCTTTCATAATGCTCTTTCTTTTCATATTTTGTCATCTTTCATTCAGTACCAAAAGCAATCAAAATCAGTTATTAGCTTTATTTTTTTTACTTTTAAATTTAAATCAATTTTATATATAATAGTAATATTATATTTTATAATTTTTAAATAAATTTTTTATTTTTTATATATTGCGCTTAAACAAATTGTCAGAGCATGAACGAAACATGGACATGAACGGTCCACATTAGCCATTTGCGATGTTTGACATGATAATCATACCAAATTCATGACTAATAGAGACCCCCAGGAAAACTAGGAGAAGCATGTACAGAAACTAAGTGCGTTGAAAAATCGAGACGAACTCAAAAATTTAAAATTTTTTAAAACATATTCTTGTAAACTCCATGTCTGCCGTGATATATTTTTTTCAATATCAGGCATTCTAAAAATATTTTTAGATAAGTTGCCCAGTATTGTCGAAAGGACAATTTTAACCATATTTTGAGCCGAATTTTTCCACCTTTCAAGAAAAAAAATCTACGTCACAGAGTATAGTTCAAGAAAAGCAACTGGAAACTTGAATTGTCCCATCCCATTTTCGTGGAACTATTTTTAAGAAATTGAACTATTCACACTAAAAAAGATCATTGCGATATATGCGTATCACATAAAGCTGGTAATATGTCAGACGAAGAATATAAAAACCGTAGAGAATAAAAAATAGTATGCGTGAAGAAAAATATAATGACATAAAACGGTGTTGTTTCCGGATAATGTGCTATTATACTAATGGATATGGAATAGGTAAAATTAGTTCCTCAATTTTTTTTAAGCATTTTTTTAAAATCTTAAGCATTTTTTTAAAATCTTTAAAATAAGTATTCAAATCTTAATACTAAGTTCCGCCACATGACTCGGCGATCATTCACAGCGATATCGAGGATTTTCTTGATATTTTCTTCAATAACAACCTCTTATGGCTTCCCTGTCGTTTAAGTTAAGTTTAAGCAATCAAATATTTTACCATGTAATCTGACAAAGCAGATTCACCGCAACGTTTATCGAGCTTTTCTTTTGTCTCTTTTAACCGTTTTCCTTTTTAAATAATAGTATTCAATCACTGCACAAAATTCACTTTCTTCCATTTTTCAAGAAACACAAATGTTCCTTACATCACACGACTACAACCAACAAACAGAATTAAAAAAAAAAAAATTGTTTGCGTTCCCATCTAGTACTAGTGGGTTTCATGAATAATCCGCTCTCGTACAAAATATTTTTAACAAGTTAGACCATTTTCAAAAATTCGTTGGCTTGACTTTCGTTGGCTTTTTTGAAATCGTTATATATTTGTTATTACTATGAACCAATATACATATATCTGACATTTCTTTACCAGAAGAACCAAAGAACACTACTTAAAAAAAAAGAAAGTGAGTTACTCCGTTCTTAAATTATTAGCGTCAATTCAGTTTGCTCTTGCTTTTAAATATTCTGTAACCATATTTTAGAGTGCTCCATTTTCCGTTACTTCCTCACTCAAAGAGCCAATGATTTTCGTCTCATTTAAACACTGTTGCTGTCTCTGAGTTTTTGCATTTGGAGCAGCACGATGACACATCTGTTGTATTTGCATATGAATGCTTAAATTATTTATACATTTAAACATGTATAAACATGAATTAAAAACAATATTCCGTCACAATTCCATTTTGTTTTTTCTTCTGCTCTAGTGTGTAACAAAATTTTCCATATGAATTTAAACGAGAACGAGAAAAAAAATCGCATAATTTTCATCATCATATTTTTGCTAATTTACCAATTAGTTCAACTGTGAAATGGCGCCAAACAAATGTTCATTTAAACTTACGACCCCCACCAACAACAATCTCAACCGACAAACAACTACATACACACATACATACACACATAACACATGCATATATACACATGTACATATGTACCTTTAGCACTGACACCAACAACAAGCAAACAGCAAACTCAAACACATACATATGTACTCGTTTATACTCTTACGGAGCATTTTTTGATTTAAAAAATTTTAATCATAAAAATTTTCTGTACTCGTACACCCCGTTCAGACTGCATCAAAATTTAAAATTTTTTTTCCATTTTGAGAATTTTTGATTCTCTATTTTGTTTTGTGTTTTCGTCCTACTGCAGCCACATTTTCACATCTATTTTATGATTTATACAAATTATGACATTTACATAATTTTTGTGTAATTTTGTCATTTATTTCAATTTTTTGTTTTTTTTTTTGGTTTGTGTTCTGTTGTTGCTGTTCATGTTGTTCATTATTCATGTTACATTAAACATTGGCAACTAACCGTGATTAATAAGACGCAAATATGTTTACAATCATTTTGTACATAATTTAACAAAATTTAATAATTGATATTCATCTACTCGTATACACGTAAATAGCCCCATACATACATATGTATATACATTAGCTATGGGATAGTCTTATATGGAGTTTCTTCCTAGTGGTAGGATCCGAATATGCGGTTGAAAAAAAAATGCTATTGATCAACAAATTTGGCATGTTGTGGAGAAAAACTAGAGGAAGTCAAATCTACACTTGACTTTTTTAGCCGCACCCTGAGGCTAGTAAGCATGAAAACGGAAATTGGTAAGATTATTTTTGTATGGAAACCCTCTTTTTTTTTCTTGGACCAGTACTCAGGGGATGACCCTTACATATGCAGTGCATTTTACCAGAAGTAGGAAAATAGGTTGGGAGGAGGGGGAAAGGGGGAGTAGTCTTTGTGAACATTTGACTTGAACTTTCCAACCTTATAACAGACAGGAAACACGTCAGCAGACAATTTATTCTACAGACGTATCGTATGGCTGAAAAAATTATAGTAAAAATAAAATCAACAAAATTTTTGTCCGAAAAAATAATTTGTATGCATATACATAAATATCAAAAAAATAACCTTGGATATCGTATTTTGTTGTTGTTAAAAAAAACAGTTGTTTTCGATCAATAATTATTTTTACTAAACTTTTGTTTGAATCCTCGAATTCCTTTACAGGTCCATACTCAAACAATTTATTAATTGATTCAACGAATTTCGTTATTGAACACGAAAAAAAATTTTCTGGGCATGGAGACATACACAATTGAGCAGCCTATTAAACTTTTTGCAGCCTTTTACGAAAATAAACGTTCAAATCAAAATGAATTTTGTGCACTTCATGGTTTTGTTGGTTAACAAACGCGTCCACAATCCGGAGAATTATATGCAAAGTTGGGAATAAAGGATAGGCTATCTGGTGGAAAATTTATATTTTTAAATACGATTTTTTTCCAAAAAGTAATAAGCGGTACGTGCGGGCGGAGCATAGCGCCGTTGAACTTATCGATTGTGTGGTTTTGTCAGTAACGATGTCGCGATGGTCGGGTGAGTATCGCGCATTCACTGTGGAGATATGGATGACTATAGCAACGGCAGGACGCCCCTCGTGGCACCAAGTGAGTATTAATCTTTTCCTTCTGATATTCTTTGCTGAACACACCAAACCCTTACCTACTACCCTTAGAGGAGCTTGCACACAAACAAATTTTTATACATATAATCCTGCTGTGACGAAATTAAGGATCTGAGCTCATCCATTTGTGTCGTCGATTGCCCTGTACGCTTCGCCTGTTGGAAAGACAAATGATCACAAACACTCTCTTTCAACCAATTCTAGTACAATGAACTGCATATGTAGGGGCCATCCCCTGAGTACTGGTCCAAGATAAAAAAAAATAGACTTTGAGCTACCGGCGCATACTTAGGATTAAATAAAACAGAATACAATTTTTGTTACCTGGCAATACATACCTGTAATATAGGAAACCGGAAATGGTGAATAGACAGGTGATTCAGTTAAAGAGAGATGCTCTTATAGGCTTAGGGCTAGTACCTCATAAAACCTTGTCTTACATTGACTATCTAAAGCAAGTGTGCCCAGCCCTATGCTCTTGATACTCAATTGTTTTTGTATATGCGCTTAGCTATAGGGCTGTGCTCTTTAATACACAAATACTGCGCTCAGCACTAGCAATGAAAAATACACAAACAACTTCGTCTTTTATATATTTCTTCGTTCTTCACCGCACATACACAAAAGGAAAGCAACAACACTTTCGCATGCTTTGTTGGTAAACATTGACGACAGCCATTATCGGTGTGTACTTTGTTTTTGTAAATGTTTTGCTTTTGACAACAAAAAATATTAAATAAAGATCGGTTTTCCTTATATGTATTGGTGTTTACTCTTCTATATAGATTTTGTGGGCACCACTGATCTAAAGTATTGTATACAGGAGGGATTAGGAGACTTGAGCTTTTCAGCAAGTATTTTATCCTTATGGCTGCAAACATATGACAAAAGTTGTGTCCTGTGTGAGCTTTGCTAGCTACAAGATAATTCAGCCTGCGGAATGGGTCTATCGTCCGATAAAACCGTCAAGGCAGGTTTTGACGAAAATCAATTACACATCTTGCAGAAAAGAACTATTCCTTTAGCTCTCTTTTATATAACTCTTTCTTGTAATCAATATTTTTAATGGACGATTTTATGCCAAACTTTCTTCATATTAATTAACATTTTTATTTAATAAACAACTTATCATACAAGTTTAGCAATTTTTCTAGAATTGTGATATGAATTCTTTAACGCATAAATTTTCAAATGTTTCCGTTTCTCTTTGAACTCATAAATAAATCTACTTTCTGTAAAATCTCTTGCCATAAATCTTTACTGTAGTCAAAGTTCAAAATATCGTTTTGATTTCAAATACCAACCAAACAAAAATATATTTTTTCCAAAAAAGAAAAAAAAAAAAAAAATACAAGATGAAAAAAAGGATAAACAGCAGCAACAAAAGGAAAAAGTGAAATTGCAAGATGAAATTGTATGCAACAAAACAATTTTTTATTGTGTGTTTCGTTACGTTTTTGTTCGTCTATAAATGTTTAATGTACGATTTCTATTGCACTGGAACATGACACATTTTGCGGTGCATAAATTTTTTACAAAAAGAAGATATTTTCGTTTATTTTTTCTCAGCTGCAAAGAGAAGAAGTGAAATGCAATAAAATACAGTAGAAAACATTGAATTATTGCAGCAGCAGTTTTTTGGGTTTGTATTTTTTTTATTTTTATTTTTCGTTGAAATCCATACATCATTGAGGATGGAATTCGGTGGTGCATACTTTTCCTTTTGCTCTCCTTTTGGCTTTAAAAATATGCAGACTGACAAACTCCAGTGAATAATTGAAGATTTATGGCGGAGCATTGGCCAGGAAGCGTTATAAAGAAACATTTTTCTTTTCTGTTAAATAAATTGAATGTTTGAGCAGTTTAACGAGAGTATTAAAGATTTATGCATTTAATAAACAAATTAAATTTGCTGTCCTCAATTTTCTGTTTAATTAATTAAATTAGTATATCCTTTGTACAGTTGGCACCTCAATATTCACTGACCCACCTTATGAGCAAAGTATTTAAGCGGAAATTATCTCATAAAGTCAATTAAAATTTGATCAAGTTTATTTCCTTTTGTAATACACTAGAAAATGAAGTTCTCTGTTGCCTGGAAGCCAATGCCACCAACAAATCGCTGAGAAAATGCTTTGGCTTCAAAGCTAACTGGGTTGGCAGAACATTTTTATTTTACCAGTTGTATTTACTGGCCCAAATTTACAGGCTGTTTTTCTCAGTAACATGCAGATTTAGTACAGGAAATTAAATTGTAAAATAGAATGATGATGCCGTCGTTGATTGAATAAGGATGAAGGCAATGTTGATGAGATGATAAAGTGCTTAAATGCTTCCAACAGGTATTGAAAAGGGATAATGAAACTTAACAAGATTCTATTTTATTTTTATTTTTGAAACAAAAGGATATTGTATTTAAACTGGTTATTTGCTAAATGAAATTTGAAATTTTATTAAAGTGAGAAAAGGAAACCAGCACAGATGACAAGCAGAGGTAAGAAAACTTGCCACCAGCTTGTTTTCGAAGAGCCATCGATTAAATGGTAGACTGATTTACTTTATTAATAAATGGGTTTGTGTATAGAAAACTATTTGTATATAGAAACCTAAGGAAAACCCTTTTCAATATCATTGCTTTCCTTAGAAGTTGTTAAGTAACAACTTAATTATGAGCCTTACTAATATTAAAATTCAAAAGTACTCTTAACTCTTTGAATCCTCTTCTTACATTTAGACGCAGCAGGCAGGTTTTGCCCTGGTGTACCCCAAACTAGGGCACTCTGCTTTCTAAGGCATAAACGAGTAGGAGTTCCTCGTTTGTTGTAGCAAATAAAACTCTCGATAAAGGCAAAAGTTATGTTATGTTGGACTTCCGAATCCCTTAAACAGGGTTAATTGGCAGAAAGGAGATCAGCAAAGCCCAAGTGGGATTCTGCATGCAAACCATCTCGGTGTTGATCATGGTCAGCAGAAAAGTTCTGGCTGCACTGAAAAATATTTGCTTCATATTTCTAATGAACCCAATTCATTAGATAATTTTCATTAACGGAATGAAAAATTACGTTCCATCAATGAAAATTCATATCATTAATCAAAATATTCATTGAAATTGATTCATTAGTTTTCATAATTTCATTAAAAAATTTCATTGGATTTGTAATAAAAAATTTTTGAATGCAAGTGCAAAATTTTAGAGATTTAATAAAAGTGAGATGATGAATATATTACAACTGCTAACTAAATGATAAAGTGAGTTATTTTATACATTAATTACTGTGTAAAAAATTGTTTAATAAAAATTTCAATAGTGTATTGAAACAATAAAAAATTATTTTATGCTTAATATTAAAAAATTGTTTAGTTTCTCTTCAGTAGCACAATTCTAATGAAAAAAGATCATTAGATAATGCAACTCTTCCTTAAACTAATGACTTTATTTCGTTAGAATGAAGAAACTAAAGAAAAATAAACTTTCGCCAAATTAGTGAACATTTTCATTGGTTCAACAAATGTATTCATTACACTAGTGAAAATATTTCATAAAAATAATGTAACACATTCATTGGCCTAATGAAAAAATTACGTTTGAATGATGAAGAAGATTCATTAAAGGAATGAAAGTTTTACGTAATGTTAGTGTACCAAATTCGTAAAACTAATGAAATTGAGTCGTTAACTTAATGAATATTTTCTATGTTTTAATGTAAACTATTTATAAATATTATGATTCATGCTTCATTAACTTAATGAAGCTATCATTAATCTAACGAATATATTCATTACATAATTTTTAGTCAAACAAGATTCATTTGTCCAATTAAGGCCATCATTGGCCGAAAAATAATGAAAATTTTCATTAGATTAAAGGCAATATTAATTATATTAATGCAGGAATTCTTTTCAGTGTGTGGTTTAAACCTAAAATTGCAGGAAGGGGAATTTTTCTCCCCAATAACTATCACGCAATGCAGTTTTCACGGGCTAATAACCCTCCGAGGTAATGCTATCTTGCCACAGATACCCGCTGGAGTAATGGTTAGACGGCTGAGTTGGGAAAGAGCTGAGGTTCTTAAAGGACTTCGGGCTACCTACTTATTAAGCCTTATCTTCCTCTAATTGTCTGGGATTTTGCCTACATTGACATACTTGTCACTAAATAACCAGTTATTTTAATTGAAGGCAAGCAAATGCTATTCAACCAAATTTAATTATTACAAATTGTATATGCGATCAATATGCGACAAATATAGATGAAAACCAAATAAGTGCTCGGTGGACGAGGTGATTGAGCAGCCGTATTTAAAATACCTCATGTTTAGATGTTATCGTGTTTTAATCCTCGTTGGTGCTGATGTGCAGTGTAGCGACTACGAAACAGCTAGTTGTCCTTCAACTTTAGTATTCAATTATTACTTTCTGTTTCCTTTGATCAGGCGATATTGATTGAGGCAATTATTGTTATAATTAGACAAGTAAGAGCGTAGTTTATTCGGCTGGGTCGAATCTAAAATACCCTTCACGATAGTCACGTAAATATATACAAATAAACGTTATTTTAAATTTTTTCAAAAAGTATTTATTTATCCATCAATAACTATCTTGTCACCTTTAAAGTAATCCCTTGATATCTGAATACACTTATGCCCGCGTTTTTTTTCCAATCCTCAAAACACTTCTGAAAAGCGCTTTTTGGTATCGCCAACAGCTCCTGTTTCGATTTTTCTTTTATCTCTCAATCGTAGCAAAGCGCTTTTTTTATCGGTGTCTTCAGTTTTGGGAAGAGGAAAGAGTCAGTGGGGGTTAAGTCCGGGGAATGCCCACCGTATTGAGGCATGATAACGGTTTTTTTGTGGCCAAAAATGGGCTTTTTGGTATCTCCAACAGCTCCTCTTTCGATATATTTATATCTCCTCAATCGTAGCAAAACGCTGTTTACATCGGTGTCTTCAGTTTTGGGAAGAGGAAAAAGTCAGCAGGGGCCAAGTCCGGTGAATACCCACAGTATTGAGACATGATAACGGTTTTGTTTTGGGTCAAAAACTCACGCACAAGTATTGATGTGTGAGCTGGTGCGTTATCATGGTGCAAAACTTGATTGTTTTTTTCCACAATTCTGTGCGTTTCCGACGAATTTCTTCGCGGAAAGGGCTCATAACTTCAAGTTAGTATTATTGACCGTACGACCTTGTGGCAAAAACTCATGATGCACCATACTATTGCAGTCGAAGAAAACAGTACGCAAAACCTTCATGTTTGACCGCACTTGATGTACTTTTTTCAGTATTGGTTCTTCTGGAAGCTTCCATTGGAATGATTGGGCTTTGGTTTTAATGTCATAGCCATACACCCATGATTCGTCACCAGTTATGAACATTTTGAGGGAATCTGCATCGTTGTTGACGATGTTCAGCAGCTTCTGAGCTATGTTAATGCGACGTTGTTTTTGCTAAAAATTTAGTAAATTTAGTAAAAAATCGAAGAGCGCATCAAAATACGACTGGGAAGTTGGGGGATTTTGGCGATTCCTGAATCCGGTTTTGGGAATTTAAGAAAAAAAAACTTGCAATGCCTTATACGGATAATTATCTTATTTATCTTAATAATTATCTTTAATATCGAAGCGTGTTTCTTAGTTTTTACACTATATTTTGAGTTGTTTGCTATAAAACATAACATGTAATTCAAGTAATTGTCAAAAGTTTGTGTCCACAAAATAAACTTGCACTTCAGTTTTTGTCGCTAAAGACCAAAACTATTTTTGTTATTACCTTATTGAGGCAATTAGACAAATTCGTTTAAATGCTTCCACTCTTAATTGCCCAAAAATCTGAGGTTTATGAAGTGTAATTATGGATGGATTACTGCTACTAAAACTTCGTTATTTAGTTGAATTAAAATATATTTTTAAAGAAAAATAATTTATATAAAATTTTTGTGTCTAAAAAGATTTCTCTATAAGCTTTACTCGTAACTAAAGAAGAGTTTTTCGTACAAAATCTGTATATGTATGTATATGTTGTTTCACATATTTTTTTCGTTTATCTTTTTCTAAGTCTTGTAGAAATTTAAATTGCATTTTTCTTCAACAACTTTGTTCTTTTTACTTACTCGTACTTTAACATGCCCTGCAACTAATCGCGTAAATGTCGAAAATAATAATAATAAAAAAATCTTCATGCTCCATCATGTATGGAGGCAAGCAGGTGTCATGTTCTTCTTAAGTTCACGTTTAAAGAAAATCCCCAGTTAGATGTTGCAAATATGTAAAATAGTAAACGAAATGATGTTAAGGAAACGCCAAAGTCTAAGAATTTTCAAATTGAATGTACGAATATACAGCAGAAGAGAGTTAACTTTTTTGACGTTTAACTGCTTAAAGGTAATACAACTATTTTGCATATAAACGAGGCGTTTAGCAGCGCAGGAATGTGAGTCAAGCATATGGATATGTTTACACTTTTTATTTTATTTCCATTAAAAAATAAATAAATATTAACTCTTTTGGTTGCTTAAGTGTCCATGAGACTAAAACTTTTAGTACTTTTCGTGTAATCTATACATTAATGGGCATATGCATAAAAATTTAAATGAATTTGAAATATGTTTTAAACCAAAAATTCCATACAAAATTTTATTAAAATTCATTTCAAATACATTTTAGTTTTTTATGAATATGCCCATAAGAATTATATTGTGGCTGTAATTAGACCATACTTGGTAAATCTTTCACTGAATAAAATTCTTTATTAATTTTTGTTTTGTAACTAAAATTTAAACTAACAAGCGTTCGGAATTTGCACGTCATCAAAGCGAGAAAACTCAAAATATCGTCTAATTTCAAAGCAAAACCATTTATGATTATAAAATTAACAGTGAAAAAAAAATCTCTTATGATATAGATTTATAGAATGTGTGGTCTCAAAATCACATTTTTGCTCACAAAATTATATGAGTGATTTCAAAACTATATGTGCAATTTCCATATCTTAATTTGTGTTCTAAACTCACTTATAATTTCAAAACCACTTGTGAAAACGAAGTCATTCATACCCACCTTTAAGCGATTTCAAAATCGCATGTGAGAAATCAAAATCCCATGCCTTAAGCACACAAAAATAATGAGCGTGATTTCAAAACTCGATGTGTAATTTAAAAAACACTTAAGGGAGCTAAAATAACTTACAGTTTCAAAATCACTTGTAATGACTTTTGGTTTCAAAACCAAAGCGAAAAAACTCAAAATATTTCAAAGTAACCTGTAATTTTAAAATCATTTGTGATTTAAAAATCACTAGTGAAAAGAATATCTCTTATTATATAAATATATAGAATGTTGGATCTCTAAATCACACTTTTGCTCACAAAATTATATGAACGATTTCAAAACTAGATGTGCAATATCCATATCTTAATATCCATAACTTATAATTTCAAAACCACTTGTGAAAACGAAGTCATTCATACCCACCTTTGAGTGATTTAAAAATCGCAGGTGGGATTTTAAAATAACTTGTGATTTCAAAATCATTTCCAAATATGAAATAATTTATTATAACAATTAACTAGTAATTTCATAACCGTAAGAGTGATGCAAAAATTTCACGTGAGAAATCAACATTCCATGCGTTATGAGCGTTATTTCAAAATTAGATGTGTAATATCAAAATCACTTGAGGGGCGCTAAAATAACTTAAAGTTTCAAAATCACTTGTAAGAAAATTACTAACATTAAAATATATGTTTGTGATGTCAAAATCGCCTGTGTTATTTTAAAATAACTTTTGATTTGAAAACCGCTTGTGAATACGAAATCACTTATAATATCAAAATAACTTGTACTTTCATAACCTCATGAGTGAGTAAAAATTTCTTGTACGATTTCAATATCATATATGTGGCTAAAAAATTATTAGAGTGATATCAAAACTACATATGTATTATCAAAATCGCATGCGGGATTTTAAAATAAGATATAATTTAAAAACTGCTTGTGAATGGGGTTCAAAAATAACTTTCAGTTTCAAAATCGCTTTAATGACGGAAACAATTGTAATATTAAATTAAGCTTTAATTTCATGATTGTATATGAGACTAAAAAAACATAAATACATACATATTAGATTTTAAAATCACATGTGTGGCTAAAAAATTATGTGTGGGATTTCAAAACTACATGAGTAATTTCAAAATCTAATAAGGCATTCTAAAATAATTTGTGGTTTTAAAATCACTAGTGACTTTTAAATTACTTGCGATTTTCAAACCACTTGCGATTTTAAAATGACTTATGGTTTAAAATTCACATTGGAGTTTAAAATTACTTGTGGTTTTGAAATCATTTGTGATTTTCAAATCACTTGTGATTTTCATATCATTTGTTTTTCCAATCACTTATGAAAACGAAGTTAATTATGACACCAATATAAGTTGTGGCTTCATAAAAGCATTTGTGACTTTGTTTCATTAAATTTTAAAAAAATTAAGCATTTTAAGAAAGCCCTATTGTATGTTTGATTACATAAAACTATTTTCTTCTATCCTTATACCCTTTTTTACCATGTTATAGGTAGGCTGCCCTTTAATTTGAACATATATTTTATTAACTTAAGTTTTATATTTATGCTCTTACCACAACACTAGTTGCTTAAGTCCTTTTTCAGCTCTGGGCAGTTATAAAAGTCATGAGTTAATTTTTAAGCCCACTTATATCTGTTTAACACAACAAAATCTTCTAATTACCCCGTTCTAGCCTCCAGTCTCTTAATACAAATTAAAAGCCCTCATTAGCATACAGTAGAGTTAAATCTTGATTTCGTTTAAAGCTGCTACTACTCGTATTTAAGTATTAAACACCTACTTTTTCTTTGCACACATAACAAAAATGAAAGAAGAAAAAAATAGCAAAAATCGTAACAAAATCTTGTTTTAAAAAATAACTTCGTTTCTTGGCTAGAAAACACTCATGAATGGCACTTAAAAAAAGGAGATCAGAGAAAAAATTTAACATAAATAAGATTTATATTTTGAAATGTTTAAAAATGTTTATTTGAGACATTAATCTTAATAAAATGTTTGTTAATAGTTACACAACCTAAAAGAGGGGCATATATCAACGCCTTTTGTATATCTGGTCTTAAGCATGAAATATTCATCATTGTTCCAACATGTTCGAGTATTGTTTCTTATTCTCGTTACGTTTTTCTTTTTTCATTTTCTCTTTTTTGTAGAACATTTTAACAAAATGCTGCAAGTATCTATTTGTTTACAAGAAGACGCATATTTACGACAGCTTCAGCCACGAGACGTTTGACTGGTTGTTAAAATGAGCAACTAATAAATTTGCTTAAATACATTTATAACAACATAAGACATTAATTTTTTATGCCAACATTAAAGCGGGTTTTATTCGCTTCAACTGCAACAAAACCTCTTACTTCTTTTTCAATGCGATTTATATGAGCTGCTAAGAAAATAGATGTTCTTAACATTCGTAACGGAAAGCAACTAAAAACATCACGTAAAATTTAAAGAAAAGTAAAACAGCACTTCAAACAGCTGTTGAATTTATATAAAAGTTTAGTAGATGTTTATGCTAAATAAGCTTTATCGACTGTGTTTACGTTACAAACACACGTTGAGACTTTGAACAAAATTTTAACTAAAGACCCATCAGGAAAAGCAAAAAAAAGATACATTATATATTCAAAATTAAAAAAAAATTATAAAGAGATTTTTTAAGTACTTTATAAATTTTATAAAACGATATTTTTGTGACTTATTTTATGGATAATATATTTTCGTTTTTAGTAAATATCGTCAGTGATAAAAATTTAAGGTATTTTATTAAATATCTTTGGAAAATCACATGATTTTAAGCCACATGCGAATTGAAAATCACATGTGATTTGAAACCACTTGTGATTTGAAAACCAGTTTGGATTTATGAAATATTTTTACTCCCCAAATCGCTTGCAATTTCATTATCACATGTGATTTTGATTCGTTTTTAGTAAATATCGTCACTGATAAAAATTTAAGGCATTTTATTAAATATCTTTGGAAAATCACATGATTTTAAGCCACATGCGAATTGAAAATCACATGTGATTTGAAACCATTTGTGATTTGAAAACCAGTTTGGATTTATGAAATATTTTTATTCACCAAATCGCTTGTAATTTTATTATCACATGTGATTTTGATATCACAATCGCTTGTGATGTCGAAATATTTGTAAATTCAATACCACTCGTTGTTTTAACTCATTTTGTGATTTTTAATTCCAACCGTACTTGTGATTTCAACATAACCAGCATGTGCTTTGAATCACATGAGTTTTAGAACAGACCTGTATGAAGATAGTTTTAAAGTCATATAAGTGATATTAAACCATATCTGTGATATTAAAACCACATATGTGATTATAAAATGACAATTGGAATTACAAAGTTAATTGTGTGGTCTCAAAATTAGTAAGGGCAACTTTTTGCATATGTATAAAAATCACCAGAATTTTTTATTACTATTTTTTTTTTTTTTTTTTTTTGCCTGATATGATAAGACTTTTTCAAATTCCCGAACAACTAATTTCGGCTGCTTTTATTCAAGTTATATACGTATGTGATTTCAAAACTACTTATGTATGTTATTAAAAATATTCATTTGAGGTTTCATAATTATGAAGCTAGTTTTAAAATTGTATAGTTTCATTATTAATTTTTATTTCCTTTAGCTATTTATTTCACAGCTTTTCATTGCAGTCTTAAATATTCCTTTTATGGTTTTTCTATATGGAAAGTCTTTTTATTTTATGTGCAAGTACTTTTTTCATGCAAGTAATGTTATGGAAGAACTTTCAAAAGGTGTTTTAAATGAATTTGGATTAAAATTATATTAAATTCCCACAAGTGGTTTTAAAATCACAAGTGAAATTAAACTTTCAAATTTTTGGCATTTATAAAAAAATCACCAGAATTTTGCATTTTTGAGGGTGATTTGAAGACGTTTTTCAAATTCCCTTTCAAACAACCGATTTCTGTTGCTATGTCATTCAAATTTTCAACACTTATGCTAAAAATTGGGAACTAGGCTACAAGCAATAATATGCTTTCTTTTAAAAAACAAAAAATTATTGTTTATTTAAGTGAAGTTTAATGTTGAAATAACTTGAAAATTTCATAGTTAATCTTCTCTATTTAAAACTTCTGGACATTTTTAGCAACATTCCAATAATGCTGTTGAAAATGTGCAAATACAAGCAAAATTTTATATTTTTTTATGTCTTTTCTGTACGAGTATATCTATCATTTATTAATTATTTTCATTGAGTGCTGATATAAAAGCCACAATTTATGCTAATGAAAAACAAAAATCCAAACGAGGCTTGCAGCGTTTTAACCATTTGGCCACAAATCAATTGATTATCCATTCATTCAAATTATTTCTCACAAAATTTATTGCCATAGATTTTCCCCAACAGATTTTGCCAATAACAATTAAGCACTTTGTACAGAAATTAAAAGAAAATTGAGAGTAAAAGAGAGAGAGAAAAAAACTAATAATTATTCAAGCATTAATAATGCCACAACTCATCATGTGATGAAAAAAGTCTGACAAGTTGCAGCCGAAGTTGCAAAAAGTGAAATACGAAAATAAAAAAAGAAAGAAAGGAAAATACATAATTTCACACCTCAAGTAAATATGAATATTTATGCCCACTTTTTGTCACAGTAAAGAGAAAATGTGTATCAGCTTTCAAAAGGAAGTACATTTACAAGCAAAAAAAAAACGAGCTGTTCAAAGAGGAAGATGCATAGAAAAAGAATGACTTAAAACCAGCCCAAAGAAAAATAAAGCAAAAAGAAAAAACAATAAGACTTGAGGTTGAAATATGTTTAACAGTAATGAACTGTTAATAATGAAGTTTTTCAGAAACACAATAATGATGAGGAATATAAGGCAATGGTGCAAACAGGATGCGCCTAGTTATATGCTGATAGACAACGACAGAAGCAGAATCTTTATGAAAAAAGCAGAATATCATTTTTGCATCACAATGTCACTGCAACGCATCATCAAGTGTCTGATGTTGATGAAAATTACAGCAACAATAATGACATTGATAAAAGTCCTATTCACAAGTTTCTTTTAACATAAATTAACATATAATTGCAATATTCAAACAGGAATTAGCATTTCCCAAAGGGGAATTTTCAATAGAAAAATTTCAAATTAGTTGTTTAGTAGAGGAATTAAGGAATATAGCCATCGGGAGTACTTTTTGAAAATATTTTCTCATGAGCTTCCTTGAGAAACTTTTAAGAAAACGTAGTGAACTTTCCATAAAATATGTTTAAGTATAATGAGTATGGCGAAGAATATTTTTTAAGAGCCCTCCCCCCCTTCATTGATTTTTACTACAAAATTTTTAATGAATTTACACTAGAATATTCTAAAGCAGGGGTGCCCAAAAGTTCTATATGAAAAGCAAACACAAATACTTCTAAATAAAAACTACTTTTATTTAATATTTTTTGTTGTAAAAACCAAAACATATTTACAAAAACAAAATCTACACTACATAACATAATTTTTGCATCGCAATGTCACTGCAACGCATCATCAAGTGTCTGATGTTGATGAAAATTACAGCAACAATGATGACATTGATAAAAGTCCTATTCACTAGTTTCTTTTAACATAAATTAACATATAATTGCAATATTCACACAGGAATTAACATTTCCCAAGCAGGAATTTTAATTAGAAATATTTCAAATTAAATGTTTAGTAGAGGAATTAAGGAATGTAGCCCTTGAGATTAGTTTTTGAAGATATTTTCTTATATGCTTCCTTCAGAAATATTTAAGAAAACGTGGGGAAATTTCTATACAATATGTTTATGTGTAATGAGTATGCTAAGGAATATTTTTTATTCCTTATATATATATTTTCCCTCCTTTATTGATTTTTACTACGAAGTCTTTAATGGATTTTCACTATTATATTATAAAGCAGAGGTGCCCAAAAGTTCTATATGAAAGAGCAAACACCAATACATTTAAATAAAAACTATTTTTATATAATATTTGTTTTTGTAAAAAACGAAACATGTTTACAAAAACAAAATCTACACTCATAATCGCTTTTGTCAATTTTTACCAGCAAAACATGCAAATCAACACTTTCACTGGGTGGTGGGTGCTGATGAGTAGTGTAGCGACTACGAAACAGCTAGTTGTCCCCCAGCTAAAAATGTGATTATTATTTTTCTTGTCTTCTTCAATCAGTAATTATTGATCACAGCAAATTTGTATTGTAAAAAATCCTTCTTAAGAAAAAACTTGAACTAAAACCTGATGTACAAATGTACAAACCAAAAATTTTTAATTTAAATAAGGCAAAGTTTCTTTGCCAGTGCTGAGTACATTATATGGGTATTAAAGAACACAGCCCTATAGCTACCCAGCAGTACAAAAGTTATTACAATTTGCAAAGCATACGATTATAAGCTATTGTGTCAACAGAAAAAATCGAAATGAAAATGTTAAGCACACGCAACTAGCATCCGATTCAGATTAGTCTTTTTCTACTGATATTGTTAAATTAAATGTACATAAGAAGCAAAGAAGAAAACAAATGCTAAGAATATAGTTTTGGACTTATCCAATCTACGCTTACAATGTATACAGTGTATAAAGTATTGGATGCATCTTACGGCCTGGGCCATCGCTGCCCAGTAAAATATTTGTCACATAGATCTTCGATTTAAGACCATTGTCAATGTAAGCGCGACCCATCCGAAGTCTGTATACAATTCCAACTTACATTTACACAGCGATGGCCTAGGCCGTAAGATGCATCCAACACTGATACATTGTAAGCGAAGATTGGATAAATCCAAAACTATATTATTAGCATTTGTTTTCTTCTTTGCTTTTTATGTACATTTAATTTAACAATATCAGTAGAAAAAGACTAATCTGAATCGGATTCTAGTTATATGTGCTTAACAGGTTTATTTTGATTTTTTCTGTTGACCCAATAGCTTACAATCGTATGATTTGCAAATTGTAATAACTTGTGCTGGACTGCTGGATGTGTATATGTAAGTAGGAATTGTATATAGACTTCGGATGGATTTGTGCTTACATTTTCAATGGTTTTAGATCGAAGATGTACGTGACAAAAATTTTACTGGGTAAGCGGTTTTACAAAAACAATTGAGCTTCAAGCGCATAGGGCTTGGACACCCCTGTTTTAAAGAGTCCACTGCCACAAAATCTTTTTAATGTTTCGCTCTTAATTTTTAATAAATTTTCTATAGAAAGTCTTTTACGGTCAACGCTTAATAGTTTGTCTGCATTTGATTTGGACACTTGTTTTTGTACGTCCACTCAACCGTAATACATTTTGCATATAAATAATATTTTATAAATTTTCCAGAGAAAATTAAAAATAAAAATTTAAGTGCCTACCATTAATGAACTTTTTTATTATTCGAAACTTTGAAACTTTTTTATTATTCGCCCCCTATAAATTTTATATTCGACCGGTATTTACCAAAGTTTTTTGGTTTTACTAAAGATGGCTTTTTTTTAAATATGTCCAAAGTAGTTTGGACTAACAAAATTTTATGAATATGAAGTCATTTTTTAAGTTTAATTGATGAAATATAAATTTTAACGGTTGTAGAAACTTTTCTAGGATCTACCCAACTTTAATGAGTAAAATTAAGGAATTTTTTATTAGACAGTTTTAGTGAATGAATTTGCTGTTGAGACTTTTTTAGGGGGTTATCCCTCAATAGATTTTCACTAAAAGAGTTTTACGTATTCACCAATAACAACTTTGCTATAAAAACTTTTTAGGAACAACTAAGGTGATCGAGTAGTTCCATATTCGACTGGTTTTTAGGCGGTTTTTTGGTTTTACTGAAGAGGGATTTTTTTGAAATATATCCAAAGTAGTTTGGACTAACAAAATTTTATGAATATGAAGTCATTTCTTAAGTTTAATTGATGAAACATATGTAAAAACCCCCATTGTGCAATGACAAGATTTTTAAATATTCTTACCATTGCAGTATTGTTATTATTTTTTATACTTACTTGTTATGTATAAAAATTTAAATATGTATATTGTTTATGTTCAAATTTTTTACCTACTTATCTACCTAGATAAATTATACTTACTTACCCATTTATTTACATGAATTGCTATATTCACCTCTGTTGGAAAGTTATTTGCATTGACAATTTGATCCAATTGCAAAGTTTCCAATGTCAAGTCAGATTGCCGAAACAGCGTTGTCAACTTTGAAATTTCAAAACGCAACAAAATGGGAGAAACAACGCGTTATTTCGAAAAAAAAACGCACCAAAAAATTTTTTTTCTTAATTTTATAAGTTGTTCACAAAGTTGCAGAAAAATTAACACATACGAGTATTATTAATAAAAGCTTAGAATTCGCCCTTTTATTTAATGAGCGACACGTTTAAACATTTTTATGAAAATCATTAAAAACTGAGTGTTGAAAAATTTACCAGCAAGAAATAAACAACCTTTGTCTTTCAAAAATTCAAATGTTTATTTGCGCTTAAATTTTCATCAACCCGTTTAAACATCTTCTGAGTTGATGAACTTATTTGTATTTGTAACTATACAGTTGCAAATGAATTTGCAAAGTATAGGATGCACAGCATGGGCGGAGTAACGTAGACCTTATGCCCACGATGGTATTAACAGTATTTCTTTTGCGGCGCTGTGACTAACTGTACCGACCTATGCCTTCGCATAGGAAGTTGCCGCGTGGTTAACAACGAAATACCTCACAAAAACTGTAAACTAATACAGTTAGTTGAGGTAGACAGTTAACCAATGAGAGTGAGATGCAAAACTCTCGAAGGCCAAACAACAACAACAAGCCTGACCGCACTTAAGAAATAATTACGATGACGCGAGAGCTGTTCCCCAGCCCAGAGCTGCTTTACGACTGTTGATGAACTTAATTTACTTCTATATATACTATATACACCATATACATATGCATACAGAATGACAGTAGAAAATATATTTTACTTTTTATTGCTCCCGTTTACAATAATCAGCCAATCAGAAACATTTGCATACTCAGCTGTTTTCAGTGTGTTGTGGGAAAGCGGAGAGACATTATTACCATTTATGTTACACTGAGTGTTTTTCATACAAACTTCTAGGCTAGTTGCTGGACCGTGGACAAATTATATTTTTGTATTAAAAACACGATGAAAACAATTTGTTTTTGTTTTATGGCCAACTTTTTATTGCTCCGATAATTTGAAGCTGACAAGTTCTGTGTTATTAGTTTTAGGTTAAAATGTGATATTTTCTTTTGACTATTTTTTAAAATTATAAAATAAATGCTTAATGATGTCCATTTGCGTTTATTAGATAACTGCTGAATGATGTAAAAAAAACTAAAATATTGACAATAAAAATTCTCAGGAGGAAATCGACAAAAAGACGACGAAACGTTGAGATGATAAAATTTTAAAAGAAAAATTTTAAAGGCAGTATTATCCAACTTAAAAGCAATCATATCTGAAAAATAGCTATGTTTGTACTGTAAAAAAATAAAAGGGGCCGCAAATCTTAAAAATTAAATATTCGTTTTTCTTTAGCGAGACTGTTTTAATTTGTGTATATAATTTGGTGCATTTTATACATCATTACTCCATGTACTCATAAGAGTATTCTCCTATGTAAGATAAAAAGAAATATACAAATAAATTTTGCTTACTTGATGAAATGGTATTGATTATATTACTGATATAGGTATAGTACAAAAAGTATTTTATTATACTGGAATAAAAAGTTGTGTTGAGTTCGGTTCGATGCCACCGAAAATTAAAAAACGCACCGAAATTTGCAAAAAGGCGCACCACGCACCGGCAAAAGAATTTAGCGCACAAAAAAATTTTAAAAAGCACCAAAAACGGTGGGAAACGCTCCGAGTTGACAACGCTGTGCCGAAATCTAACCATTTCCGGTTTTTAGTTTTTCTGTTTTATCTATCATCCCATCAAGCAGTGTGAGTAGCTGAGTTTTTACATAAGTGAAATCTAAAGAAATCACAGTAAATTTGTATTGTAAAAAATCCTTCTTAAGAAAAAACTTAAGAAAGGAAAAACTTGAACTAAACACCTGATGTACATATGTACAAACCAAACAATTTTTAATTTAAAAAAAAAATTATAAAAGTTCAACAAAAATTTAACAAATTAATATTTACATCTCTGGTACGGAGAATACTAAAATACAAAAATATGTATGTTAATAAATAAAATAAATACCGCTAGCTCTGAGACAGCAAACGCTGTACAAACAATGTGGGCAATTAACAAAAATGCATATGTGATTCAATATGAGATGAATATAGATAGAAAATAATTAAATGCTCGGTGGACAGTGGTTAAAGCAGTAGATCATGATCATGACCCGAGTTCAAATCCCAGTGGGTGCTGATGAGTAGTGTAGCGACTACGAAACAGCTAGTTGTCCCCCAGCTAAAGATTTGATTATTATTTTTCTTGTCTTCTTCAATCAATAATTATTGATCACACTAAATTTGTGTTGTAAAAAATCCTTCTTAAGAAAAAACTTAAGAAAGGAAAAACTTGAACTAAAACCTGATGTACATATGTACAAACCAAACAATTTTTAATTTAAAAAATTGTAAAAGTTCAACAAAAATTTAACAAATTAATATAGAAAAAGGAAATTTTCAACGTGTCACACAGGTGATTAATAGACACCCCCTATTTATTTGAAAAGAAATAACACTCTTTTATTTAATTTTCTTTTCTCCCAACCCATTATACTCAACTCATTCTGAGTTAATTATAATCAACTCATTCCGAGTTAATTATAATCTCAATTCTGCTTTGACGCAAACAGATTTGGTTAAATCAACATTTGCTTTTAGTGTCCGTATAAAAGCATTTTTTTGTGCAAAATATCTAATTATATCATCATATCGGGGTTTTTAATAAGAATTTTAATTAATTACTTTAAAACAAAAAGTTGTGGCACCAAAATTTAACAAACTTACCAAAAACTAAAAAAAAAAATCTGGAAATGGTGCAAAACACAGCGAGTTGATAATGCTGTTTCCAGTTGCAAAGCGTTGACACCGAGCTATTTGGTTGTTCCCATACCTTTGATATGTGCTTGAGGATTTTTGGCATATAGATTATGCCTTGCGCGCTTGTTTAGGTAGCGCTGCTACGCTGAAAGAATTATGCGTCGTATATTTAATGAAACTGTTTCATTAAATATTTTTCATTAATCCAATGAAAACTTTTCACAATATGCATAAAACTCCATATATATTATGAAATAGTTCCATCAAAATGGTTTCATTAAGTTTCATAGATTCGTTAAAAAAAATCATTAGATTTATGACTACAACAAAATTAAATTTTTTTTAAATTCTTTGAATTTTGGTAAGATACATTAATGGACATTTATTAATCTTAAGCTACAGTTTAAAAAATGTCAAGTTTTTTTTTTATTAAAATGTAAGTTTTATGAGTTTCATAATTCCAATGAAATAGAATTCATTAGATCAATGACAAATAAATTTCTGGCTACCGAGCTTGGGTATGTATGTACATATGTGTATGTACTCAAATCAGCATAATAACAGTTTAAAAAATTTAAATTCCAGTGTATTGAAGTCATTTGAATTAATAAAATTTGTTTTATTTGGTGAATACTTGTTCAACATTTTCTTTTATCATAATTAGGTACAATTTCACAAAAGCAAGGAATAGTATTGTTTGTGTAATGAAATAAAGTATCAATGGATAAATGAAATAATTCCATTGATCTTCTTACGTACATTTGTGAACATATTTTATTAATGTGTGTTATGATATTATTTCATTAAACAAATGTAACTATTTCATTGATTTAATGTAAATTTTTCAGGTGCTCAATGAATAATAAAATTAGATAAATGAAATAGCTTCATTGATCTTATGAAGGAGTTTCATATTTTTAATGAATATATAACATTAGTACAAAGAAGTTATTTCATTAAATAAATGTTACTTTTTCATTAATTTACTGTACAGTTTCCATGTGCTTTATGAAATGGATTCTTTGATTTAGAGAAATTATTTCACTAATCATATGATTTGTCTTTTATACTTTTAATGAAAATAAGTCATGTTTCTTATTAAAATGTTTCATTATTTTTATGAAGGTTTTCATTAAAATAATCTAATGAAATTTGTTTCATTATTTGTATGAAAAGTTACAATGGTTGAAAAATAATGAAAAAATTCATAAATGTAATGTCAAAATTCAGAGAATTTCTGAACAAAATTTTTTCAGTGTAGCTAGATATCTCAGGGCAGGATCAACTACGAGTACCTCTTCTGCGAATATCCTACTTTGGCCATCAAGAGAAATGTACTCGTATTTCTAAGCAACTATAAAACTTTGTGCCAGTTTACACACATCAAGTTTGACTCGTCAAGTCTTGATTTTGTGGGAGAACGGGGAAAAGAGAATGGAAAAGGCTGCAGAATTGACGATACCGTCAAGTATTAAATGAAATGCCAAAAAATAAGAAAATTTGAGGGCAAAAACACTTAAACTTGATGACACAAAGCTTTTGTGTGTGAACATAAATGCAAGTTCAAAATGAAATTGAAGCAGAATTGATTAAGAAAACCTGATGTGTGTAAACTGAGATTTTCATTCTTTCTGAGCATAATGCGCCAAACGTCTAGCGAGATATGACACGGCCTAATACGACTGGATCTAATACGACTAAAACAACAATACAACGTAGGGCATAATACATCCTACGAGGTTTGTGGTCCTATCGAAAGGGAGTGTATTCGACTTCATTTGTTTGCTTGCGTACAATCAACTACCACCACGGAAATCATCAAACCAATCAGCCTCTTCCTTAATGAAGAACAAGTTTTTCTAAAAAAAAGTTATGCACAAAGAATTTTCATTAGAAAATTTTGTTTGAATCTGGTTTAATAAATGTGTATTACCAATTTAGCAATTTTCTCTTTCAGAGTTCATTATAAATGCATTTCTCTACTGACTGTACGAGTACGTACAACTCTGCCAATTTATGGATAAAAGTGTTTACGTGTAACGAGATTTAATTGACATTGGCATCATATGACATTGAGTAAGTGCTCAGTTTATGCAAACAACATTCAACACTTGTACACATGTCTACATGAATTATAGTTTTGCTTGTTCCCCCCGCCTCCCCTATAACCCCTTCCTTATGCTCATTCAAACACTTTAAAATGTGGCGCTTTAAATGTATTTTTGACAAGTTGTGTTTATTAAATGAGAAAAGAGAGAGAGAGAGAGGTAAAAAAAAAGAATTATGAGATTCAAAGAAAAGTGCATAAAAATATTTATCAAGCAACACTGCAACAACTAAATTTATGTTGTCTTAAAATAAAACTGAACTCGTATATTTAAACACGTGTAACTGCAGAGAGCCCCTTTTGTAATTTTTACTTCAACTTGATGTCATTATAATAATAAAATACAAATTTTTATTATGTTTATAACATTAAGAATATCATACATTATGACCATTGTCATCAGCACACCATAAGCTGTACGCCACTCCAGGCAGCTCCACGAGAGCTGAGAGATGTTGGCGCTGATTATGTTTTTGTGCAGAATGTGTGTGAAGTTTATCTTAAGTAAAAATCAAATAAAATATGAAGTGTAAACTAAATGGCCTAAAGTGTCGCAACAATCTTCCTCGTATTACTTGTTCTCTTAATATATGGGCTCATCAATAATTGTAATTGTAACAGCAACAACAACAACAACCACAACAACAGCAAAAAGATTTAGGGGAAAGAAATTAAACCGTTTTTAGAACGCAAACGGAGGAGTTTGCAGGAAAATAGAAAAATAGTAAGTTATTGCAGCAGCAGGTTTTATTCAAAGAAATGAACAGTGGCTTACAAAAGACCCTACAAGATTAAACTACAGGGTATTTCAAAAAGCACTTCCTGTATTTAAATTCATATCGAATAAAGAAATTCAAAGTCTCAGCCACATCATTATACTGTGGTACATATATTATTTCCTGGAGGGTGTCGTAGGATATCGCTGGAGGTGTTTGTTTTTATTATTAATATGTTTCTAGATTCCAGCAGGAAATATGGTAGGATGGTATTATTCGCCTGGCTCAAGTTCAAACCTGGCTTTCGCCGGGAACTATTTTTTTTAAATTATTAAAATATTTTCCGCCATCAATAACTCTTGATCAAAGAAGACAAGAAAAAATAATTAATAATAATTTTAATTTTCCTGATGATGATAACAAATTGTTATCGAAATATTGAAATTAAAATACCGTTAAACCTTTTTTATAAAAAACATAAATCAATCAAGATCTTTAGCTGGAAAATTTAGAAGAAAACAATATAAACAAGATAAAATAATACGAATATTTAATAATTAAATACACTAAGCGGGGGGACAACTAGCTGTTTTGCACTCAGTACCAGAGATCTGCAACCGGTGCCCTTTTTAATGATCTAAGTAAACCCGTCTTAAATAGAGTTGCCGTGTGATTGGCCACCGCATATTGTTAACTAGAGTATATAACATATTCTAGTTAACAGACGCATGATGTGGCTGAAGGCCGGGGCATATAGAAACCGTTGTACGTTATACGTTGCCTTTTCCAACTGACAACTAAGTTAAAATACATGTATTCTTATGAGCTTTGTCACATTCTGTACTTCTCCGTCAACGCAAAGTATTAAAGTTGAGTAACTTTTAACGTACGTTGAGAACTTTGACAACTATTTGGTAACATTTTTTGTGTATTTTGATTTAGTTTTTCGTACAAAAAAAAAAAAAAAAAAAATAATGAAAAATAAATCAAAAGATTTTAATCAAATTATAGCAAAATGCATTTAATTTTATATCCGTTAACAAACTACTGTTGTGCCATCTTAATACTTCGCATACGTTAATGTCAGATGAAAAAGGAGACGTATGACGGATTCTATGTGCCCCGGCCTTGAGACTTCCAATCAAGTTTGTATACGTTGGCTACTTGATTTGGTTTCTAAATAATTTTTTTCGACTTTCGGCAATCGAACTTGTCGTACTTCTTTTTAACAACGAAAATAATATTTGTATCTAAGAAGTTGCAGTCACACATTTACCTTAACTACCTTTACCTTATTTATTAAAATAATTGAGTAAGCAACCGGTGTACTTATGGTTACGGTGCACCGGTGCAGATCTCTGCTAAGTACCATGTACACACGATATATTTTTATTACGGCCGCTTAACCAACTCAGCCACCGAGCTCTTATTTATTTGTTCGTCTATATTTGTCTCATATTGATCACATATGCAATTTGCTATAATCTCTTATATAATCCCATAAATATTTTTTTCTTTGTATCACTACTAGTATTATTTTATCGCGTAGGATTTATTTATTTAGATTATAGTTCCTAACGCAAATGAATGATCTTTTGTTCTTGTTTACTTATCTTACTTATTTATTCTCATCTATTAAGTGTCAACGGCCAATACCTCACATTCAGTTCCATGGACTCACTGCAGCATCGACGCAGTGTTAATCTGTTCTATCGCTACTATAATGGATTTTGCTCTGACGAGATTAGGGGTCTTGTTCCCGAAACTTGCACATGTTTACGAAGCACGCGTTTATCGTCTAGAGCTCATCCATTTGTGGTCGATTGCCCGGGGAATCGTACTACGCAGTACAGAGAGAATTGGTTTTTCAGCCATACGCTTTGCCTGTAGAATATGTTGCCTGTAGACGTGTTTCATGTCTGGTATAACGTTGAAAAGTTGAAGTCAAATGTTCGCAAGCATTACTCTCTATTTCCCCTTCCTCACAACCTGTTTTCCTAGTTCTGGTACAATGCACTGAGTATTGGTCCAAGATAAAAAAAAAATACCTAAGTTTAAATCGGGATAAGTCACTACTGACACCAAAAGCAGTGAGTTTTGTCAGAAGTACACCATGACACTCTCGGTTAACTACCTTTCAGGTATCCCGAGGCATAACTTTACCTTCGCTCAAACGATGAATAGCATGCCATCATATTTGGAAAAGCAAGCAACCTTCACAGTTTTTGTGTTTGTTAAAAAAAAAAAATTAAAACATAAAAATGCAAACGGATAACCTGCAGAGCAAATTTCTGCGGACTCCTTACTGGCGCTCAGTCAGTAAGTTATTTGCATACCTGGAGCATACCTGGAGAGCAAGTTTTATCTCATTTGTTGTGTCAAATAAAATTCTACGAAGTCATAGCATTACTAAAGTTGTGTTGGGACTAGCGTAAACCCAAACCAAGGGTCATTCGCAGAACGAGAGTCACCCAAAACCCTCAGGTGCTTCTCTTTAGGAGACTTTCCTTGTTCTGACCGCAGATGTGGTGCTCGCATTTTGACTGAAACGTTCTGGTGTGGACTTATACCTAAAATCGTAGGGAGGAGTTATCAATATTCCTGTATAAATATTTTGCTAGCCGATTTTCGAGAAGCTAATTATATTCCCCTAGGGAAGTAGTTTTCCTGATAGCTGTGGGACTAATAACCCCCCCGGAGATGTTGTCTTGCACCAGATACCTATAGTGTAAGCTACGCGAAGTGATGGTTAGAAGGATGAGTAAGTTAAAGGCTGGTGCTCTTAATGAACTTCGGTCTACGAACTCATAAGCCTTTTCTTTCACATTTTAGACAGTCCGAGTTAGCAAGGAGCTTGTCTACATAAACACAAGCTTACGGCAAGAGTTGTCATCTACATGAGCCTTGCAAACCTCATGGGGCCCCCGCTTAAACACGAATAATTCGTTATAATAAATTCTTTATTATTGGTAAGAATATTAATTATTATTTTTGCAGCTAAAGATGGTTTTAGTTTTATATAAAAAATTCAACCGGATTTAATTTCGATATTGCGATAACATTTTGTTATCATCGTCAGGAAAATTAAAGTGTTTTATACAACCAAAACGATCTTTAGTTGTAAAAATAAGAATTAATTACTTCAACAAGATCAAATAACTAAATACTAAATTGCTAGGAATATTTATTTCTTCCGATTCCATTTTCGTGCTTCAAAGTCCGATTGTTTTATTTTATTGGATGATTCTTGCCAAGGCAGCTGTAATAGATAGTGGCAGAATTACAATAAATACAACACCAGAAAACATCCACTTGTATTTTGTTGGTAGAATTTCCGAACAACTGTCAAATTTTAGCTTGAAAAATCAAGGAAGTCTATGTGTTTTTGACAAATTTACGCAAAGGAAACGAAAGGCAGCTGTGCTTATACCAGTACCTTATTAAAGCTGCCTTGATTCTTGCCATTTTTTTCCAAGAGGCAATTTTCACGAATGATCTTTTTTTTTAATTACTTCCGGAAGAGACAAAAAAATTTTAATTGACTGATCTTAAGATTTATCAAAAATTTTTTTGATATTGTAAAACACTTTAAACTAGTATTGAACCCACTGTGCAGGATGTAGTGCATTTAATTAAAACATATTTCTATTATTTTTAAGAATGAAATAAATAGAAAAAGATTTTAAGTGCAGCAACCTGATAGTGTAGGATTAAGTTATATTTACTGACATGTTTATACACGACCATTTATAACATCTCTTTATATCACACTCAATTTGTGTGCTCAACATGATGTTACTGGTGATGCGGTCGGCCGTTTGGTCGGTGGGTCGTTGTGCTTCTGCCAACAGATTGGCCTTTCTTGCGTTTTATTTGAGGTGTGACATAAACATCACACTTTACTGGAAAATCATGCATTAAATTAAGCCTCGAGGGTCTTAGATTTCATATATAATACTTTTAAGTAAAAAAAAACAAAAACTTTTCTGCTGGAAAATTTATTTATCATGACTTTATTAAGCCTTGCGCTGGCTACAAATCTGCAAATTGAACTGAGACATAAAAATGCTTTGATGATGATTAGATAAATATTTATGTTTTAAAATAAATACAAAGAAAAGAAGAGAAAGGAAGGAAATTATATTATTTTACTTTATTTATTGGTGGCAATTTTTGCATTTACAAAAAATGTTACAAAAGTGTGTGCGATAGAGACACAGAATATTATTGTTTGCTTTAATGGAAACATAAAAAGAGAAAATTATCGAAGAGTTTAAGCAGAAACTGATAATAATATAAATGAAATGATTATATTATAATCAACTGAAAATTGATTTCATGAAATAAAGCTTTCGCCACCACAAAGATCGCAGGAAACAGTGGCACTCTCTTAGAGAATTGCCAGAATTGGGGCAAATCCCCGCATGCAAAATGAAGCAAGATTAATAGAAAATTTTCATTTTTGTGTACTTTGAACTATATATCAACTCATTTTTTTATTATAAAAAAAACATTTTTCAAGCAAAAAATATTATTTTGTGTACACAATATTTTATTTAACACTACTCCCTCTATCCTCTTATTAAATAAAATCTTCTTAAGTATAAAATTTCAAAACATATTTTATTACTGAAAACATATTATTCATAATTTTTAATGTGAAACAACTTTTGTATTTCCCTTGTTATGCTTTCACTAACCTGCTTGAAGAACTTAAAGTAAAATTTAAGTAAAGTTTGCAGTTTCTTAAAAACCCTGAAACTTGTTAAAAAAAGAAACACAATTTTGTGTTCAACATTAAGTTAAATTTCATATTCATGTTTTTCCCCTTTTTGTGCGTAAACTGGTTTTTACTCAGGGGACTCCCAAGTTTCGCATTTTTCCACTAAAACGAGTACGAGTATGTAAATTTTGTGAATTTCAAATAAACAAAATTTATAACTTTTAAATCATTATCAATCAATGATTTTATTTAAGACTCTTTTGAATATTAAAGACATTTAAGGGTTGAGAAATGGGACAAGAAAATAAATAGGAAAATAAATATAAAATAAAAGAATAACTAAAAAAACTCGCTTCAATATCAAACTGAAAAGTGAGAAATAATTTTAAATGTGTGGCTTTTGGAACACTAATGAGTGATACATCTGGAAAATTTGTATGAAATACACTCAATATTTTGAATATATTTCATAATATAAATTTATTGAATTTTTGATGAACTTTTATAATTTTTTAAATTAAATTTTTGTTTTGTACCATTATATTTCATAATAATTATCTAGACTTATCACTAATTCGTGGACCACAAACACCACAAAAATAAGCTTAAAATAACAGTGAACGGAAAATACCACTATTACTGTCAGATGCTCGATATGCGAAAAATATGGCACATAACGCCAAGCAAGAGATCTTAGTGGCGAATTGATATTAAAGCTACCTAGTAGCGCTAGATGGCACAAACACAATCTATATAACCATGAAGTGTACATTCCATCGCAAAAGCGAACAAGATTCCGATTTTTTGAGATTTCGCTAAGTTTTCTCTAGGAATCACCAAAATCCCTTCCCTTCCTTGGAAGGTATAACCATGAAGTGTATATGCTACTTCCACCGCAAAAATGCGCAAGATTCCTATTTTTTGAGAATTCGCTAAGTTTTCTTTAAGAATCGCCAAAATCCCTGCCCTTTCTTGGAAGGTATAACCACCGCAAAAACGCGCTGGATTTCGATTTTTTGAGAATTCGCTAAGTTTTCTTTAGGAATCGTCAAAATCCCTTCCCTTCCTTGGAAGGTATAACCATGAAGTGTATATGCTACTTCCACCGCAAAAACGCGCAAGATTCCGATTTTTTGAGATTTCGCTAAGTTTTCTTTAGGAATCGCCAAAATCCCTTCCCTTCGTTGGAAGATATAACCATTAGGTGTACATACACATTCCGCCGCAAAAACGAGCTAGATTCCGATTTTTTTATATTCCCTAAGTTTTCTTTAGGAATCACCAAAATCCCTTCCTTGGAAGATATAACCATGAAGTGTACATACACATTTCACCGATTTTTTGAGAATTCCCGAAGTTTTCCTTAGGAATCGCCAAAATCCCTTCCCTTTCTTGTATAACCATGAAGTGTATATACAACTTCTACCGCAAGAATGCGCAAAGTTCCGATTTTTTGAGAATTCCCCAAGTTTGTTTTAGGAATCGCCAAAATCCCTTCCCTTCCTTGAAACAATCCCTTATTTTTGTGTGAAACGATAACAATGAAGTCTTCTAATTTGTATTCAACTGATGGCGAATTTTTATCAGCTCTTAGTCCGTTTAATGCTTGCAACAAAATTGAAATATTTTTCTTAGCACATTTTCCTCTAAATAAAAATTTGCCAAACATGTTTTTCTGCAATACAATACAAAAAAAACTTCATATAATTTAATTGCTTTTCGTTTGCTCTGTTCTTATTACTTTGCAGTTTTACATTTTTATTTGCCATAATTAAAACCTTTTTAGGATTTTTTACATTTTCATTTTTTCTAAGAAATGATTTTATAATGCAAATTAACTTGATATTTCCTTTCGTTTATTGTTTCGCAACTTTTTTTTTTAATTTCTCATTTTTACATTCAGGTTCGTTTTTAATTGTTAAACCAAAGTCTGTTGCACAAATTTTCTGCCACATAAAAACTTTTAATAATTTTTCTTCGTGTTTGTGATATTTTGCCCTACTCTTTTTCTAACAACCATTTGGAGCAAACAAACGTGTTAAAGGTTATGAGTAGTGGTGTCAACTCGGGAAGTTTTACATCGTTTTTGGTGCTTTTTAAAAAAATTTTATGCGAAAAATTCGTTAGTGAGAAAACACTTTTTGTTTTAAGTACTAAATATTTGTACATACGAGACGGATTGAAACTTCCTAGCGCTGGATGGGAACACAAACATCAGCTGTCAAAATTTCATCCCAATTTATCGATTAGTTTATTTGTTGTAGTAATTTGAAGTAAGCAACTTTTGTGTTTCTTGAAAAATGGAAAAAGTGAATTTCGTTCAGTGATTAAACATTATTATTTGTAACCGAAACCGGCGAAAGAAACTAAAGAAAATCTCGATAAACATTACGGTGAGTCTGCTTCGTCAGATTACATGGAAAAAATGTTGGATTGCTGAGTTTAAACCCGGCCGAACAAACACTGCAAGAATACCATCAACAGGAAGACCAAAATAGGTGGTTACTGAAGAAAATATCAACAAAATCCTAAAATCCTCGACATCGTTATGAATGATTGCCGAGTATAAAGCTCAGGTTAGGTTAGATAGGCAGGCCGCTGGATTCTCCAAAAAGTAGCTTAGATTATCCAGCTCACTTGGGTCCAGATCGTTCCCTATGTGATTGCCTGACAAGTGGAAGAGTAGAGAGGAAAAGTGGAAATTAGCAGAATATAGTGTGAGGAGGGAGGGGGCACTAAAGGCGGGAAGCCGCTTACTAAGGCATTACTTGCTGATGTACTAGCCATCCACTGCTCCTTATGAAAGAGGCTAGCGCGGTCGGATTGACCGAGGTCAGACATGATAGGCTATAGAAGCTCTTGTCGCCTAGATATCTTAAGCAGTGATGTTCCAATGACGGGCATGTTCCGAGGGGATGAAGAATTGTCTCCTCCTTTTTCTCGTCTTGGCAGCCTCTGCAGAAGTTGTTATAGGGTAAGCTTAGTCTCCTGGCGTGGTTCCCGAATGGGCAATGTCCAGTGATTACTGCTACAGTCACTCTTAGGTGAGATCTAGGTAGTTTTAATAGCTCCTTCGTTCCCTTAGATTTAATATGCGGCCACATTCTTTGATATAAGGCATGTGGGGTCTGCGAGCCACTTTTTTTGGACACTTTTAAGCGTGTGGAATTTTATTATTTTCTTACACGCAAATAAGAGTAGCCCGCAAAAGGGATCTACATCCCTGTCCTCTAGGGTTGTCCATTTTTTAGCTAGGTCATCGGCGATGTTGTTGCCGTTGTTGTACCTGTGTCCTTGCACCCATTTTAGGCTTAGGTTAGAGTGTCTCGCCATCTTGTTTAAAAATGTCTGGCACTCTGGAATAGACTAGTATTAGCTTATATTCCAATAAGGTTGTTACTGACGGCTTTGCTGTCCGTTACTATCATGATATCTACCTACCTATCTTGTGAAACCTCAGCCATCTGGCCGCTTGTTTTATAGCCGATATTTCAGCTTGTATAACAGTATATTCGTCTGAAAGTCTGAAGGATATTTTAGTGTTAGATGCTTCCATGTAAACGCCACCCATAACCCTAGATCCATCCGTGTAAACATAGAAGGGTCATGATTCTAAGAGAGATTTCTCGAATTGGTAGCCAAAGCTCCTTGGAAGGAATGGTTTTGGGATGCAGTAGTCAATTAGATTGGGCACCAGGTACTTTCCAATCACAAGTACATTGGCATGTCCCCACGGTCTGTGCGTCTACGCTCCTATCGCATTCAACCTCATCGCGGCTTTTAGTGTCTGGCTCCTAAGTCTTATAGCATTCAGCTAATAAGTGCAAGAAATGCCTTAATAGGTGTTGTCCTTATGACCCCTGTGGTCATTATTGCCATGGTTCAGTTGACTTTTTCAATTTGCAGAAAAAAAAAATTCTGATATCAAGCCATATATCCCCGAGATATAGGCTAAACCGATTTTTCCATGAAAAATTTTTTTTTTAAAAGCTGTTCTGGTTATATATAAAAGGAGGTTACTAAAAAAGAGAAAATGGAAATTTCTAATATCGGTCCATATATACCCGAGATATAGCCTAAACCAATTTTTCAACGAAAGAATTTCTTTTTTTTTGCTTAAAAACAGTTCTGGTAACAAAAGAAGGTAACTTAAATACAGCAAATTCAAATTCCGGATATTGGTCTATACTCGTATATATAAAATAGAAAATGCATATTTCTGATATCGGTCCATATATACCCGAGATATAGCCTAAACCTATTTTTCAATGAAACAATTTTTTTTTTGCTTAAAACCAGTTCTGGTAACAAAAGGAGGTAACTTAAATACAGAAAATTCAATTTCCGGATATTGGTCCATACTCGTATATACCCGAGACATAGCCTAAACCGATTTCTCTATAAAACATTTTTATTTACTTTTTTTTATTAAAAGCTGTTATAGTTATAAAAGGAGGTTACTTAAAAACATAAAATAAAAATTTCCGATATTGGCCCATATATAATCGAGCTATACCCGATACCCGATTTTTCCATGAAAGTATTTTTTTTTTTTTTTTGGTTGCTTAAAAGCAGTTTTGGTAATATAGGGAGGTAACTTAAAAACAGAAAATGAAAATCTAAGATATCGGCCCCTATCTCCGGTATGGAGATATAGCTCAAACCGATTTTTCTATGAAAGCATTTTTTTGCTTAAAAGTAGTTTTGGTAATATAGGGAGGTAACTTAAAAACAGAAAATGAAAATTTTAGATATCGGCCCTTATATCCCGGAGATACAACCTAAACCAATTTTTTCATGAATAGCGTCTTTTTGTTTAAAAGCAGTTCAGGTAACAAAAGGAGGTTACTAAAGTACTGATAATGAAAATTTCCAATATCCAATATACCCGAGATATAAACCGATTTTTCTAGGCATGGCGATTACAAAACAAAAAACATTCCCCGGTCCGAGCTCGGTCCGAGCATATTTAGTTTAAATTTGTAATAGATTGTGTATATTTATATGACTATTGTGAATGATATTTTAGATTCGACCGAGCCGAATATATTACACTCTATCTTGTTTAATAACGCGTTTTTCCTGCCATTTTGGTGCGTTTTGAAATTTCAAAGTTGACAACGCTGATTATAAGAGAAAACAAGAAAAGATGGAGGTCATTAAATTAAAAATTTTCAAGGGTAGAAAACAATTAACCAGCTTTTGTGGAAGCGAAATAAATTTTCTCTTTTAAAGTAATTGTATGAAAAAAGGAAATTTAAAGAAGAAAATAACCAATTTTAATGTAGTCATTTATATACTCGTATATAGTTATATCCTTAAAAATTATTGCAATAACAAAACACAGTGTTATGATATATCTTAATAATTTTAAACCGTACAGCGAGGTTTTTCGACTGCAAGCGAGATGAAAGGGTCTGCTAATGACTTCGAAATCACGAAGTCAATACTATTATAAAAGCAATATTCATGTGATTTAGTGAACTAAGGCTATAAAACGCACTTGTTTTAAAATCAATACATTACCTTAACTCTAAATTTCTTATTTGGAAATTTGTTGCAAAAGGAACTACACAAACTTTTTGTAACCAATAAACAAAGAAAAAAATATGAAAAAGAAGAACAAAATTGCTGTACGAATTCCTTTTTTTTTCATCTTGTAAAGCCTTTACAAAATTTTGCCAAAAGAAAGTTATTTACTTCTTGTTCATATAAAAGTGATTTAATGAATGAATGTACAGAATATTGAACAAGAGAAAAAGATGAAAAATTGCCAAAGAAAAACTCCCCGGTGACCCAATTTAAAAGCACACGGATGGGGGGAATCACGTGCGTTTTTTTTCGCACAACAGCGACCACCAAAAAATGTGTGATGGTTAAAAACGGTTGAAAGAAAATATTTTGTATAGCAACAAATTTTCAAAAATTGTTATTGTGTGTTTTTCACCACCACCAAACATTGCTTCAAACGCACACACACACACACACACATACAGCTATACCTCCACATATACACTCTTGCTTGTTAATGCCTGATGTTGTAATTTAAACTGGAAAACAAATTTGGCACGTAAATTTTTTTCCTTTTTTTTTGTTTATATGCGTGTATTTTAAAGGTTATTTAAGGATGTCATGAAAGAAAGGATGTTTTTCAAACGTCTACGTTTTTTCTGTGCTGTTTGATATCAATTGGAAAGTAAACAGTGAAAAAAGGCTTAAAATGCCAGCACAAGAAAAATGCGTAAAAATTTGTGAAAAGAATAACTTTGAATTTCAACCAAAAAAATTTTCTTTGAAAAATAAACACAGCTGCTCTGAAAGAGAATACAAAAAAAAAAGGATTTTGATTGAAGCGAAATAAGGAGAACGAATGCTGTTCAGTAAACCAAAAAACACGGGTTTTAAAAAATATATTTTGTATTATTTATATATTCCTCAATAGCCAAAAAAACTCTCATAGGCTAAATCGATTACATAGATACCTCATCCATCGTCATCGATTACATAGACCTCATCTTTAACATATACATCCTTTCCTTTTTTATAAACAAACACAAAAACTGCGAAGCTTTTTGGCTTGTCTGCAGTAACACCCAGGGTCTGTGGCAGGAATAGAACCTACGACCTCGAGACTGTTGATCGAGTACTCTACCAAATCAGCCATCGAGGCACACACATTGAAAAGATTCAAAGACGACAAAACCAAATTCTTCGAACGATTACTGCAGCTCCATGGTACGTAAAAAACTCAAGAATTTAAAAGGATCTGTGTGTTCCGCTGGTTAAAGAGGAATTTTCTAAGTACTCGTCAAGGTATATCAGCAAACTGGAACTCCATCCAACTTCTCTTGCGTGCAGTATACAAAATATAAAATGAAACCAATTCAAGTTGGGAGTTGTTTGTAAAAAATATTTTCTCTCTCTCTCAAGAAGAGAGATGTCAAACTACATATAAAAAAAAATGTTGTCCGGACAAAAATTTTGTTCGCAAACAATGGGTGAATCCAGCTTAACTGTACTGCAATAAAAATAGTTCGACTCGAGAAACAAATATATATACCCGTCTTTTTTAAAATTTCTCGTCAAAGATATGCAATTAAAACTACTCATAAATGAAGTAAAATCAACTGGTATATAGCTAAACGGGGAAAAAACTAGGCAAACCGTTCGGAAAACACGTGCTTTCCGTTTGCACATAAACGATACAAATACAAACACAAATTAATCAAAAAAAAATTTTTTTTTTCGGACGAGAACAATTATTCTGTAGCGTGTAGGAGAACGGGAGGATGAAAGTGGTATTTTGTCGTCATAATTTTTTAACCAATTTTATACCGGCACAAGCAGAACAAACCAATACAAATACAAGCCAAGCAATCAAACGTATAGAAAAACACAAATACATACACAATGCTGTGTATACGTATACATGTTTGCCGGATTAATTAGTCTCGTCTGTTCTTAAAAGAACAAAAATTGTTCGGATAGAAGGGATACCGTTGCACCCACCAGATTGCTCAATAGGTGATTTTGCCGAAATAGCTCCGAATAGTGAGTAGTTAGTGCAAAAGAAACAAAAAATGAACCGAAAATGCCTTACGGTGTGTTCGGTGTTGAAGGTATATACACTAAATTATTTTGTGATCGTCAATATGGTTTTCGTAAGGGTCGCTCTGCTACTTATCTTTTAGCATATCTCTGTGAGAAAAAGTGTCATTCAATCCATCATTTCGGTGAAAGTAAAGCGGTGTATCTAGATATTTCCAAAGAATATGATGGACTATGGCATGATGCACTATTGGCAAAACTTACTGGTTCTGGTGATGATTTTTCTCGGTTTATATCCAGTTGTTATAGATGTGGTCTCATAAAAGGGGTACTAGATTAATTTAGGAGTACTGTAAGACTCCGTTCTTTCTCCTACTCCATTTCTTATTTTGCTCAACGCCCTTCTATTTCATACTTCTAACACTATCCACTCTTTCGCGGATGACAGCAGCATCTGCCATACATATACATTTAATTATAGGTCCAGTATATTCGAGATTGTTGCCAAAAGGCAAAATATGAATGATCCGCTGGATCTTCTATTAATCTCCAAATGGGGTCGTAAAAACAGGGTCGCCTTCAACGCTCGTAAGGCCCAGTGTTGTTTATTAACACATAAATAAACGACCACTGATGCTGTTTTGTTTGTACTCATGGATGGTATAAATATTGGGAAATCGGATGCTGTTGATCTCTTTGGAAATGCAGTGTGATGGAATGTTCGCTGGAATGAACATATTTTTCATGTCTCTAAAGAAGCATTCAAGTGCTTGGATTTTTTTAAACTGTGAAAAATGTACTTCACTCCATCTGATCTCCTTACTATTTATGCTACATACACCACAGAAAATAGATTACAACTCCCATATTTGGGTCGGTGTCTACAAGTCTATTTTGGAGCTACTCTGCCATGTGCAGGAGAGGGCGAAGAAGCTTATCGGTGACCGTAGGATATGCAACTCTATTGACTCACTGGAGCATCGACGCATTGAACAGCGCGTTACTCTCTTCTATCGTTACCACGGATTTTTCTCTGACGAGATTAAGGATTTAGCTCCCAAAACTCGCACGTTTCTACACGTCACATAACTCATCATATCTTGTTTTAAATACGAACAATAAAGTTCATTATCGCGTGTCAGTTTCAAAGTTTTTATTCAAAACTATGATAAGTTAAAGAAAGCTTTTGAAGACTGCCAATTAATAACTTAAAGAAAATTGAATATTATTTTAAATTCCTTTTTCTATTTAACGAAACCACTTTGATATATTTATTTACAACTGCAGGACTAATAAATATTTGTTTTACCAACACATTCCCACAATTACCTTATTTTTCTGCATAAATCTTTTCAACATTAAAGCTTTCTAGTTAATAAGACAATACCTTCCCTTTAAAGATTGAAATTTTCTAAGTATATAAAAATTCTTAAGAAATTTTAAACATTTCTAATTTTCCTTCCGAAAAAAGGAAAGTACTTCAATAGTGTTATGTTGTATATATTGAATACAAAAACATGTAAAACAACACACACACCTACACATACACACAAATGTTAATACCTTCAGTTATAAAATACGAGTACTATTCCTTAACTAACTCTGCTCCACTTACAACTTTAAGTTGCCTTTTATTTTCCACACGTACATTGTACATTTCAAACTTAATAAAATAAAGTTAAAGTGAAAAGGATAAAACTCCCCAAAGATATGCAAGTACAAGGTATTATTTTCAAAAAATAAATAAAGAAACCAAAACTAAAGACAGATTATATTTTATTTTTGAAAAATATGAGCTTCTATTGGGGTTCAGGAGAATTTCAAATGCCCTACGTAAAGTGGAATATTCAAGATTGTTAAAAAAAGGGAAAGCATGATCTTTAGCAGTATACTTTTTTAAAATAAATTTAAATTAAATGTTATATTAAAGAAATTACCTCTAACATATAAAACAAAACCATATTTTTGGTTTGTTCGTTTGTACAACGGGTTATAGTTCAAACTTCCTCCCTTCTTAAGTTGTCCCCCAGATTTGATTATTGTTTTTTTTTTGTCTTCTTCAATCAAAATTATTGATCACAGCAGATTTGTGTCGTAAAAATTCCTTCTTAAGGAAAAAAGAAGGGAGGAAGCTTTAACTAATTATAACCCGTTGTACAAACGTACAAACCAAAAATTTTATTTAAAAAATTATAAAAGTTCAACAAAAAATTCAATAAATTAAAAACCATATTTTTTTTTATCAGCTATCAATAACGAAAGCTATGACAGCCTAATTTTATTTATTTTCGATTTTCCAAAATAAAAAAAATCCCCAAATATGAACTTCCATATCCGAACTGAGCAAATTAATATTGAACAATGTTATTTTTACATCCCATCCGGTTTTATATACTCGTATCATGATAATTTCCAACGTATTTCTTTATAAACAAATACAAAAACTGCGAAGTTTTTCTACTTGTCTGCAGTAGCACCCAAGATCTGTGGCAGGAATCGCACCTGCAACCTCAAGACTGTTGGTCGAGTACTCTACCAAATCAGCCATTAAGACACCCATCATTTTAATTAAATATTCTTATGAACATTTGAAATGAATGGTGACTTTTGTCCCTCTTTTGAGAAAAATATTGAAAATTAAAATTATTTTAGTAATGTTTTGGGATGTCGCAAAGACTTTAATTTCCTTTTGAAACATCAGCAAACACTAATATGATAGGATTTCGACACAATATTGACAAAAGTTACTAAACGTTTAATTTTGGGCATTTTAAAAATGTTTTTGGGAATCTAAATGCCCAATAGACTTTCACATCTTTTCCCTATATGATAAAAAATAATTTATGGTTTTGGCTTGTGTTTTGAGAAAAAAGTAAAAGTCCCATTTTGGGTAGTTTTGGAAATGTTTATGGGAATCTAAATGGCTGATGGAGTTTCATATCCCTTTGATATATATTAATGAATATCCAAAATGATTTGTAATCTTTTCCCTTATTTTGGGGGAAAAAGTATTAAGAAAATTATATACACCACTTTGGGCGTTATAGAAATAGGAATGGGAATCTAAATGACTGATACCCCTATACGTATCCTTTTGATGTATCGCACGGCAATAAGCGGGGCCCTGGGTAGTTCTCGGCGCTGATCATGGTTGAGGTGCCTGCCTTGACTGAAACGTTCTGGCTGTGGTTTAAACCTACGATCGAATGAAAGGGAATTAGTTTCCCTGATAATTATGGTGCATGCCGCCTTTCGGGGGCTAACAACCAGGAGTGATGGTTGGACGAGTGAGCTGGTTAAGGGATGGTGCTCTTAAATTGGCTTCGTCCAACCAACTCATTAAGCCTTGTCTTTCATTGGCTGTTGGGAAACTGCTTACAGGAGGGTTTAGCAGGTCCGAATACTTAACCAAGCCAAGGAGTTCATCTACAAAGGGCTACAAACTTATAGCAAACATTTGCGACCTGTGTGATCCTGTGTGACACACGCAGGCGCTGGCGAATTGTGAATAATTCAACCCGTGGTGTTGGTTCATCATCAGATTAGATGATGTAAATCCATTTCACATTCAGTCTATTGCATATGTCGTACATATACTTGGATTGATTCGCGGTAAAGTTGTATCAAAGTTTCTGCTGAGCAAAATAAATGTCTGTGTACCAACAAGAGCAATCCGCAACTATCAACTAATAAGTCTGGATTATCACAAGACCGTCTATGCTAACAATGGTCCCTTTCGCCGCATATGTGAAATATTTAACAAATTTTATCATATTATAGATTTCTCTAAATCTAATGATATTTTAAAACGAAAAATAATTTTGTACTTAAATACTTAATTGTAATCCTTTAAGTTTTTTCTTTAGTCTGTAAGGACTTATAGTCTGTAAGGACTTATAGTATAATAGTTTTTTTAACTTGCATCAAATTTGTCTTTTTACAAGTTACAAAAAAAAATTTATTTTAGATATTTTTTGAAAAAATAAGGAGCTTTGGAGAAAACTACCATAGCCGCGTCTCATTTTTTTAAGTGCTGTGAAAATATTCCCCATATTTTCTTGTTGTTTTCGCGATGTTCGTCTGGGGATGCATTTGGGAATTAGGAGTAAACTTTTGGGAATTAAGAGTAAACATCATTCAATTGTAATAATTTTTTCTAAATATATAAGTAAAAAAAGTTTTTGCCAAAATATTCTACTCATAAGTCTTGATTTTATTAGTTTTTATAAGTTTTTTCAAAGAAAACTTTAAAAAGAACTCCAAAAATACTGTAAATACAATACAAAAATACTATCAACCATATCACAGAGTCCAGTTTCTTTCGCAAACGGAACTCAATTCGATTTGTTTGCACTTTAGAAAACGAACAAGTAGTCGTACGGAGTGTCTGGTTATTAAAGTATTTTTCATCTTTCAAAAATTTCCAAAGTCTACTGATGATTAGGGTAGTTCCTATGAAATGTCGACATATAGATAGCTGGGAAACATGGAAAATAAGCTATTTATAATTTTTTATTAGTATTTTTTAGAATAAAATTATTTCTAGCAGAATATATAAATTTCATACTGAAACGTTTTTTTTTTTCGTTTTTCATTTTCTGAACGGATTTCATTCCGTTTTTACAATTCGTGGCATTACTGAATTTTCAGGAATTTCTTTGAATTTTTAGTCTAGAAATATTTCTTTAAAATTATTTCTCCATCTTTCCTTCTACTGAATTTTATGCCAGAAGCATTTCTGAATTTGTAAGTATTCCAATTTTAGGAATTTTACAATTAATCCTGCTGATCTAAATAATAAAATTGTCCCTTCTGCCAGTAGGGTGTATATGACAATAAAAATGTAGAAGTTTTGTTAAGATTTTCTTGTTTTACAAATAGACCAGCAAGAAAAGTTTATGGTATAATTGTTCGGTATGAATATGTTTCGTAGAATATGAAACAAATAACTTAATTATGAAATCAAGAAAGAAATAAAACTAAACATGAAGCAGTTGTAAGAGGAAAAATATATTTTTACAAGATATAGAAATATTTAACTAAACATACGTTGTTTGTTTATAAATATGTTTGTGTATTCGAAATGTTGAGAAGCTAAAGCCAAATTTTTACGGAAACGGAAGCTCTCAAATAAAGTACAACTAAGCAAAATGGATTACCTCCTCCCTCAACGACTCCCACCACCTTCAACTATTCATGCATGCTCGTAACTAAAAGTAAAAGTTTATTATACCTGAAACGTGATTATATTTTTGTTTCTTAAAAACTAAAATAACAAATACATATGTAGTCACATTTCGTTGGTTTGAGCTAGAAAGGCCCTAACTGGCACCACTTCACAAAGATTTAATCAAACAGTTTTATATATAGTTTTTTTAATATAAATTGATACTTAATATTATTGATAGATTTTTCGACCCTTATAATTGTTAAATAAAAATGTCGGGAATTTTTTGGATTTTGAGGTCAAGTTTTTAACTTTTATTTTAAAATTTCCAATATTTCGCTACACCACTGGGTAGCATCATCAGGGATTTAGATATTGTTTTTTTTTTTCTTTTTTCAAAAGAACACTAGGAACATAAAATAGAGATCCTTTTTCCTTGTATGTTATTACTGTCCTTACATACAAGGAAAAAGGATCCCTATTTTATGTTCCTAGTGTTTTTTTTTTTAAGAAAAAAAAAAAAACAATACTTAAATCCCTGATGATGCTACCCAGTGGTGTAGCTAAATATTGGAAATTTTGAAATAAAACTTGAAATCAAGCTCGAAAAAATTCCTGACATTTTTATTTATAAATTGATACTAATATTAGAAACTAATAAAGTAAATAAATTAAATATTTTGTTTGTTATGAAGGAAAAATATATTTATTGTAAAATTGTAAAAAATATATTTATTAAAGCAAACAATAATTTCCAAGACAGCCTTGAAAACGTAGTTGTTGGAATGGAACACAAGTGTTCAATAACTTTTCTTATACAATTTAACCGTTAGCGTGAAGTCGTGAGGTAGCTGATAAGTTTCTAAAGACAGTAGAAGTTGTGAAAAAGATTTACATCAGCACCTGCCTTGCGGCCTTAGCTGATGATGGACCAGTTCCACGGAGTGAAGTATTCACGATTCACCAGCGCCCCCGTGTGGCTTGCTAGGCTCACACAAGTAGCAATTTATATTTGTAGTAATATGAGCAACTTCTTGTTGAGGAATGCGGGTCTTCTAATCCCTCCTGTAAGCAATATCCCAGCAATCAATGGAATACAAGGCCTAATGAGTTGGTAGGCCGAGGCCCGCTAGCAGCATCAGTCCTTAAACCTACTCACCCGTCAACCATCACCACTGGTTCCTTACAGTAAAGGTATCTGTTGTAAAGGCAACAGACCCTCGAGAGTTTGTTAGGTTTCAACCACAGCCAGAAGGTTTCAGCCAAGGAAGACACCTTAACCATGATCAGCCCGGGTTGAACTGCAAGCAGAACCACCCGGGGACCATGCTGATCCCCGTTCTGCCAATTTAAACCCTTGGTAAGGGTTTCGGAAGCCAACACAACATAAGTCATGCGGCTTCCTAGAGTTTTATTTGCTACAACAAACGAGGGACCCCTTTCCTTCTATACCCGAAAGACAGACTACCCAAGTTAAGAATACGCTAAGGCAAAACCTGTTCCCCGGGGGAAGACAGTAGTAGTATGTGACATGGGAGCACCACAGCCTAAGGTATCTAGACGACCAGAAATTCAATGGCCTATCACGTTTGGCCTGGATCAACTTGAGCACGCTAGCCTTATTCATAAGGTGTAGCGGATGGCTAGTACAATAGCATGTAATGCCGCACAGAGCAGTTTCCCCCTCGTAACTATAATCCCTATGCCAATATAACCCCATAGCTTTTCGTTTTACATCTATCTTTTCACCTCTCTATTTTGTAGGCAAGCACAAACAGTGAACAAATTTAAGACCCAACTGGGGAGTCTAGCGGCCTGCCTATCTAACCGAATGGAAGTTGCTGTCGCCAGTGTAGATACACAGTTGTGCGGGTTTAATCGAATTTTCTATTACTTTCCGCCATATTTCTGGTGATAACTGTTCGAAATCCTGTCGACTGTTCTCCTTAAGTGCGTAAATCCGATATTTCAAGTAGCCCCAAAGTAAGGAATGTGGAATGGTTAAATCGGGCGATGGTGCTGGCCACGCCAAATCGCCAAAGCGGAAGATTAAGCGGCCAGGAAATGCTGGAATGCTTAAATGGGTAAATCTTGCTAGCCATGCCAAATCGTCAAAATGGGAAATTAAGCCAGCAGAAATTGCTTCCTTCACAATATCCATCGTGACTAATGATGAGTGTGCGGTTGTACCGTCTTGTTGAAATCGTATGTTTACCAAGCTCCAATCATTCCTAATAACTGTATTAACGATGGCGCCCTAAAAAAAAAAAAAACGGTTCAATCACTCCTCCCGCATGAACATCGCACCAAACAGTAGCCTTGAGTGTTTGTAATGGATCCGCATCACACGCGGATTTGCAGTGTACCAGAAGCAAAAGTTTTGTTTATTGACGTAACCGTTTAATTGAAAATTGTTCTCTTTGCTTATGATGCTTTTCGACTCAAAATCGTCATCTTCGTTAGAGCAATTGAGGATGGCGCTACATGCGAATTATAGCCTTCCATTATTTGAGTTTGTATTATCTATCTTTGTTTGTAATGTCGTTAGTTAGGGCCTTTCTACCTAAGACCAACGATATATACATTTAAATGTGTATGAGTGCAGTTTTGTTTATGTCATGTACGGTTATAGATATGTATTCGTATTTGTGAAAGTTGTATTAAAGAAGTATTACCCTACAAGATTTAAATGGGGAGAAAATTGCAATTAGAAGTTTCTTAAGTTCTTTTGACTGCTAAACTCAAAGTAAGTATTTATGTGCTTTCAGATAATTGCAGATATATGATGTTAAGAACTGTTTTGTTACAAGTGATTTTATTATTTTGTTCTCTTATTTATTACTAAATTTCATTCAGGTGCTCTTCTAATTAGAAGTTTCAAGAAAATGAATGCAAGTTGCTTCAGTATTTTTATATAATTGTTAAAAAAATTCTAAGTATGTACAGTGAGTAACAAAAATGAGAGCTTCTCTAAAAAAGAAATCTTTACAAGGAAAGGGATATATTGACTGTAAGTTTTATTCAAGCAAAAAAATAATTTTCAAGAAATCATGATAATTTAAAGTTGTTGCAAAAACCACAAATGACTGTTAGCTGTCCGATAGAAATCCCCGGGGAACAGGTTTTGCCTTGGCGTATTCCTGACTGAGGCGCTCTGTTTTTCGGGGAAAAGAGGAGAAGGGGTCCCTCGTTTGGTGCGGCAAACAAAACTCTAGGAAGCCACATGACTTATGTTGTGTTGGCTTCCGAAACCCTTACCAAGGTTATAAATTGGCAGAACGGGGATCAGCATGGCCCCCGGGTGGCTGTACTTGCAGTTCAACATGGGCTGATCATTGTTGAAGTGCCTACCTTGGCTGTAACGTTCTGGCTGTGGTTTAAACCTAAATCGCAGGAAGGGAGTGTTAGTATCCTTGATAATTGTTTGGTGAGGGCTTTTTTCGAGGACTAACAATCTCTCGAGGAGCTGTTGCCTATACAACAGATACGTGTACTGTAAGGAACCAGTGGTGATGATTGACGGGTGAGTCGGTTTAAGGGCTGATGCTCTGGGCATCTGGGCTTCGGCCTACCAAGTCATTAAGCCTTGTCTTCCGTTGATTGCTGGAAAATTGCATACATGTGGGATTAGAAAGCCCGAACTCCTCAACAAGAAGTTGTTCATATGACCGCAATTATATGACAAGAATTGCTACCTGTGTGAGCCTAGTCAGCCACACGAGGGCGGTAGTGAATCGTGAAAAATTCACTCCGTGGAATTGGTCCACCATCAGGTTAGGCCGTCAGGGCAGGTACTGATGTAAAACATTTTCACAGTTGTTCGATAGAAATATAAGTTAATTTTAGGAGCAAATTTTTAAGATATGTAAAGCTATCGATAGGTTTGTTATAGGAAAGTAAATTTATCAACATCCTTACGATTACATAATATCATGCTCAGACAGACGATCAGGGAAAATATCAAATAGGAAAGCGGGCACGGCTTTTGTATGATTGCAGCAGGGCCATGATTCTGACAGTTCTACCCCAGAGAAGATTGCGAACAATGGTTGCGGTTCTGACAGGTCATTGTTCCATAGTAGTGCAAGTGAAAATATTTAATATACCATTCAATAATTTGTGCTGAAGTTGTAGGGATGCAGGGAAGGAAGTGAAGGAAGAGAGTGTTTAACACTTCCTCTGTCAATGTTTGGCTCTTACTTCTACTGTGCGGGTTTTTTTCTTTTTTTAGCTTTCATTTATTTATTGAATCTTGACAAAGTGAACTAACAATAAGTATTCAAATCTTAATACTAAATACAAAAAATTAACTAAGTCCAGCCAATGCTAGACAAAAAAGGTCCCCCCCCCCCCCCCCTTATCAAAATTATATCGATAAAATCACCTATTTAAAGCTCTGATGTAGGCAAGGGTAACTCTTCTTCTCGACCGAGAGTAACCGCTGAAATTAAGTATGTTTCGTGCCAGAGGGTTTGGGTGAAGTTCCAGTTTGCTTGTATACCTTGTCGCGTACTTTGAAAATTCGTCTTCTATCAGTGCAACACACAGATTCTTATGAACTCGTGAGTTTTTTACGTACCATGGAGCTGCAGGTAATGCTGGTTGGGCTTTGGCAGACATAACGAAATGCTGGTTGAGCGGACTGGGTTCTTTTAATTTGTTGTTTTCGAATTGGCCTGGATGCGAATCATCAGGGAATGTGTAGGCTGCAAATCCCCTTTAGGCGACACATCTGGACTAAGAAAAGACCCAAGTGTGCTAGTGGCATGAAATCGGAATCCTGTACAACTAAACCTCTGCAGCCTAATGTGTACAACCTAATCTAACCTTTTTATAAAAAATTATAAAAAATTTTATTTATTCATTTTCAAAACAATGTTATCGATAATTTTTTTATAGAAAGCAAAGCTTTCGATAACATTTCTATATAAAAGTTGTTGCTAACTTTTGCATAGAACTTTTGTATAAATAAACTTGAGAGGCTGTGTTCAGGTTTATAAAATTATGGTTTTTTCCGAAATTTGAGCGAGCTGGCGGCACGTCTTAAAGCCAATCTATCCCCTTGAAAGAAAATTTTTAAGGGGCACCGTTATGTACATATTTTTTTTTTAACAATTCAATTATTTATTGTATCTTCTCGAAGATCTAACAATAAGTATGCAAATCTTAGAACTAAAATCAATTAATTAATACGGAAGAAAATTAATTAATATTTATTTACTTAAGTCTAGCTATGCTAGACGAAAAGTTGCTTCTTGAGTGTATTTTGTTGGTAAATCACCTTTCCAATTGTGCGGGGCACACAGGGTTTCAATAAAAAAAAGTAGTTAAAAAGAAAACTGAGGACTTACCGTCGTCCAAGAAAAAGGGGGCGGTGATGCAATCAGATGAGGGACTGTTGTTCAATGACGCGAGGCGATGGTTCTAGGCTGATGGGGAACTGACCCGATGATGCGCTCGCTTTGGCTGCGGCTGATGGTACTGTTGTTGTTGGTGTGGTATTGGAAGAGATTGTTGATCCAGTACTAGCGTTGCAACAACTGCGTGCTGTATGTTCTCTGATACTATTATTGTGGCTGTGGCTGTGGCCGTATCATTTAATTCCTCGGAATTTTCTGCAGTCTTGCAAAGACCACTTAATTGGTTGACCGTTCAGCGGCGCGTAATAGACCAAAGAAACAATTATCCTGTGGCCTTTTAGTGGTGATGGAATTAAACACAAATTTTGTTTGGTTAAATATTCTAGTGCCTTTGATTGGCGGCCCACTTTATTATATTTTTAGAAAAAAAAAGAAAACACTTTAAAAAGCTTTGTGTTGGCGTACACTATTCACTGCAAAAGAATTAATATTAAGAACACAAAAAAAACTTCACTTGGTTGCGCGTCCGTCAGCAGTTCAATAAGGAATGAAAAAAAAAACCAAGCGAACCTTGTAGTTCGAACTTAACGAGCCTGTATGCGTTAAGATCGCGCTGCAGAGGGCTGCCATACTCGGCTTGAATTAACCGGGTTGCCAAACATGAACACCAATGCTCTGATGGTTGCAAGGGTGTCCATCCTTCTCAGTCGAGTGTGGCCACCAAAGTTAAGAATGCTACGTGCGAGAGGATTCGGGTGAGACTCCAGTCTGTTAATGTACCTTATCGCGTGTTTTGAAAATTCATCTTTCACTAAGGGTACACCTAGATCTTTGTGAATTCGAAAGTTTTTAAGATACCATGGAGCTGCAGTAATTGTGCGGAGAATTTTATTCTGACATTTTTTCAATGTTAAGTGCAGAGGCGGTACCCCACAGTTGAATTCCATAGCTCCATATTGGCTTTAGAATTGCGTTATACAATAAAAGTTTGCAATCTAACTTCAAGATAGAATTTCTGATTACTTCTTAACCCTCTTGCTGCTTTCGACAAAGAATAATCGGATTGAGGACTACCATTCAGGCTTTCCAAATAAGTTTTGAGCGAAGCCATTCTTTGGACTTCCAGCAAATTTCTTACTTTACTTGTGCATTTTCGAAGCATAAGGTAAAGAATATTTATTATCAAAATTTTTTTAAATAGTTAGTAGCTTTTAGAGATTTAAATAAATCCCTTAAAGGTTTGCAAGAACTAGCAACTACAAAGAAACTGAAATATAACGTAAATAAAAATAAATATTGTAAGAAACTTGTAATCAAGCAAAAGTTCAGCATAAGAATTTGTAAAAAAGCGAATTTTTAAAGCAAAAAAAACCAAACAAATATTTTACTCTATGAAAGTTTTTTGCTAGAAAAACATTTTATAAAAATATTAGCTTAACGTTTCATTTCGTTTGTTATTAAGCTTCGTAATTAATTGATGAATGATGCTTTCCAAAGTAAAAAACTTGTCCCATTATTTTGTTAAATTTTTTATTGCCAACAACAAAATGAAAGAAAATTATGACTAAAAACGACTTTTTGATTCTAATCTTTAATGCGTCAAGGGATGTTAATTATGACCCCTTTAGGGGTAAGTCAAATCAGCTTCCGAGCTGAAAGAGATTATATCATCAAATGCAAAAGGTTTTTGTTAATGCTAATAAAACAAAATGGCTTACGTGCGTAAAATACAATCAGTTAAAGATTTCAAAGGCTGGGGGAAATAATTAAGCGCTTCAATGTCGTAGAAAACAAGTAAAGAGCCATCACTTTTATGACCATTTAGTTTAATTATAAAGAAATGTCAAGGAATACTTATCACTGCATTAAGAAGGTATATGAAAAAGATATTAAAATTACAAAATGGACTTCTTTAATGGGTATTAAAAGTATGAGTAAAAGGTTTTTCTGCAACATTAAAAAGTAATTAATTAGGCTGCTGGATTAAAGAAAAATAGAGCTTTGTAAACAAAAACCGGGTTTGATAAAATTTTGTAATTAAAAATGTATAGGGAGGCACAGAACTACCTTTATGGTTTGAGAATATAATAATTTTTTTAACAATAAAAAATTATAAATAGCTTGTTTTCTGTGTTACCCAGCTATTTATATGTCGACATTTCATAGGAGCTATCCTAATCATCAGTAGACTTTGGAAATTTTTGAAAGGTATTCTCAACATTCAACTTTACTTGGAATCAATTTTGGAAGCTAATATAGTGAATAAAAAACTCAATTGTTTGAATAACTTTTTTATTTAATTGTTAATTATAATTTTCTTACACTAAACAACGGGTCCAAATTGAACGCAAGTGGGCTGATTGATAGCCTGTTAAACCTTCACTGTACATCAGTGAGAAATATTTTTGGCTTAGGTATGAAAAATGTCTCCCGGCAACATACGCAATGCGCCTCTGAACGGACCTCCGCGATAGTCCTAGTTGATCCGAACGTCTTCTTGTTGATGTTTCTGGACTATCCTGTACACTATCCGCATCACATTGGATATTTTCCGTTCGCAGCAATTGGGCCTCTGTTACTCCACTACGTGGAAAATTTTGCGGAAGGATTTGAGTGTGAAGCCTTATAAGATACAGCTGGTGCAAGAATTGAAGCCAAACGACCTACCACAACGCCAAATTTTTGGTGAATGGGCTCTTGAAAAGTTAGATGAAGATCTTTTTTATCGAAGAATTGTGTTCAGCGACGAGGCTCATTTCTGGTTGAATGGATACGTGAACAAGCAAAACTGCCGTATTTGGAGTGAAGAGCAGCCAGAAGCATTGCAAGAGCTACCAATGCATCCACAAAAAACAACCGTTTGGTGTGGATTATGGGCTGGCGGCATCATTGGGCCGTATTTCTTCAAAGATGATGCGAATCACAACGTTACTGTGAATGGTGAGCGCTACCGTGCGATGATAACAAACTTTTTTTTGCCCAAAATGGAAGAGCTTGACTTGCATGACATGTGGTTTCAACAAAACGGTGCCACATGCCACACAGCACGCGAAACAATGGACCAATTGAGAGGCGAGTTCGGTGAACAGTTTATTTCACGCTTGGGACCAGTCAATTGGCCACCCAGATCGTGCGATTTAACGCCTCTAGACTATTTTTTGTGGGGCTATGTTAAGGCTAATGTCTATAGCGACAAGCCCGCTTCGATTGACGCACTGGAAGCCAACATTGCCAACATTATTCGTGAGATACCGGCCGAAATGTTGGAAAGAGTATGCCAAAATTGGACTAAGCGGATGGACCATTTGAGGCGCAGCCGCGGCCAACATTTGCATGAAATAATCTTCAAACATTAAATTATATCGACCCAACTATCGATCCAAATAAATATTTCATGCATTTTTCTGAATTTTATGTGTTTTTTTTTTAAATTTCCGATAGTTCTTATAAAATCACCCATTATAATAAATCAAATTTCTTAAAGATAATAATGGGACTTATTCCAAAAAATTTTTTTGTGTACTTTAAACGTTTATTAATTCAAACTTTTCATACAAAATATGTTTAGTTTTTTTTTTTTTTTTTTTTTTTTTTGTTGAATAAGCACAAATATATTTGAAAAAAAGTTTATTTATTTGCTTTACAGCCAATTTAATAATTCAAAAATCAAAAAACTATTTCTTTGTGATTGCTTTCCTGATATCTATATGTCGACATTTCATAGGCGCTACCCTAATCATCAGTAGACATGAAAACTTTTGATGATTTGTCCTCATTATTGTGCAATTGCTTTATTAGATTATTAAATGCGTGGGCTTCCACAGCTGAAAACTTTTTAGTAGGGACATTTTCATTGTGCCAAATCATAAGAAGTGTGCGTTTGAAAACATTCATTACGCCTGAGAAAATAATTAACCAGTAAACGGGCAAGTACGGACAGATCGTTTTGGACGTTTCACAACAACAAATAACCAAGTTAATACACAAAACCTTATTTGGACCGAATCCGATCGAATCCCAAAAGATGCACTCCACCAAACTATAGGATATAACACTTCAAATCTGCTATCGGCAATGTTAACTTCTACAACGTATTTCTATTAAACTAGATAATCACAGATCACAAACATATTATTTTTAGTTCATACATACCTTCTACTTTAAATAAAAACCATACTTTATGTGGTCTTCCAATATTTGGAAGGTGGCTTACTGTACCATGTTGTCGAAAATTTGCAACCAGACGATTTTTTTTTATCTTGGACCAGTACTCAAAGGATTATCCCTACATATGCGGTGCATTGCACCAAAATTAGGAATAGAGGTTGTAAGGAGGGGGAAGAGAAAGTAGTGTTTGACCTGAACTTTCCAACGTTATAGCAGGAAACACGTCTGCAGGCAATTTATTCCACAGGCGAAGCGTACGGCTGAAAAACGAACTCTCGCTCTGTAATGAGTAGTACGACTCCCCGGCCAATCGACCAGAAAAAGATGAGCTCTAGACGATGAGCGCGTGCTACGTAAAAATATGCGAGTTTCGGGAACAAGATCCCTAATCTCGTCACAGCACAATCAATCATACGATAAAACAGAGTAACGCACCCCACACTGCTTCTATACTCCAGTGAGTCAATAGAGTTTGATACCCTACTGTCACCGATTCTTCGCCCTCTCCTGCACACGGTCAAGTAACCCCAAAATAGATTTTGCATGAGAGTTGTATTCCATTTTCGGTCGGTGGTATAAATAGTAAGGAGGTCGGATGAAGTGAAGTACATCTTACACCGTTTCAAAAACCCGGGACACTTAAATGCTTCTACATGAAAAATGTGTTCAGTCCAGCGAACGTCACATGGTATTTTTATTCCAACAACATCAAGAGCATCCGATTCCTTGTTGTGAGTTATTTGAACAATATAAACAAGAACGACAACCTGCGGAAATAATTCAACCAATTAGGTCAACAGCACAATTGGTTGATATTGTGAAATATGAAATTTAGCAGTTGCGAAGCAATTATGTCGCAACAACCAATAAAGTTATAACTGCTGACAACACGGTATGCGGGCAAAAACCGGCAGCAACAATTAGAACAGCAGCAGCAGCAAAATAATTGTATAAAATCTTAAATATATATAAGCTAGAAGTTAGTGAGGAAGAAAAAGAACAATTAACAATCAGTAAACAAGAGAATATATCATAATCAATAATTAATAAACAATAAACTATATTAATTAAAATTAACTCTTAGCGTGTTTTTGTTCAAATAAATAATAAATAAAGTATTTCCTGCGAATCCGAAGGGACCCTCCAGGAAATACTATAACATCCTCTATATTTATACGATCCATAATTACAGATGAAGCAGCACTTGTGGTCGTTTGTTTGTGCGTTAATCAACAACACTGGGTCTTACGAGCGTTAAAGGTGCTGAGGGTCCAGTACTCCAGTACTACATCACCGATATACTCGTAGTTAGTCTAGCATTGGCTGGAGTTTTTTGTTTACTATTAAGATTTCAATACTTATCATTTGTAGTTCTTTTTAAAGATTCAATAAATAATTAAATGCTTAAAACAAAAAGAAATAAGATATATGCTGTTTTCAAAACACAAACGAAAGAAGCGTCCAACAAATTTGTGTGAAAAGCACTCAAACTTTTGAGTGGTCTATGTTCTGTACACAACACATTACTGCATGTTTATTTTAAATAAGAAAAAAAACCTTCCTTGTGCATCGTTTTAATTCAATTAAAATCTCTATTGTTTGTTAATAAAGAATTAAGTCTTATTTTATTTAAAAAAATATAAATAAAATGTCAACAAGTTTGAATTCTGTTGTTGCACATACACACATACTCGTATACTATATTAAGTTTATCTTAATATTTTAGAAAATAATTAATTGTTTTTACTCTGCAGATTTCGCAAAACAAAAGAAAATATTTTTAACATTTATCTAGCATTGCTTTTGCAATTTGTCAAAATATTTAAACAAATTATTTTTCAACTGCAAGTTAAAACAAAACAATATGTTTTCTCAACAAACTTTCTCTAAGCTAAAAGAAAAACAGAAACATTTTCATATTCAAGAGACAAAAGTTTAAAATGCAGTAAACTGAATTTGAAAATAAATTACAAATGATATGAAGTAAAAATGAATACTGTATTGTTTGCAACACACAACAGCACTAACAAACAACAGAATGAGTGAATCACTTTATTTTTGTACGAGTATAAACAAAATGGTAAATATTTGCCATTAAGAAAATTTTATTTATACAATTTGTTTGCGTTACGCAGAAGGGCACATCAGAGTTTCTAAAATGTAAAGCTGAAAGCACATAGTTGAGCGGCACGTTGAGAAATTGGTTATTAAGCGTAGCACTACCATTAAGCGCTGTTTACACAAAGCTCCTAAATCGAGTCACGGTCATGACCAGGCCAGTTACAAGCGAAAATAAAATTCTACTAAAACTTGCTTCAAATTCTTGCCGAATCCTATCTTTCCCTGTTTTTAACTATCAGCAACATAATGGCAGCAAACTGCACCCAGTGCCAGCCCATTGAGCTGTTGAAAAGCCAGCCCATTGTGCTCGTTTTTGAATGGCTAGCAGCCTAATAAACCTCCAAAAATGTACAACTCCAAGTTTTTGTTATAAAATTTTTTTATTTCAAAAATTTACTTTTACACTAAAAAGTTTTGTCAATCCGAAAATTATAAACAGCTTACCTTTTATGCTTCCCAGCTGTTTATATGCCAACGTTTCATAGGAGCTCCTTTAATCATCAGTAGACTTTGGAAATTTTTGAAAGATATTCTCAAACATTCAACTTGTTGGGAAGTCTACTGATGATTAGCAGCAGCAACTCCAGGTTTATTAGTTTCCGAAAACCTAAAATCTGCGATTTTATGTTTAAACCTTAGACAGAATTGTTTAGCCAAGGTCGATCGGAGCAAGCAGAACCGATCTCCGTTTTGCCTATCTCCGTTCTGACAATTAACCATCTCTGGGTTACGATTTTGGAAATCCAACACAACATAAGTCATGCGGCTTCCTAGAGTTTTCTTTGCTACAATAAACGAGGAACTGCTACCCTTCTATGCTGCAGAAAGCAGAATTTCTCTAGTTAGCTGTACACTAAGGCAAAATCTGCCCCCCGGGGGAAGTCTAAACGACAGTTCTGAAATTGTTGTACAACAGCATCTGCCTTTACGATGGACTGAACCATGATGTTTTTTCCCCCGCTATAACACAGATAACAAAGTCCAGTCAAAGGCTGCTTACCGGGGGGTTGAATTTTGACAACGAGATTTGGAAACTTTGAGGTGTCTGGTAGTTCTGTAGTGGACGAAGTAAGAAAGGTCAAGTTAGGGTTGCAATAGGGGGATGTTAAGGATATCACTTAAAATCTGTGAGAACTAGCTACAACGTAACTTTTTAAGGACTTCACTGAACAGATGGTCTTCTGAGGTCACCTGTCTAGTATCAAGGATGACATGGCCAAGTTATAATGAAACAGCAACAGTTATGTTGTTTGTGTAAAAGGCTTTTCGATACTTTCAGAAAGCAAATCGTAGCAACCAACGGTTGTTCATTTGTTTGAAAGGTGTAAAGAAATGATAGAGACGTGTATAAATGAAAAAGCTTGTTTTTGTGTTTTGACAGGTATTATTAGAGCATTTTTCTTTTTAAATTCTCAGCAATTTATTTGGATTGTTGGGATATAAAGTTGAATGTTTGAGAATATCTTTCAAAAATTTCCAAAGTCTACTGATGATTAGGGTAGTTCCTATGAAATGTCGACATATAGATAGCTGGGAAACATAGAAAACAAGCTATTTATAATTTTTATTGATATAAATGGTAGAAGCTAAAAATAGCGATTAAACTCTTAATTGTTTAAATATATACTTTTATATTTGTTTTTAATTAAAATCACAGATTATATTAGTTTTTCACTTTTAAATTCACACAAATTTCTTGAAATCGCACTAATTCATACAAAAAAATCTTCAGATCAAAATGGCGCGAAAAAGTTTGTAAACAAAAGAAAAAAAAATTTTACAGTATCATTGGAAAAAACGCGAGAAGCAAAAAATAATCACCTGTGCTGTTAAGTTCACCTAGTAATAAATTCGCCTTGCTACATATTTGTGGATATTCTTTGTTTCTCTTTTTAACTATTCGCATTTTTTATGCTCTTGCTTCATATCATTATTCTCATATCAATATCAACTTCATATAAGCACACTAGCTGTGCTTAAAAATCAACAACAATAAAAGAAAAATGAAAAGTTTCTGTCTTTCTATTAATTTCTTAAATGTAAAAGGTTTAGGCAAGATCAAAAGAGAAATGAAAAAATGTCTGTCTAAATGTAAAAGCGGCTGAAAGCGATATTGCCCAACAAAGCTTGCGTATTCTACTGGTTGTTTTGACATGTCACGGCCATAGGGGGATACAAGCGATTTCCCTTACAAGACTTCTCTTGCAGATGTAGAGATCAAAAAGAGGAGGATAGTGTTGAACGCTTCCCCTGTCGTAGTCGGCCTGTTGCTTATATAAGGGCAGGTATACTAGAATGATTTGCTGACGGATTGAGCTCTTGCATCTGATACTTAGATTGGTTCGGATTTGGGCCAGTAAAGGATATCGTTGGTCTCATGTAGAAAGGCCCTAACTCGAATTTTCCTTGACTTGAGTTTTTTTTAGGGATTCTACTATGTTGCACATAGATACACAGTGTCACAAAGATTTGATTAAATAATTTCATACATATCGCTTTTACAAGCAATTGAGCAAGAAAAGTTACTTGTAGATGTACCTAGGAATACAGTTTCTATTACGTTATTTTCTTCTCCTATAAACTGCAAGTATTTTTGTTAGAGCCTTTCTAGATGAGACCAACGATATGTAGATTGCTAAAATTCATATCAATCTCAGTCAACATAACTTATAAATTTCACCATATTTCTCTCTTCCTCTCTTTAACAACTGTGACCAGCCCTAATGGTGTCGCATGAGTTTGATTGTTTGTGAGTTGTGAGTAACTGCACTTGTTTTACATTATAAACTGTATTACATTATTATTTTATTTTTGTTTTTCTTTTACAAATACACAAATTCATTTTATTTGAATGTTTTAAGATTTTTAACATGTTTTATTGTTCGAGTTTTATTTGTTCTTGAACAAAATTTCTTTTCTTTTATTTCGTTTATCTGCGAACTTCTTCTTTTGATGTGCCTTTTGTTTTTCGTGAATTGTATGTTGTGTGTTTTGTATCTTAAACAATACAAATATTAAGTCTTTGTAGTAAAATTTGTCATTTGTTACGAGTGTTTGTAAAAAAATTGTACAACATTTGTTAAATAATTTAAATGTTGTCATTTAAACAATTCCTGGCATTTTAAATGTAAAATGAAGTTTGCCAATTTATACAAATAAGAATTGTTTGCTTTCTTCCAAATATGCCAAGAACAGTATTTGAAGTTTTTAAAGAGAAAGTTCAGCAGTTGGAAATAAAAAGAAGCAGAAAGAAAATTTTTGAATGGAAAAAAATGTAACAATAACAATAAATCTAACAATAACAGTAGCAAAAGAAGAAAGTTAAATAATCTATAATAAAAGAAAGCTGGAGTTATCGGTAATTTGTTTATAGAAAAGTAATGCTATGGATTACTTTTCGATAAAATAATTATATCATCAATTCGTTTTCTATAGATAATTAAATTTCAAAGGAAAAGTAAAGTAATCTATGATTTTTCTATAGTAAAAGTTATTGATATTATTCCTATTGATTGTTAATAACTTTTTACACAAAAGTACACAAATGAAAAACTTCTCAATATAGAGCTGATTAAATCAGTAACTTTTGTATGATAAGGTAATCGATAACTTTTTGAAAGAAAGGTGAAGTTATCAAAAGCTTTCTTATTGAAAATCATAGCTGTTGAAAACTTTAACACAAAAGTATATTAATCAAAAGCTTTTCAGTAGAGAAATGATGAAATGAATAGTTTAATGTAATAATGCAACCATGGTGCAATTAACCAGGTGGTACACTAGCGCAGGTGATAATTTTTTGTTTCATAAAATTGTGGGTGTCAAAAATTGTGGGTGAAAAAATAAAAATATTTTAAACAGTTTGAAAAAGGGCCAGAACACAATAAAAAAGTTTTCAAAAATATTTTAATTGCTTAAAATGTGTTGAAAACAATTTATAAAAAAATTTATATTAATTTTCTTTGTTCGTTTTTTTTTATATAAACGTTTCTTTCTTCATTTTCTTCTGTTTTGTAAACATGTTTTTGACAGCGTCCGGAATTTTTACACAAACAAAATATTATGCATGTAGTACAACAACTCTTATGCTGCCACCTAATAATTGCACCATGAATGCAACCGATAGCCTTTTGATAGAAATCCATCCGGAGTAGTGTTTTGTCTCTCGTTCTGTACACACGTGTTTTTCATTGTCGTTCGTTCTATACCTGTACTTATGTTTATTATTAATTCTTAAAATACGAAATTCTACCGGAATAGGTAGAGCTTTGTTTTGCATAATGTGTGCACGTGTTTTTTTGATTATTTTATTTTTTTACTGCCGTTTGTTTTTTCTCTATTTGTTATTATTAATATATTTTTTATATTCCTCCTATGTATTTATTACACAGAAAAAAATTTTTTTCGTCTTCAATAACGAAATTCGTTGAATTAATTAATAAATTATTTAAATACGGACCTGTAAAGGAATTCGTGGATCCAAAAGAAAGTTTAGTAAAAATATTTATTGATCGAAAACAACAATTTTTTTAAACAACAACAAAATACGATATCCAAGGTTATTTTTTTTTTTGATATTTATGTATATGCACACAAATTATTTTTTCAGACAAAAGTTTTGTTGATTTTATTTTTACTATATTTTTTTCTGTGTACTGTGCGCAGTGTTGAACTAATTTTTGTAAGTCTGAGCAGTGTCGAAGGTGTATACACTGGGCACTGATCAGTTTTAACTAATTTAATTTCAACACTTTAAATGCTGCGATAACGTTTGTTTTGGTCGTTCTGTGTGTTAAGTTCACAAACATTACTCCCCCTTTCCTTCTTCTCATAATCTATTTTCCTAGTTCCAGTACAATGCACTGCATTTGTAGGGGCTATCCCCTGAGTACTGGACCAAGATAAAAAAAAAAATGTAATCGATAGCTTTTTGACAGAAATAAAAATTTATGGATAACTTTATTTCTTTATAGAAAAGTAATTGAAGTTTTCAGATTAAACAGCACTGGGTAACCAGTTTTTTCTTTAACTTTTAACTGAAACCTGGGTTTTTCGAAAATTGCCACTATTCGAACTATTTGAAAACCGGATTTTTTTTTTTTTTTTATCATGGACCAATACTCAGGGGATGACCACTACATATGCAGTGCATTGTACTGGAACTAGGAAAATAGGTTATGCGGAGGAGGAAAGAGGGAGTAGTGTTTGTGGAACAATAACAACACGAAAAACCAAAACATGTCAAATAATTCATCACCCTAATAGCCCCATAAGAAAGACTGGTGGTCAGAAGAGTACTATCCGGACGCCGTGGGAAAGTGGAGTTTTTCGATATTAATTTGTTTCGGAACTTTCATTACAGCTACATACGAGGTATGATCAAAAAATAACCGTTGTTTTCAATGTTTTCAAAAACTATTTATTCTTAAATAACTATCTTGTCTCCTTCAAAGTAATCCCATTCAGATATAAAACACTTATGCCAGCGTTATTTTCAAACCGCAAAAAAACTTTTGAAACGCGTTTTTTGGTATCGCCAACAGCTCCTCTTTCGATATTTTTATATCTCCTCAATCGTAGCAAAACGCTGTCATCGTTTTCATCAGTGTCTTCAGTTTTGGGAAGAGGAAAAATTGAGCGGGGGCAAAGTCCGGTGAATACCCACCGTATTGAGGCATGATAACGGTTATGTTTGTGGCCAAAAACTCACGCACAAGCAGCGATGTGTGAACTGGTGCGTTATCAGTGTGTAAAATCCCTGATTCTTTTTTCCACAATTCTGTGCGTTTCCGACGAATTACTTCGCGGAAACGGTGCAGAACTTCAAGTTACTATTCCTTATTGACCGTACGACCTTGTGACAAGAATTCATGATGCACTACGCCTTTGCAGTCGAAGAAAACAGTGAACAAAACCTTCACATTTGACCGAACAAGTCAATCAAAACAATGGCAAAACTACATAAATTGAATTTCGAATTGCTTCCAGATTCCACCGTATTCGCTAGATTTGGCTCCCAGTTACTACTCGCTGATTGCAGACCTAAAAAAAAATGCTCGCCGTTAAGAAATTTCGCTCGAATGAAAAAGTTATCGCTGAAACTGAGGCCTATTTTAAGGCAAATGATAAATCGTTTTACAAAAGTGGTATTGAAAGGTTAGAGCGGAACTGGAATGATTGCGTTGCTCTTGATGGAGATTACGTTCATGAATAAAGCTAATTTTGAACCGAAAAAACTGGGTTTTCTTTGGTAGACTTGGGACTTTTCAGCCCATGATTACTTTGTCTAATGAATTTCTTAGTAACATTGTACTTTTTTCATTTTAAAGTATTTTTGATAGAGCTGTGTTTATTTTAATATATTGAAAACCAACCATATTCCGATTTAATATGGAATAAATATCCATCAAATGGACGGCTTTTTTGGCAGACCATTTCTCTTCCCTTAGAAATCTTAGGCTCGGGACTTTCCTGCGTTAATAGCATAAAGTTTTTACGATTTGTGTGCGACAATTTCTCACAAGGTAAAACCATGACTTGAAAAAAGTCTTTATTACAAATAAATTTCTTTTCACTAAGTTAAGTAAATTATATAAAAAAATTAAGAAGCAAAAAAACCCAACGAAACGTCGGGAATAAATTAAGATAAATAAATGTAGTTTTTCTTTTATATAGAAAGATCAACAAATTGACCTTGAAAGCCCGATTTGGTTTGAGACCAAAAAATAAAAATAATTAATTAAATTAAAAAGTTCAAAAATAATAACATAATTAAAAATAAATAAAACGTTGTTAAATAGTTACAAGAAAAATCTTTTTTTTAACACTCGATTTCTTTTGAAGATGTTTATTAATTTTAAAAATAAATCAAATTGTTTTTGAGCTATTTACGACAAAGTGTGTCTGAATTTTTGTCTGTTGTTGTGCTTAATAAGTCAATGTCTTTTAAAACGAGCTAAATAAGAATGTCCTCTTGAAATAAAGTCATTTTTTTGTCTCTGATTAACGAAACAAAAATTACATAAATTTTACGCATACTTTTGGTAGAAATCATTGGCGCAGCTATTTTGTTACATTGTTGGGATATCTTTGACTTCAATTCGAGCAAAATATTTAATTTTCAGTTGTTCTTTTTATAAAAAAAAAAGTATTAGAAATTTTACTACGGAAAAAGAATATAAAGGCTAGCGAAGCTAAGGCTACAACGGCCATCTACCTATATAAGAGAGCATTAGGCTCAACATGGGGCAAAGAACCAAAAGGAAATGGTTATAAAATGGTTATAAAACCAATAATTTTCTGTGGAGTAGCAGTGTGGTATTACGGACCGCAGGAGTCATGAGGCCAACGCCAACTAAAGCATTTCTTGCACTTGTGAGCTGGATGCCATGTGACTTAGAAGCCAGTAGGATAGTACTAAAAGCCACGATCAGAATGAACAGGACAGGAGCAAGGAACCACAGACCATGGGGACACACCAATATATTTGAGATTGGAAAGGACGTAGTCCGCGATCTAATTGATTACTGCATCCCCAAACCATTTCTCTCAATGAGCTTCAGCTACCAAATCGAGCAATCTCCCTTAGAATCATGATGCTTCTAAGTTAACACGGATGGGTTCAAAAGGTTGGGGGAGGCATGTACATAGAAGAGTTCAACACTAAAACAGATTGCCACACAGATGTACTGTTCTTCAAGTTGAAATGTTGGCTATATATAAAGCGGCCGGACGGCTGACGTTTCACAAGATATTCGGTAGGGATATCATGATAGTAACGGACTGCAAAGCCGCCTTGAGCTCCCTGATTGGCATATTCACTAATCTGGTGCAAGAATGCCGGACATCTTTAAACAAGATGGTGAGACATTCTAACCTAACCCTAAAATGGATACATGGACATGAATCCTATAACGGCAACAACCTCGCTGACGAATTAGCCAAAAAAGGGACCACCTTAGTTGATAGGGATATCCATCTCTTGTGTGGGCAACCCTTTTCAGCGTGCTAGAAAAGAACAAACTCTGGATTATGTACAAGAAAAATAGTTCACAGAGTCCACATGCCTTATAACAAGGAAACTGTTATAAGGCATGTGGACCTTAAGAGAGCAAAGCAGCTCTTAAAGCTATCTAGATCTCCATTGAGAGTTATAGTAGCAGTCATCACTGGACACTGCCCGTTTGGGAACCATGCCAGGAGACAGGTATTATCCTACAACGATTTCTGTAATATATGCCCGGTATTGAAGCATCATCGCCTAAGGTATTTAGGACAGTGGAGCTTCAATAGAACAAAATGTCTGGCGACGGTCAACCTGATCGCACTACTCCTATTCATAAGGAGTAGCGGATGGCTAGTACAATAGCATGTAACGCCATCTACAACAGTTTCCCACCTTTTTCCTCTCCTAACTATATACCTCTAATACTACATCCTTTCTCACATCTATCTCCCCCCGGGGAACAGGTTTTGCTTTGGCGTATTCCTAACTAGGGCACTCTGTTTTTCGGCTAAAGAGGAGAAAGACTGGCTAGTTTGATATAGCAAATAAAACTCTAAAAAGCCGCATGACTTATGTTATGTTGGCTTCCGAAACCCTTACCAAGGGCTTAAATTGGCAGAACAGGGATCAGCATGGCCCCGGGGTGGTTCTGCTTGCAGTTCAACCTTGGCTGAAACGTTCTGGCTATGGTTGAAACCTAAAACGCAGGAAGAGGGTGTTAGTATCCTTGATAATTGCTTGGCGTGGCTTTTTTCGGGGACTAACAAACTCCCGAGGGTCTGTTGCCTTAACAACAGATACCTGCGCTGTGAGGAACCAGTGGTGATAGTTGACGCGTGAGTTGGTTTAAGGGCTGATGCTGCTAGTGGGCTTCGACCTACCAAGTCATTAGGCCTTGTCTTCCATTGATTGCTGGGAAATTGCATACAGGAGGGGTTAAAAGGCCCGAACTCCTCAACAAGAAGCTGCTCATATGTCTACAAACATATGGCATAAATTGCCACCTGTGTGAGACTAGCAAGCCACACGGGGGCGCTGGTGAATCGTGAATAATTTACTCCGTGGAACTGGTCCATCATCAGATTGTATTCCTATTGTGCTGTATGTCGTATTGCTAATGTGTAAGTATTGTTGCAGGGGGTCACCAGTTCCCCCGAGCCGTTTGGGGCTATACCGGTCCTTGGGCTACGAAGTCTGACCGGAGACTTAAATCTGGTACCACGGGAACCGGGAGCCCCAAGAACTTGTTTCTGCCCGGTTATCGTGCGGCCCTTTGGGGAGTATCATGGTGTTTGTGTTTTAAACCCAAATCGCGGATAGAGTTCAATTGAGCTCAATGTGGAGTTGTATTGCATCCGGGCGTCGTCACCTATAGATTGGGAGGAGTTTTAGAAAGGCTCCACTCTTAACCAAGGAGGAGATCATGTCCAAGCAACATGAGATCGAATGTATGGGGGCGCTGGTAAACGCATTGTGTTCACCCGGTGATTAGATCACCATAGGGTAAGGCCCTAATGGTAGGTACCCACGATAATCGTTTTCACAACTCACATCTATCTTTTCATACAGGCAAACAGAGATTGAGGAAATTTAGGACCCAAGTGAGCTGGAAAATAACACGACATACTGGTAGTCCAATGGCTTGCCTACCTTACCTAACCTAACCTTACCAAATTGAGTTATTTCTGGTAAATATTTATCGGTAATAAAAATTTTCTGAATTTATTCGTACATGTCAAATATGATTGACGTATAAGGCCGTTTGCAAAAGCTTATCTGAATAAAGGATGACTAGTAGTTAGTAGTTGTGGTCGTGTAGTAGTGGACTACACGACCACAATTGCGTATTGCAGCATATGCTGTCGTGAAGTCTGCAGTGGTTTATGTGTTCACTGCTTGAATCTTTTTGAAAATATATGCAAACTATTTTCAAGTCTCTAGTTTATTTTAAACCCTCCTGTAAAAACGACATCGTTTAATTAGTTTTTTGATATTATATATGTTTTTTATTCTTGCTCTCTCTGTCTTTCTCTCTGCATATCCCTCGGAGAGGCATCAAGAACTGTTACAAAACATCGTTCAGCTTTGTTTTCCTATAGGAGTGAGTATGTGTGTTCTGAACTTAAGCAACTGTTAAAAGACATTTGTTTGAACACAGCAGGCAAAACAGGATAAATACGTATAAGGAGAGGAACAAAATGAAAAACAAATCGAACTACACAACATCAAGTGCATTTTTAAATGTCTTAAAGGAATTTCTTTTGATCGGCACCGCCGTTTAGTTTTCACACTGACAAGTGTCGAAATATAATTCAACTAGACAGTGCAACAGATTATCCGTTGTAAATGAAATGAAATGTTGGCTTGTTTCTCTTCTACCTTCTATACGAGTAAGCATGACATTTTTCCCCATTTTTTTCTTCTCATTCTTTATTTTTATCCAGACTCTGGCTGTTTGGCGCAGGCAGATGTTGAGGAATTGCAAGCAATAGAAATTTATCAAAGCAATGAACAGATATTTTAAGTGTTTAAGTACTGGAAAGGAAAAAAGAAAAACGTTAAAAAAAGAAAAAGTATTTTAAGCAGACGGCAAGATGGAATTGAAAGCACACTTTAGTTTAAAGGGAAATAAGGCTGAAACAAAACTTGTCTCTTTAGTTTGATGACCAAGCTTTGCTTTTCCTAGTACGAGTATTGGCAACAGTTAGTTGTGCTACAAATTTAAAGCTTTCTCCATACAAAGCTTAAGCCCTCCTCCAGTAACTTAAGCATAAAATATTTTTTAGGCACGCGACTTGGCTGGCGTGTCCTTGTGTCACAAGCAATAAAAGAAACAAAAATAAAATTTTAAAAATTACAACAAAACGTGTTCCTTGTTGAAGAACGGCACTCACAAAATTTGTGTATATGAAAATTTTTGTTGCTGTATTCTTAACTTTTCTACATGACATCTTTAAATGTTTTCCCCAATCGTGTGCTCTTCATCAAAAGTGAGAGGTGTAAGAGACTGGTGAGAAGCATTTGCCAAGCTATGGTCCGGAAAGAGGGGGGTTAAATATTTAAAACATTTACTTGTTGTTTTAAGCTTATTTGTCACGCACACTTGACAAGTTTTTCTGTTATAGTTTTCTTCAAACCTTTTTTTTCTTTCTTCTTTTTATTATTTTGCCACATTTTGCGGCAACATTTTTATACATTCAACAATGTTATTTTTAGCCACGTGTCAGTATGTGTGTACGTTCCACGTACGGGTGTAAGTTTTTGTGGCAGTTTTATTATTTTCCAACCTTTTTCTGTTGTTGGTTATTTTTCTTTTTGTTGTATTTTTAAGCACATATATACATTGCAACCTTGTTAACACGTTAGTTTATGTTGCACTTGTCTATTAAAAAAATTTTTTTACCTCTTTTGCTATTGTTTTTCTTGCTGATGACTGCTACTGTGGCTGTTTAAGGTTTAAGTGTGAAGGCTAAAAAATAAGTAGTCCTGCTTCACAGTACCAAAATATTATATTATTTTTTAGTTTCTACTTTAGGTTCAACTAACTTACAACAAGTGGGTGATAAATAAACAATTTATTGGGACAATGTTAGGACATAAAGAAAAGTTAATGGTATTAAAAAAAGGCACTAAAACAACAGAGAGAAACATTGAAAGAAACCAACGTTGCCAGAATGAAGATTTTAGCTTAATTTTAAGGATTTTACAAGCATAATAAGATATGAAGATTTTTCTCTCAAAATGGTAGAGTCATATAGAGCAATAAGTTTACTGGCAACAATTTCAAAACTATTCGAGAAATTGTTAATGGTGTAGCTGACTCCAATATTGAATGATGTAGGCTGTATCCATAGTCATCAATTCGGCTTTCGGGCTAAAAACAGCACAATAGAACAAACGCTTAGACTACTTAATATCATAAATAAGACTTTTGAGGACGATAATTTTAAATACTTTACAAGCACAATAAGATATGAAGATTTTTCTCTCAAATTGAAGATTTTTGATACCCAAGCCGGGGAAGGATCCCACTAAAGTAGAGTCATATAGATCAATAAGTTTACTGGCAACAATTTCAAAACTATTCGAAAAATTGTTAATGGCGTAGCTGACTCCAGTATTGAATAATGTAGGCTGTATCCCTAGTCATCAATTCGCCTTTCGGGCTAAAAACAGCACAATAAAACAAATGCATAGAAAGACTTTTGAGGACCAAAAGTATTGTTCAGCTCTATTCATTGACATTTCCCAAGCTTTTGATGAAGTGTGGCACGAGGATTTAATGCACAAAATAAAGTTGAACTTGCCTGTAAACACTCACAAGCATCTGGAAAGCTATTTATGTGGCCGAAATTTTTTTTATCAGAGAAGGCGATTTTTTAAACCCAACTCAGCCAATCGAGGCAGGAGCTCCCTAAGGCAGCATTCTGGGACCTACTTTATATTTGATTTACGCTTCTGACATGCCAACCATATCTGGTTATCACACTTCAGCTTTTGCAGATGACACAGCATTCTGCAGTGTTCATGAAAACCACTAATTAGCTTCACGAAATTTACGGGAGTATATTTCAATATTAGAGAAATGGCTAAAACTTTGGAAAATCAAAGTTAATGAACTAAAATGTTCTCATATTATATTAATGCTGCGAAAAAAAAACATGTTCGCCTATCCAAATCAACAACTCACATATTCTGTAGCATAATGAAGTCAAGTACCTTGGTATTCACCTGGACCGTAGGCTGACGTGAAAGTCTCACATTGATGCGAAAGTTACTCAGTTGAAATTAAAAGCAACCCAATTAAATTGAATTATGGGCAGAAATTCTACATTGAAATTAGATTGCAAACATTTGTTACACAACGCAATCCTAAAGCCAATATGGTGCTACGGAATTAAATTATGGGGCAACGCCTCAATATCAAACTTTGAAAAAATTCAAAGGCCATAAAACCATATTATTCAAACAATTACTGCACGTATGTAAAAAACTCCTGAAAGCTAAAAATACAGCAACAAAATATAAACAGCCCAATTATAAATAAAAATTCCGTAGGAATTTTATCTCTTTTCCCTTTTCTCCCATTATGAACAAAAATTAAGTATGAGGTTTTTTTAATTTTTATTCTCTCCATTCGTTGAAAACACTAAAGAGAGATCAACTCTTCAATTCTGATGCTAGGAACACAACTGCGACGAACGACGAATTTTTGGTCGCGAATATTCGTCGCCAAAAATAAAACACATTGGTGTATATGAAAATGCACAGAATCGTGGCGTTGGTCGAAACTCGTCATACTCAGCGAAAGTTGAAATAGATTTATTTCTTATTGTTTCGTCAGCGAACGACGAACAAAGCAGTAATCAGGTGACCAAGTTTCTTACACAAAATTTTTTTTTTTTTTTTTTCACGACATAATACTTTTTATAATTTATTTTAATCCATGTAGTAAAAAACTAATGAAGATGTTTTCAAAATATAAAGTACCTCAGATAATTTGTTCAAAAATCCCTCTTTCGGATGGGATTTATATAGGTTTCCTTTCAATATGGTCACCTTAGTATTTATATTAATTTCTTTTTTTTCTTTTTCCCAGTTTCCACTATGCAACTCTTATTGCTGAACTGATTAACTTTTAGAGAACGGGGTGAGGTATTTTAGCTCATCCAGTAAACGTTTTGCTTATGTATACTATTCAATCTTAAATCAGTTCAGCTTAAGCAATAAGACTTGTACAGTGGAAACGGCGCAGAAAGTTCAAAGAAGAAAATGAAAAATTGCAATCTTATTTTCTTGTATAGTGGAAATTGGCACTTTGCAAGGAATGTTAACAATGTTCGTTGATATTGTGCTTCCCACGACGACTTTATACAACGAATATTTGCCGGCGAGTTCGTCACGATGAGTGAAGTTCGTCGTTCGTCTCAGTTGTGTTCCTAGCACTACGAACAAAAAAATTGTGCTTTTTTTTAAATTGAATTGAAAAAAGTACCTTATGTGAGAAACAAATTCCGTGAGGAATAAATTCCGAGAGAAATAAATTCCGAGAGAAATAAATTCCGTGAGGAATAAACTCCGAGAGAAATAAGTTCCGTGCGAATATTCATAATTGAGCTGAAAATACTTTTAATTTAATTGTAAAGTTGGAAACTTTTACAGAGAAATGGAAGTATAATTACAATTACATTGAAATCAAATGTTTAGATGACGAAATATTTATTTGAGATGAAATTTTGTATATTTATGAGAGAAAACAAGAAGTCGAGGATATAATCGCAGCCCTTAGGGCAAATTTTTGATAGGAATGCAAACAGTTATTATCAGAAATATTGCGGAAAGTTAGAGAAAATGCGTTAAAATATGTAAACACAGACGGCAGTCACTTGGCTGATATCATATTTTTCAATTAACAGAAAAAACTGTACAGGTCCAAATAAAGACATCCAGCACTCAGAATATTTTTTTTTTTTTTTCAGTTAGTAAAAACCTTACTGAAAAACGAAATAGAATGAATAATTTTGCGCCAATTTCTATATTTCATACTGCTTTTTCTTTGAGTGAATTTAGGCATAAACCAAATGCAGTATCTGAGTAGCAATATAGACCACGAATACATTTATGGGTGGCTGCAAATTATCTCTGTTTGCCAAACTATTATTTTACTAAGCACTTCAAGTGCAAAAGAACAGTTGAGTAATATCGTTTATACTCCTTTTAAATTTAAATTATTGTTTATAGAAATCATGCAAATAAACTTTTTTTTTTTTGCCATGGGAATACTTGTAACAAGCCATTTAACAAACTGTTTTACATTTATTACACCGCGGTTGATTTCTTACTCATTTCTTGCCCTTGGAGAAACGATTTATATCTGCTTTTATTTATTCTTAAACAAAGTTATCAAGTTATCAAAAAATCAACATCACGTACAAAACAAAATAAGAATTGTCATAAAATACTTTTTTGAGTTAAAAAAAAAAAGAAAAAAAAACAGAAACAGAAACATCATCTTAAGCCTTAAAAGTAACTGCTAAAAATCGTCTACTTAAAACTCATACCGCCATGAAATTGTACGCAAACGTGTCACAATTTACATTTTACAGGTGATTTGACACATTTTTACGATAAAGAAACGCACGAAACATTTTAAAATGAAAGAAAACCCAACAACAAAGAACAGCGATAATGTTAAAAAGTTAAAACAACGAAACATCTTTAAGCCATCAAAAACCGTAGACACCAGAAACTTAAGAGCTGTTTGTAATTTTGTCAATGTAACGCAAACGAAACGCATGGCAGAAATTGAGACGTGCAAAGGATGCCTTAAAATATTTTAAACACTAAAACACAAGCAGACAGATAAAGAAATTTATACACACACACACACACACGCACACTTAGGCTTTGCGAGGAAAGGACATTTGTAAAGGGTTAAAGAGATATCATTGAGAAGATACCTTTAAGATAATATTAATTTCAAATGCAACACGAAGCAGAAAATAAACTTTAAAAGCTTCAATTGAAGGGAAAAAGAATGAGGATTCAAATCCTTAATGATGTCTTATTTTGGAATTTTAAAAGCAACTCAATTGCGGTCAAATATTTTTCTACACTTCTGAAAGGTCAAATATTATTTTACTGCGGGCCGACATAATAAATAAGCAGATTAATTATCAAAATAAACATTTAAATGGACACTATACAACTTGATATTGTGGTTTATTAAAAAAAAATAGTTTGAGCACCCAACAAACATTAATGTTTGATTTCAAATTGAGAGCGATTTGAAAGTCAACATTTTCTTAGATGTATATTTGAAATCAGTGGTAACAGAAATTTTTATTAATAAATCTGCATTTTCAAAACAAAAATAAAAAAATAAATAAATAAATAAAAATAAAAAAATAATAATAATAATAAAATTGAACCGCGAATCATCCAATTTCTGCAAGCAACAATGAAAAAGTGGAATGTAATGTTACACATGGGACAAAATACCAGTGAGACAATACCCATCAAACGAGGAATTTTCCAAGGTGATGCATTTAGCCCACTTTAATTCTGTCTTAGTAGTGGATCCACTGAGTAGAGTGATAAAAGGCTTTCACCTTAGCTTTAAGGTTAAAGCAGAAAGCACGAAAATACATATCGATCACTTACTCTATGTATGTACACTGAAAGAATTATGCGTCATATATTTAATGACACTGTTTCATTAAATTTTTTTCATTAATCCAATGAAAACATTTCACAATATGCATGAAATTTTATATATATTATGAAACAGTTCCATTAGAATTGTTTCATTAAGTTTCATAGTTTCATTAAAAAAATCATTGGATTTATGACTAGAATAAAATTTATTTTTTTTTTTTTAAATTCTTTGAATTTTGGTAAGATATATTATTGGGCATTTATTAATCTTAAGCTACAGTTTAAAAAATGTCAAGTTTTTTTTATTAAAATGTAAGTTTTATGAGTTTCATAATTCCAATTAAATAGAACTCATTAGAGCAATGACAAATAAATTTCTGGCTATCGAACTTGGGTATGTATGTACATCTGTGTATGCACTTAAATCAGCATAATAATAGTTTAAAAAATTTAAATACCAGTGTATTGAAGTCATTTGAATTAATAAAATCTGTTTTATTTGGTGAATACTTGTTCAACATTTTCTTTTATCATAATTGGGTACAATTTCACAAAAGCAAAGAATAGTATTGTTTGTGTAATGAAATAAAGTATCAATGGATAAATGAAATAATTCCATTGATCTTATTACGTACATTTGTGAACATATTTTATTAATGTGTGTTATGATATTATTTCATTGAACATATGTAACTATTTCATTGATTTAATGTAAATTTTTCAGGTGCTCAATGAATAATAAAATTAGATAAATGAAATAACTTCATTAACCTTATGAAGGAGTTTCATATTTTCAATGAATATAGTACATTAGTACAAAGAAGTTATTTCATTAAATAAATATTACTTTTTCATTAATTTAATGTACAGTTTTCATGTGCTTTATGAAATTGATTCTTTGATCTAGAGAAATCATTTCACTAATCATATGATTTGTCTTTCATACTTTTAATGAAAATAAGTCATGTTTCTTATTAAAATGTTTCATTACTTTTATGAAGGTTTTCATTAAAATAATCAAATGAAATTTGTTTAATTATTTCTATAAAAAGCTACAATGGTTGAGAAATAATGAAAAAATTCATAAAAGTAATGTCAAAATTCAGAGAACTTCTGAACAAAATTCTTTCAGTGTAGTTGATGGTGATAAGATCATCGTACGATAAAGCCACACTCACAGATTCGCACAGAAATTGTTTTCACAGCTGTGGCAGTATTCGTAAGCTGCTCTACGAGTATTATTTTTAATGTAATGTACGTAATAAGCTCAATGGAATTATTTCATTTATTCATTGATACTTTATTTCATTACAGTATTCGTAAGTTGCTCTACGAGTATTATTTTTAATGTAATGTACGTAATAAGCTCAATGGAATTATTTCATTTATTCATTGATACTTTATTTCATTACACAAACAATACTATTCCTTGCTTTTGTGAAATTGTACGTAATTATGATAAAAGAAAATGTTGAACAAGTATTCACCAAATAAAACAAATTTTATTATTTCAAATGACTTCAATAAACTGGTATTTAAATTTTTTAAACTATTATTGTGCTGATTTAAGTACATACACATATGTACATACATACCCAAGTTCGGTAGCCAGAAATTTATTTGTCATTGATCTAATAAATTCTATTTCATTGTAATTATGAAACTCATAAAACTTACATTTTAATAAAAAAAACGTGAAATTTTTTAAACTGTAGCTTAAGATTAATAAATGCCCATTAATATATCTTACCAAATTCAAAGAATTTAAAAAAAAGTTTAATTTTGTTGTAGTCATAAATCCAATGATTTTTTTAATGAAACTATGAAACTTAATTAAACCATTCTGATGGAACTATTTCATAATATATATGAAGTTTCATGCATATTGTGAAAAGTTATCATTGGATTAATGAATAATATTTAATGAAACCGTTTCATTAAATATATGACGCATAATTCTTTCAGTGTAGGGCGCCATATATGACAAACTGTCTTACGTTGGTACTAATTCAATGTCATGTTGTTTGAACATGAGCTCCCCCTTGCTTTGGTGCTAAGTTTTTTCTAAACTCCTACCGCTCTTTGGTCCGGGCAGAAACAAGTTGCTGGTGGTGCCGGTTACCATTACAACGGATTTAAGTCTCCGGTCAGACTTCGTAGCCTAACGACTACTAACAGTAGAGGCTGAAACGGCTTGGGCACTGGTGACCCCCCAACAACAGCTATACTCACACAAAGTTCAAACAGCCAACATCAACGACAAACAGTAAACAGCAACAACACAAAAATATTAACAACAGAAAACAGGAACGTCGGCAAAAACAGCCGCGGCTACAAAAGTAACAAACACTGCATACTCACATAACATAAAACACTCACGGTTACAAAAAAAAAACAGTAAGTAATAAACAACACAAACACTCAATAGTCATCCTCACGGGTCAGTCATCACTTTACTTTCACCGAAATGATGGATTAAGTGACATCACTTCTCGGAGAGATATGCCAATAGAGCGACCCTTACGAAATCCGTATTGGTGATCACAAAGTAATTTATGCAACTCTAGGTACCTCAAAAGGTGGTAGTTAACGATACTTTCCATTACTTTGGAAAGTGCAGAGCAAATTGCAATTGGGCGGTAATTTTCAACTTTTGATGAAATTTTGACAAAACATCAACAGAATGTATGAGTGACTTCGGTTCGGACGGCGATTTTTATAGTATAGTAAACTCGTGTATATGAAGTTTCGTTCCAGAATACGCGTGAGAGCATCGCATCAGCTGAATTTTGTGTCCTAAACTCGCGAGTATTGGAAATTTATATTTCGGCCGACGCTGATATATGTACAAGTGCGTTTTGGAAAACCATAATTGACAAAGGGCCCTTTAAATTGTTTGAATGTTTTCTAAATATATTTTAGAATTAAATCACTTCCCCGTTTATTGTTTCGTAACAAATATTTATTTTTTTCCAAATCCTTGTGGAACTTATATTTTATTATACCTGCGAGTATAATAAAACAAAAAAAATATTTTTTTTTCTTATTTTTAAGTTAAATAAAAAAAGCATACAACCAATCTTTTAGCCTTCAAAAAAACTTTTTAAAACGAAAGAAAAAGTCACTAATAGTATTGTCACTGTCGGCCTTGATTCTTATCAATTCAACCACCAATTATGAACTTTAACAGCACGAACTTTGGGCACTTGTTAAATTTTTAGCGCCAGGTTAAAAACTCTTCGAGTTGAAGGTTTTTGGCAATAAAAATCAAATCATAGCATCTATGTAAGTTCGTGGTACGTGTGTTCGCTCATGGTACGTAAAATAAAAAATTTATATAATGTCAAGTTAATATTTGATTGGTAATACCCCCAAGGTGGTGTTAGAAATTAAAACAGTTGCCTGCTGTATTGGAAGAGCCGTCAGATGTTCAGCTAAAACGACTGATCATGATGATGACCATGATGCGCTACTTAGAGAAGATAATTACTGCAAATTGTGGGTGAATATACTCGCACAGGTTGCAAGATTATAGCAGAATAAAAATAGATTTTCCACGACAAACAGCCTTCAGCTGAGTGGAAGGGTTCTAAGATTATTGCCATGTCGGGATATGGATTTGGTTAATGTGAGCACCCGCCATTATGGCCTAAACTAACCGTGAAGCTACTCCACGGTAGAACGGGCGAACAGAGTGGCGTGTAATTTCTAGTCTTCATCACAAATTTTTTTATCAAAGAATCATAGTCTTTTAAAATAAACTTTTTATGCACTTCACCAAGAAAGGAACAGAAACAAAGTTTCTGTTTCCGTTTATAATTTCTACAATTTCCATTTCCTACCCTAAAATGTTGTAGTGGTGTGCCTGGTGCAAAATTAAAAAAAAAAAACAGTATGTCAAATATTTTGCGTAGTGTTGCTGGACTACCGGCTGTGCTGGCATGGTTGCGGATGCTCCGGCTTTGGCTTGCCGATCGGGGATGGTTCTTGCCGGCCAATCCAGCACAGTGTAACTACAACAAAAAACATACCAGCCTTTTTTTTTTTTTGTATTAGAGCCAAATCGAAATAATGTAAGAGGCCCGAAAGTGAATGCTGAAAAAAAAGAAAATAAATACAACTCTGCCGAATATTAACCTCACCTTCTCAACTCGACGCCCCGTCACCAAACATTCGGCCGACTGGTGTTGTTGTCGGCCACTCGAGCCCTCCCACTGACATCCTGCCGGCTTTCACCATTATGGTTTCCTGGCGCTTTCAAAATTTTGGAAACCATCCCTACTGTGGTTCAGTCACACCCCACCCCTACTCACAGTCCCATATTTCTACCAACTATTCCATTATTTTACGTTATAAAAATTATTTATTGATATTTATATATTTATACATATCCAAACTAATAAAAAAAAAACATTAAATTTCTCCTCTTTAGCCAGCCGATTCAAGGACACCCACCTGCTAACCTGGACCAAAAAAATAATAAAGGTCGCGAACTAAGACGCGTGGGTTTACTTATTTTCCCCCCTGCCTAGTGTAAGCTCACCCTGTTCGGAGTGTCAAAGCCCCCTCTATTGCCTAAGCGACACTTACGCGATACTACGCGAGGTGTTTGCCCCCAAAGATCCAAATGAATGGATAACGGAAATTTTATATTTTTTATAACGAAAAAAAAAATTAAATCAAAGTTTGTAAATTTAAAACTTAGATTGTACATAAAATAAAATAAAATTTAATTTCAATAAAAATATTAAAATTAATGAAAAAAAAAATAAATAATAATAAAATAAATTCAAATACAAAGAAAATTTATATTCAACTTATCTTGCCTGTCCGCTCAGTCCGTAGGCTGTCCAAGTCAGTTGCGGCTGTCTTCCCGGAGGTGGTGTAGTTTTTCCTTCTTAGCACTGGCGCTGGGCTGCGGCCACTTTATGTGGGGTTCGCTTTTCGAAAAGTATGGAAGCGGGTTTTTCACTTTAAGCGAGAATTTACTTTATGGACCAATTTCTGGCTTATTTTTATGGTTGTATACTATCCCTTTTTTTACAGTTCTTTTATTACTGATTTAATTTTATAGTTTTGCTTTTCCCAGTTCTTTTGGTTTTTTGTCCAGCTTAATTTGAGTTTTCTCCCTTTTTTCTTCACAGCAAAAATCTTTAAATATTTATTTCTTCTTTTGTCTTTATTATTAATTTTTTTTTTAATTTATTTTCGCTTTTTCTTTTTCTTTTCTTTAAAATTTCAACTGCAAATTCCTTTGTTTCAAAAAAAACAATCACCAAAATAAAGCAGAAAAACATCACCACTCTTCCGCATAACTTTTTCAAAAAAAAAAACTCCTCCACCATCTTGACTTTTTTTCCAACCAAAAAGTCACCAAAAAAATCTTCATTTTTCTAGCCATACAACTTATGGCCAGTGGTCTGCCTACTTACTCTACCTCTTCTGCCACTGTTGTGTCAGCCCACCCAAAAAATACGTTTTCCCACACCGAAAGGTTTACACGACAATGTATATATATATTCTGAATCAGCATTGATAGAAAAGTCGATTAAGCGTTGTCTGTCTGCCCGTCTATCCCTCTGTCCGCCGTTGAAATACCGCTTCTGAGAAAACCATTAGAACTAGAAACTTTTTCCATTCTATTAATCTATCGATTCATGGGTTTGCTTTTGAAATTCAATAAAATCAGTTCTCATATAGCTGAGATATATGCAAAATTCAAAAAAAATCAATTTTTTTGCAATTTTGTTTAAAATTTAAAAAAAAAAAATTGTTTGTTTTGCTTCAAACTTAACACAATTATTTCAGATGGCGATTACCCGGCAAAACAAAACGTGTTCCCCGATATCGGTTCATATATACCCGAGATATAGCCTAAACTGATTTCTTCATGAAAATGTCTCGTAAGCGAACTTAAACCATTTTCTTTTTGTTTAAAAGCAGTTCTAGTTGCGGCCTGTATGGGACTTGGAAGCTTTACGAAGGCACTGTTGAATCGTGAATAATTCACTGCGCGGAGTTGGTCTACCAGATAAAGCTTTCAAGACAGATGTTGATGTAGGTCAATGGCATATCCATGTTTAGAAGTATCCGACATTTGCAAACCTATCTGAACATCGAAAACGCCTGCTATTATAGTCGACGAAGCTTTTGTACAGGTATCAGTAAAAATTTAGATATTCTCACCATATAACCTGTAACACCTCTAAAACCTATACTACACCAGTACGCTGCTCTCGTTATAGACATGATTTCCGCCTGGATCATGCTACACACATTGCACTACCTAAAGCTAATCCGTCAGTGTTCTATGGGGTTACACAATGCCCCCAATAGCTCCCAAGTCTGGCTTAAATCCATTTGTAAACATCTTAAGCATGTCCTATCGATGACTTATACCGACTACTCGTAAGATAGTGCTTGACAAAACTATGTCAAATTTCATGACAGGTGGTTGAGTTGGTAAACAGTAATCAACATTCAGCAGAAGGTTCAACATTCTTCCCTTAAATGAAGCATGACCATATGTCGGTTCCCTCCATGGCCAGCGGGGTGCCCTTAGCCACATGACCGAGTTCATAACTATTTCCATAGTCTCGATATATGCCGGAAGCCAGTTCAGCATTGTAAAAAGAGCTTTCGATGGCGTAATGCACATGAGCTCGTTGTTTTTACTATGGAAATTGTTCATAAACCTATCAATGGTTGGGTGATTCGATAGGTGATTTGGTAGAGTACTCGACCAACCGTCTCATGGTCGCAGGTTCGATTCCTGCCTTAGACCCTGGGTGTTACTGCAGACAAGCAAAAAAAGTTTTACAATTTTTGTCTTTGTTAAAAAAATAGGAAGCAAAAAAAAAATAAATTGGTGAAATCAATTTCGCTCGCGTTTAGAAAGATGTAGGCTTTTTTCATGTTTACCTTTTTTTTAAAAAAAAAGTTTAGAATTATCCGAAAAAAAAACTCATACGAGGTCTGATCAAAAAATAACTGTATTTATTTATTCTTTAATAACTATCTTGTCACCTTCAAAGTAATCACCTTCAAATATAATTTATTTATGCCAGCGTTTTTTTCCAATCCTCGAAACACTTCTGGAACGCGATTCCTGTTTCGATTTCTCTTTTATTTCCTCAATCGTAGCAACACGCTTTCCTTTCATTGGAGTCTTCAGTTTTGGGAGAAGGAAAAAATCAGCGGGGACCAAATCCGGTGAACACGATGGTTGAGGCATTACAAGGGTTTGTTTTTGGCCGAAAACTCATGCACAATCATCCATGTGTGAGCTGGTGCGTTATCCTAGTGCAACATCCATGGTTGTTTTTTCCACAATTCTGTGCGTTTCTGACGAATTGCGTCGCGCAAATGGCTCATAACTTCAAGGTAATCCTTATTGAACGTATGACCTTGTTGCAAGAGTTCTTGATACACCACGCCATTGCAGTCGAACAGTGAGCAAAACCTTTACACTTGACGTGCTTTTTTCGGTCCTAGCTCTTCTGAACGCTTCCATTGCGATCACTGGGCTTTAGGTTCAATGTCATAGCCATACTCGTAGAGTGCTAGTGTGAATAAGGCTGGGGGCTTAGCTTTTGTTGAGGCAATTATTAAGGAACAGAAGAGTTAAGGATGCTGGAACATTTGAAGCCAGTTCAACTTAAATTAACATCTAGAACAAAGGACATTAGATATCACAAACTATTGGATAAAATCAACACACTGTGGCGTTTTGCAGTGAAAGACAACAATCATTTTGATAAATATTTCAAAAAAATTACAAAGTTTATTAAAAATTAATATTGGTTTAAGGTTTTCTATAAAACAAAAGTAGACTTGGGACAAATAAATGCTATTAAAAGCCAAAAGCTTACAAGTACTTTTAAAGAAGAAAATTCTTCGCACAGTTACTAAAACTTTTTCAAGCCTTTGGGGAGCAGTTACTTTTAAGTTAAAAACTGTGCTTTAAATGTAATGTCAACTATAATGTCTTAAACAAAATTTAACTTTAATATAGTTACTAAATTTATTACTTTTTGTAGGTTCTTTTTTTCTCAAGTTTCATTACAGCTTTTTATGAAGTTTTCAAAATTATTGCTCTACTTAAGCTGGGCAAATAAAACCACCATAATTTTTTCGGCTTCCCTTTGTTAAAGATTGCTACAATATCAATCTTAATTGCCTTAATTTTGTTTTTTATTCGCTACACTAAATCGCCACTCTTAAATAAAAATCTGTTTTGAAAATAAATTTTCGCTGTAAATCTTCTTAAACAGCAAAATCTTTTATCTTACTTAAAGTTTTTTCCTTCTCCGTTTCTTTTTTTTTTTTTTTTTTGATTTTAGTTTTTTCCAAAATAAAAAAGAAAACCACATTCGAAATAAAATAAAACTGAAATCATATGTTACATGTGTACAATTTAAATGGTTTCAATTTGAGGCTGTGCTGTGCTGTGTTGTGCCGTGTCGTGTACGAGTACATGTGCAGCTGGTTGTTTGCAGCAGCCACAAGATTTTTGTGGTTGTCTGGCCATTAATTTCTTCCTTTTTTTGTGTTTCTTCTTTTCTTTGTCGTTTACAGGCACACATTTGGAAGGTGGCGGTGGCGGTGGTGGTGTTGCTGATGTAGCTGAAATTGCAATTGCATTTTAGCCAAGGGCTTAACTGATTTAGAGGCAAAAAGGGGAAAAAAAACCAAGAGAGGTAAGAAAAAAAAAATCCCAAAATTGGCTCTAAATCAAAAAGCCAACTATAGTACATTAAAATCAGGTAAGCAACTTTAGTTTAAAGCAATGATCTTGTTGCTGAAAGTTATCAAACAGACAAAAATTGTTTTGAGAAAAAACCCCATAAACGCAGGCAGGCAAAAAATTGTTTTAAGATACGCAAAAATCAATAGTCACTTTCTTACTGAATTTTTAGCTCGAAAGTATAGTAAAGAAAATAAAATATAAGCAATTGAGTTTTTTATTCACTATTTTAGCTTCTAACCTTGATAACAATAAAAAATTATGAATAGCTTGTTTTCTATGTTTCCGAACTATTTATATGTGGACATTTCATAGGAGCTTTCCCAATCATCTGTAGACTTTGGAAATTTTTGAAAGATATTCTCAAACATTCAACTTTGTATCCCAACAATCTAAATAAATTGTTGAGAATTTAAAAAAAAAATGCTCTAATAATATCTGTCAAAGCATAAAAAAACAAGCTTTTTCATTTATACACGTCTCTAACATTTCTTTACACCTTTCAAACAAATGAACAACCGTTGGTTGCTACGGTTTGCTTTTTGAAAGTATAGATACTTGGCACCAATCTCAGGTGTTAAAAAAGTGCACACACATCTATACACGACATAAAGCCCATTTCTGTAATTTTATGTTTATACCACAGCCAGAAAGTTTCAGCCAAGATTGTCACCACAGCCATGGTCAGAGCCAGGATGGACTGCCAACATAGGCTTTGCTGATTCCCGTTCTGCCAGCTATCCCTTGAAAGGGTATAGGAACTCTAACCCAACATAATTTAATGCGGCTTCGTAGAGTTTTATTTGCTACAACAAACGAGGAACTCAACTCCTCTATGCCCAGAGCAGAGTATCCTAGTTAGGCCTACACCAAGGCAAAATCGTCTCTCCGGAGGAACGTGGTAAAAGTCAGAATGTGGAATTGATGTACATCAGACCCTGCCTAAGTAGCCTAATCTAATAATGGATCTATGAATGAATCTAATAATGGAGTTATTCACAATTCTCCAGTGCCCCTGTGTGGCTTACAAGGCTCACGCAGATTGCAAGTTTTTGCCATATAGACAAACCCGTTGCTTAAGAGTTCGGTTCCTAATCCCTGCTGTACACAATTTCCCAGCGGTCAATAGAAGGCAAGGCTTAATAAGTTGGTAGGTCGAAGTCCATTAAAAGCACCAGCTTTTAATCAACTCACATTTCTAGCTACCACTACTGATTTCTTACATTACAGCTATCTGTTGCAAGACAACAGCATTTCGGGGATTGTTAACAGATGCTCCCGGGGGCTTGGCTGATCCCCGTTTTTCCAATTAACTCTTGATAAGGTTTCATTTTCTACAACCTGTTCCATCCGGGAAACAAATTTCGCCTTGACGTTAACCAAACAAGGGCAGTCTGTTTTCTGGGGCATAGAGGGGAAGGGTTCCACTAGGAAGCCGCATGACTTATGTTGTGTTGGCCTTCCGAAACCCGTACCAAGAGTTAAAATTGGCAGAACATGGATAAGAAAAGCGCTCAGGAGATTCTGCTTTGCAAGTCGTTCAGTGCTAATCATGGTTGAGGTGCCTACTTTGACTGAAATATACTGGTGGTTTAAACTTAAATTCTCAGGAAGGGGAATTAGCTTCCTTGATAACTATGGTGGTTGGATGGGTGAGTTTGTTTAAGGGCTGATGCTCTTAATAGTCTTCGACCTACCAACTCATGAAGGCAATTCCATTGACTATTGTGAAATTGCATACAGGAGGTATAAGAAGGCCCGAACTCTTAAGTAAAGCTACACTTATAGCGAAAAGTTACGCTCATACAGATCAGAACTTTTCGCTATAAAACACATGCGAGCGCTGGTGAATCGTGAATAATGCACCCTGTGGAGTTGGTCCGTAATGGCATTAGACCGTAAAGGCAGGTGCTGATGTAAATACGTTATTACCTTAACTGTGATTTCCATGTTGTTAGCCAACGTTACATTTTCGCCCACCACAGCCGACTGACTTATTTAATTTTGTTTGAAAGAAATCACGACACTAAAATTTACAAAGATATCTAAACGATTTCGGGTAGTGGTACAAGATGGGTTAAAACCAAATTGTCAGCTATCGAACTGTTTTTTTTAAGAAAAAAACAAAACTTTACCGCAATAATGTCGACAAATGCAAATTTTCTGTTAAAACACCCTTTATAAAATTAGTTTTATGTAAAACTTACAATCAAGCAGCTTGCCAAAAAAAATTTTATATGAAAACCACTCAATTTTTTTTAGTGATTTCTATACAAATATTTTAGACAACTCGCTGGCCTGTATTGTGTAAACATCACATTAACAAAACTGAAAAAAAAATTTACAATATTCTTTTTTTTTACAAATCTGTTTATGTTACAAATTCCTTCCACAATTACCCTCGTATGTACTCAATTCAAATAAGGAAGCTTTTATACCCAAACAACCAAAATTTTTAAAGAAATACTTAAATTTTATTTCTCTCTGAAAACAGAAAATATTTCAATTGTAATTGTTGCAAGCTGTAACATAAATGTTGCATGTTGGTGTAGATAAATAACTAAATAATAGAATAATAGTATAATTGATGGACTTTAAGTACAGCCACTTAAACTTATTCACACCTTAAGGTAACAAGCTCTACGGCAATAGAAGCAGAAGACGAAAAAGAAAAAAAAGGGAATTCAAAACAACTGCAAACTTAATTCTCTTAATAAACGTTAGTTATGTTGCCTTGTAGTCTGTTGTAAAAAAAAGAAAAAGAAAATATGTAGCTCTAAATAATGAAAGTAAGCGGGTGTAATTCTTTTTACAACTTGCACCAATTGCAGCAGTTTTTCTTTTTGTTTTTATTAAATATCTCTATAGGTATTCGTTTCATAGGAAAAGCAATAAAATTTATTAGAGCACAAAATTGGGGATATGGAGAATGGTTTTGAAAATTTACACCTTTAATACTTTAAGAAATACATTAAAATATAATTTTCTTTTGTTATTGTGCTTTAAATTCAAAGCAGGTTTCATAGGTGTTATATAAATGGTTTTCATAGGATCAAAGACATCTTAAATATCATAAGCAGTATACATATATTGTATTAAAAAATCGTAAGTAGAGGGTGAGGCAAAATTATTTACCCAATATTCAGATCAAAATGTGTTTTAACACCAAACGTATATGATATTTGTGAACTAGAGAAGTGCAGAACACAAACAGACAAACAATGGAGTGCTGTACTCCTTAAGAACAGGGAATAATTTTGCCGATATTCTTAACCATGATTTTGTGTCATGAGCGACGAGGCGAATTTTTACATTTAATTAGTTGTGCCAATAAACAAAATTTTAGTTTCTGAGGCACTAAAAATCAACGGGTTAGTCCTGAAAAGACCTAACGTCCACTCAAGTCTACTGTGGGGTGCGGGAGGACTGACTGGACCTTATTTTTGTGAGGGCGTCAACGGCATTACTGTTACTGGAGAGCACTACAAGATCATGATAAGTCACTTCTTACTATCAGAACTGGATCACCCCGAGGATAAGGTTTTGCCTTGGTGTACACCAAACCAGGGCACTCTGCTTTCTGGGGCATAGAGAGGTAGAAGTTCTTCGTTTGTTGTGACAAATAAAACTTTAGGAAGCTGCATGACTTACGTTGTGTTGTACTTTTGAAACCCTTACCAAAGGTTAATTTTCAAAACGGGTATCGGCAAAGCACTCGGAGGATCTGATTGCAAATCATCCTGGCCCTGATTAGTTGATGTACCTACCTTCGCTCTAAAGTGTTGGCTGTGGTTTAAACCTAAAATTGCAAACAGACGAATTAGTTTCCCTAATGACCACTGTACATGACGCTTTTCGGGGGCTAATAATAACCGAGGTGCTGTTATCTTGCAACAGATACCGTAAAGTAAGAAACCAGCGGTGATGGTTTGATGGGTGAGTTGGTTGATGCTGATGCTCTTATTGGACTTCGGCCCACCAACTCATTAATCCTTGTTTTCTATTCACTTCTGGTAAATTGTACAGGAGGGATTAGAAGGCCCGAACTCTTAGGTTTGCCTATGTGGCTACAAGGTTAGGTTAGGTTAGGTTGTACAGGCCGCCAGTTTCATGAAACCAGCCCACTTGGGTCCTTTTGGTCCCGTTGTGTTGCCTGAGGGAGACTTACACTTCCCCCGACGGTTCAGATTCAAACCAACCCGAAAGCCGGATAAAGGAATCCAGTCCGTTCACTCGGCATTCCGATATATCTGCTAACCCGTGCAGCATCGGTCCGCCTAAATACAGCGCTCTCATAGAACTGAGAGCCGGGCATCGACAGAGGAAATGCTCAACACTTTCCTCCTCGTCCTCATCCCCGCAACTTCTGCAGAAATCATTAAATGGAAGATTTAACCACCTAGCATGCGTCCCTATGAGACAATGTCCTGTCAGAACTGTCACCAAGGTACGCAACCTTTGACGGGGAAAACCCTTTAAGACCGCAGTTCTACTACGATCATACGCAGGCCATGTCAGCCTTGCTACTCGGCAGGTGACCTCACCAGACCATCTGTCCTGCGCAGTCCCTACAAGTTGACGGTGCACTTGGTTTTTACAGCTGTTAAGCGGGACTCCTACCATCGTATCGTCCCCTCTCTGTAGACGAGCTCTTTGTAGACTTCATGAAATGCATTCAAACACACAATTAATACAATATTTGATAAGCTTTCTTGTTGCCCTCAAAAAGTAACAAATCCAACAAAAAACACTCTTTGTAGACTTCATGAAATGCATTCAAACACACAATTAATACAAAAATGTGGCTACAAACTTATGGCAAAAAGCTGCAACCTGTGTGAGCCTTGCCAGACTCATAGGGGCTCTGGTGAATCCACCTTGTGGTGTTGATCCATCACCAGATTAGGCTGATAAGGCAGATGCTGATGAAAATCAATTTCACAATATGTCTAGCCAACCTTGGTACTGCCTTGATGGACGCTCAACAGGGGCACCTCGTTTTTTAAAACATATAGGGGTAGGAATTCTTGTAGCAAATATAACTCTAGAACTCTGTGTTAAACTTCCGAAGCTTTTACTTAGAATTAATGAGGATCAGCAATGCTCCCGGAAGATTCTACTTGCAGACTATTCCAGCGATGATCGTGGTTAAAGTGCCTACAGCCTGCTTGAAATGTTCCGGCTGGGATTTAAGACTAAATTCGCAGGGAGATGAATTAGCCTTCCCTGATGGCTATTATGCACGCTGGGGGCTAACACCCCCCGAAGTGCTGTTGTCTAGTAATGTAAGGTTCGACTGGTGAGTTAGTTAAGGGCTGATGCTCGGCTTGCCGACTCGTAAGCCTTGTATTCCATTGCTATGTGACAAATTGCATAGCGGAGGAATTGGGAGAACCACGCGCTTCCAGAAGAGGTTTGTTCAAATGGCTGCAAACAATTATCATTCGAAATATTGCAATCAAACGGGCATATATATTAGGCCTATTCGCAATCTTGTGCCAATGGCCTTGCATCATTGCATTTGCAAAATAGTGGAGTATATTTTTACACTTACAAAATATACGCAAAAATTTCACTTTTGCAATTGCAGAAATATGCAACCTCAAATGCACAAGATTGTGAATCGAGCTATTATATTTTTCAATTGACAGATTCCATTTTACAGATCCCATTAAAGATTTTCAACACTCAAATTATTATTATTATTATTATTATTATTATTATTATTATTATTATTATTATTATTATTATTATTATTATTATTATTATTATTATTATTATTATTATTATTATTATTATTATTATTATTATTATTATTATTATTATTATTATTATTATTATTATTATTATTATTATTATTATTATTATTATTATTATTATTATTATTATTATTATTATTATTATTATTATTTTTCTTTTTTTTTGGTGGTAGAAAAGCTACAAAAAAGCAAAATTGGATGATTAATTTTGCGTCACCTTGTACTAAGTAATATGAATTTTCTGGAAAATATTTCTTTCCCTGGCTAATAACCTCTTGAAGAAGGTTCTTGTTTGCTTTCAAGTATTTGCCATGTGATATTTATTTATAAACTTTTCTTTTCGCTAAACAAATGATATAACTAAACAAGCTTTTCATGCAATTTTTGTTCAAGTAACGATAATATAACAAATTTTGGTTTTGCCTCAAGGCATAGGTAAAAATAATTGTATTAAAAACACATCAACATTCGCACCTCTTTTGATATGGCAATAATTTCTTGCAACCCTCTGGTTTGACGCAGGGCTCCACAATAACAACAACAATTCATAATAAGCAATTTAAGCTTTACCGACCACAAAATTGTGTTTTATTTTCATTTCTCCAATTTAAAATTGATAAAATTGGTTTGAAGGCAAAAGTAAATATTACCTTTTCCTATTGTTGAAATAAAAGCATTAAAGCCAGCCGCATTTGGTTTACCCAGAAATTATTGTTACTTATTGGCATTTTATCATCACACACCCATCATCATCATCATCATCATCATCATCACATCTAAAGCAAAACGGTTGGTTGAAGAAGCTGCAGCACAAACATAAAACTAAGACTGTACTCTTCTCGACAGGAAGAAATCCTTTATATTTTAAATATTTTTATAAGGCTTAAAAAACATGAGAAACTACAGTAATAACAAAAGTAATAGAAAAAAATTTAATAAGAAGATTGAAAATAAATAAAACGTGTGCAAGAACAAGCATTAGAAAACATTTGGTAGTTAAACTTGAACATTTATTATTCAAACTGTTCCAACTAGAGGAGTTCAAGACAGTGGAATAAAATATTAGAATATACGGTACCAAATCCAATCAGAAGATCAAAAATATGTTTCTTTGCTTGCCTGGTTTTGAATAAGAAAGTTTGTTTTGTATATCTAACGACTGACTCGCTTATACACAGATGAATATGAAATAGAAGTGTAAAACACTAAAACAAACATATCTATGAATATAACAGTCACGGTTGCCATATATGACGATTAATCGTCATTTTGATGATTTTTGGTTCTAAAAGTAGTATATTAACGATCTGACGATTTTAGGTCCGATTTTGACGATTTTTATAGATCACATTTTTACTTTAATATCTTTCAAAAAGCTTTGGTTTTTTCAAATATATACAAGCTTTCTTTTTATACCCTTCGCAAAAATTTAAAGGATATATATAAGTTTCTGATTGCGTTTGTAATTTCTACAATTTTCATTTGTGATCCTATAAAAATTCAATTAAGCGATGTTCGTCCATCCGCCGTTGAAATACCGTTTCTGAGAATACCATTAGACTTAAAAAATATTATCTATTATCATTCTTTTACTCCATCGATTCTTGGGTTTGTTATTGAAATTCAGTAAAATTGGTTCATATATAGCAAAAATATATTCAAAATTCTAAGAAAAAGTCATTATTTTTTGCAATATTGTATAATATTGAAAAAAATAATTGTTTGTTTTAATGCAAACTTCACACAATTATTAAACATGGCGATTAAAAGCAAAAACAAGAAACAATTTTCCCAGACTGACACAAAGCAGATGGTACGGACCCTATGGTCAGTGCGTAACGCATTTTTCCCCCTCGCCGGAAAAAAGCCTTAATGTTTTAAAATTTTTATTTTATCTTTTATAACTTCTACGTAAAACAACTTTAAGATATATATTGTACTATTATAAAATAATTCAAAAGATTTATATCTTGTTGTATGTGAAATACCTTTTTCATTTTTTTTTTTAGTTTTGGACCAGTACTCAGGGGATGACTCCTACATATGCAGTGCATTATACCAGAACTAGGAAAATAGGTTGTGAGGAGGTGGAAAGAGGGAGTAGTGTTTGTGGACATTTGAATTGAACTTTCCAACGTTATAACAGACAGGAAACACGTCTGCAGGCAACTTGTTCCACAGACGAAGCGTACGGCTGAAAAACGAATTCTCTCTGTAATGCGTAGTACGATTCCCCACAAATGGATGAGCTCTAGACGATTAATGCGTGCTACGAAAAAAAGTGCGTGTTTTGGGAACAAGATCCCTAATCTTGTCAGAGCAAAATCCATTGTAGTAACGATAGAACAGAGTAACGCACCCCACACTGCGACGATGCTCCAGTGAATCAATTGAGTTGGATACCCTACTGTCACTGATGAGCTTCTTCGCCCTCTCCTACACACGTTCAAGTAACCCCAAAATGAGGCACCGGCCCAAACAGAGTTATATTCCATTTTCGGTCGGTGGTATAAATAGTAAGGAGGTCGGATGGAGTGAAGTACATCTTACACCGTTTCAAAAAACCGGTGCACTTAATGCTTCTTTAGAGACATGAAAAATGTGTTCAGTCCAGCCAACGTCGCACTTTATTTTCATTCCCAGAACATCAAGAGCATCCGATTACTCAATATTTATACCATCCATGAGTACAGATGAAGCAGCATTTATGGTCGTTTGTTTGAGCATTAATAAGCAACATTGGGTCTTACGACCGTTAAAGGCGACCCTGTTTTTACGACCCCATTCGGAGATTAATAGAAGATCACTATACAGTGAATCATTCAAATTTTGCCTCTTGGCAGCGATCTCTGATAGGCTGGGCCTATAACTAAAAGAATACGAGTGACAAATGCTGCTGTCATCCACAAAAGAGTGGACAGGGTTGGAAGTTTGATAGAGAAGGTCGTTGAGGAAAATAAGAAATAGGGTACACAGAAAAAAAATTTTTTCCTGTTCAATAACGAAATTCGTTGAATCAATTAATATATTGTTTGAGTGCGGACCTGTAAAGGAATTCGTGGATTCAAACAAAAGTTTAGTCAAAATAATTATTGATCGAAAACAATAATTTTTTGAAACAACAACAAAATACGACATCCAAGGTTATTTTTTTAATATTTTTTCAGACAAGAATTTTGTTGATTTTATTTTTACTACAATTTTTTTTGTGTAGGAGAAACAACGGAGCCTTGCGGTACCCCTGAATTAATTTTGAACTCGTTTGATGAGACCCCACCTATAACAACTCCTATAGTGCGATCCCTGAGAAAGCTCGATATAAACCGAGTGAAGTCATCACCGACACCAAATGTCGTAAGCTTTGCCAGTAGTGCACCATGCCACACTCTGTGAAACACTTTTGAAATATCTGGAGCCGCCACCTTACTTTCACCGAAATGATGGATTGAGTGGCACCATTTCTCAGAGAGATATGCCATAAGATCGCCTTGTAAAATCCATTTGACGGTCACAAAGTAATTTGTGCGACTCCAGATACCTCACAAGGTAGTAATTAACCATACTTTCCATTAAAATTTCATAAAATAAATAAAATAAATAAGCTAAAACTTCCCATCTTGTTGTATAGGAAATGATAAAAATTAAATTAAATTAAAAATTTTTTTAAAACAACTTGCCCACTGTATTTTCTAAATACTACTCACACTCTCTCTCTCTATATATATACATATATCATAACTCTTCTTGGTCATTTAGTATCAAGTCTTCCTGTTTGTAAAATTATATGTAAATATATGTATGTATGTATATGTGTGTGTCTGTGTGTGCTCCTAAGTCAATGTGGTTGTATTTACATATTAAGCTGTTTATAATTTACGGTCATATGCCTGAATAAATACAAGATAACCCAAACTTTGTGAACAAACATATGTAGAAGATGTCAAAATGTATCTGGATCTAATTCATTCTCTAGTATTTGTTGTGGGTTGAATGTTTGAATGAGCATTTGTTTGCTCAAATGGAAAAAAAAAATTTGCCAAGCATTATTTTACAACTTGGCTGCCTTTGCTGATTGTCTGTCCTCTATATTCTAAATCGCCTTTGACAGCGAGTGTTAAAAAGCCAAAGTGTTGACAAATGTTGTTTTGTAAATACTTTTCTTATTTCTTTTCTAGGGTTTATTGGGTTATAATGTTTGTTATGGATATGAAGCAAAAAAAAAAAAAAACAAGAGAAAAATAGGAAACTTTGCAAACTTTGATGACAAGTTTTTAGCGAAAACTTTGTAAAAAAAGATAGCAAAACACATGTAGCTTTCCAGCAGGCAAAACATTTGAATAATGCGCATTAAATTTGAATACCAATATCAAAACCGTAAAGAAAGGAAATACTTGATTTTGTTTTTTGCTGAACCCTAAAGCAGTTTAAATCTGTTTACAGAAAATGCTATAATAAAACATATAAATGAAAAAATTTAAATTTTTTTAAGCCTTTAATATGTTCTTCCTCTAATCCTGTTAGTTATCACTTTCAACCTGTTGTTTGCTGTTGCCGTGAGACTAAATTTTATTGTATTCATTATGCTCGTTAAAGTCATATCGCTTCCTGGCATACTCGTACTTCTCCGCTCAGCCTTTTAGCGCTTGATTAACGACCTGAGTTAAGCAACTTTTAAATATTTACAGCTGCATTTTAGTTATACTTACCTAACTTCACTCTGACGTGTTGTGACATATACATGTGTTCATGCATATGTATGTTGCACACACACACACACACACACACACACACACACACTTACACATTATACAATCTTCTGTTTGAAATGACAAGCTATCATACAGTGACTGAAGAAGTAGCAGCAACATTTTACTACGTTTAAGTTGCAAACTTTATTTAATGTCATGGTTGATTTATGTTTATTGCTCTTTGAAGCAACAAAAATAACATGTCATGTTGTTATTGGTTAAAAGTTTTGAATTGAATTTAAGTGCTTCTTCTTTTTCATTGTTATTTTTGTTTTGAAGCTGAAACTAATTTCATTTTCAATACACACTGAAGGAATTTTTCAGGATACTTTTGAAAACCATTTAATTTACAAAACAGATTTTTACTGCATTTATCATTGATCACCAGCGTTGTTAACTTTGAAATTTCAAAACGCACCAAAATAGGGAAAACAACGCGTTATTTCCACAAAAACGCACCGAGTTTTTAATTCCCTGTTTTACATTTGCAGAGGTACAATATTCCAACAATTGAGTTTTATTCACTATATTGGCTTCTAACACTGATACCAATCAAACAATTACAAACAGCTTGTTTTCTATGTTTTCCAGCTGTAGCTCGCATGAAATGTCGACATATCGACAGAAAAAGAAATATTAGAAATTCTAGGTACCATTTAAACAATTTTCGTACTTTTTGTACATATACTGAATATTATGAATTCTCATCACTGCTATGAACAGCTGTATTGCTTTTATTTTAATTTTATAATTTATTTGATATGAGGATATAAGTAGACTTGGGAAATTTTTTAAAGATATTCTCAACCTGACAAAACACAAAAAACAAGTTCACCACTACACACCTGAAACTAAAAATCAAAGGAAACAATGGGTGGAAGCTGTTATGGCCACTGTATTTTGGGATGTACACGGAATGTTGCTCATTGGTTATGCTGAAACACGATCCACAATTACAGGAAAGTATAATTGTTATTGGATCAATTGATTGATGCAATTAAGAAAAACGAGCACATACACGCAAAGAAAACAGAGTTTGGAATATTGTTGCAGCAACATTAGTATTTACTCTGTGATATTCCGTATTGTTGCCACTAGAAGTATATTATAATTTTTAATATAGTGTAATCCTCTATAAACATATCAGTGTTGAATGTTCAATGTTTCTATTGTTACATTTCTATCAGTTTAAAACATGATTAAATGTAATAATATTGTTTAAAAAGATAGTTTGAATACAACAATAGGTTTTGTTATGTACAATAATATAATATTTTTTATGTAATATATGTATCTACAACACATTTTCATTAAACTAATTATCGTTGTTGAACATATTTAAATAAATGTTTAATTAATTTTTTTAAATTTTGAAGCAATATTAATAATATAAAAATTAATAATATTAAAAGTAATAAAGATTATATATAAGATTTATTAATTAGAGAAAATGGGCATAAAAATTAACAATTGGAAGTAAGAAGGTTTGTATATAAATTTATATATAAATATATGTATGTATTTGTTTTAATTTATTTGAATATGTATTTTTATAGAGTTTTGCCCCCGAGGGAAAATATGTAGTTCAGGTTTTCTAGAGCATCAAGATTTTGCCAAATTTTATGAGTTTTAATCTTTTTGTTAAAATATTAAATAAAAAAAAATATTAAATAATTTACATAAGTATTGTTTTAATTATAGAAATTATGTGTATGGTTCTACGTACGTCGTCTATACATTATGTAATCATATAATATTGTGACGTTCAACACCAGTACGGTTGATCGTTATAATAGAGTTTACAATTTTTTGGGAATGATAATATAATATTGTAAGACATGACAATAACAGTATTAATCATGGTAAAAAAACTTAACTTTTACCATATATATGGTTATATGGTATAATTTGGTTTTTGGCTGTGCTAGGTTTTGTAAATAAATTTCGTATTGAAACCATATTATGTGGTTGCGTTCAACCATATAATTTAACAATAATATTTTGCCCATAATATATCAACCATATTGTCATATCAACTATATTTTCTTTTCTACCTGTATAAAGAAGAAAAAAGTGCTCTTTCTTCAAGATAACGCATCGGTTCCCACGGCATTAGATACAATGCTAAAGAGTATAACATACACTTCGAGTGGTTGATCATCCACCTTTTGGTCCAGGCTTAGCTCCTAGTGACTTTTTCCTGCTTCCAAGCAGGAAAAAGCCACTAGGAGCTAAAAAATAGCTAGCAGCAAAATTATGCACCTTAAACGAAGAAGTGATTACCGAAACAAAAGCGTATTTTGAGAGGTTCCTTTAATTGTAATATTCAGATTGTATAAAAATGTTGGAATATCGTCTTACTAAGTGTATTGTAAAGAGACTACCCGTGTGAGAAATAAATAGTTTTTGAAAAAAAACATAATTTTTGCCTACTTAGGTAGCTTCAATATTAATCCGCCCTAGTAATATATACTTTAACTTTATGTATTGTAAGTTCGCTATAGATATTATTATTTTAGATAAACCAGGGCGCCTTTGTTATGAGTTTTAAAACTTTAGATTAATATTTTGGAATAATAAAAATGCTAGACTATGACGTAATCATACTATGACGTAACCACAAGTCCAGTTAGGCTTTAAAACTGCTCTATAAAATATGAACAATTTTATAATTAAACTTACTTTTAAGATTGAACCTAGTAGCCAGTGCATTTTTTCGTTTCTATATCAAGCTGCTATCTCTTCAGCTGAATATGATTTCTTCAATTAATCGCTTATCAATATTAAGACCTAGATGCTCGACACAATTTTAGTTGAGAATCATTATACAGGTGAGTAATCGCTCTGTTTAGTGTATAAATAACAGGAGTTGACTTAGTAGCAAAAGGCTATTGTCTTTACCGTGAGCTCAGACGGCAGACAGTTTGGTGATGTAAAAACTGGTTTCAACAGCATGGTGCAGAAAGTACCAGTCAGCATCAAAGCAGTTGTGAGATTATCATCTCTACGATCCTGCAGTAGGGTTTCTCCAAGGTCTTCTACCTTACGAGAGCCTAATAATAGGCGTAACAATCATGCCGAGAAGTTGGCAGGAATTTCAAGGATTTATTCCCCAGGACTTCCCATTTACTCTTCTACCTAAGAATAAGGCCACCGCTGCCTTGTCTGAGCTTGACTGGGCATGGCGCTGCCAGGATAGTTGGGAATCAAAGTAGATACCCAGATATTTCGTACTATCAGACAGTTTTTACTTTACCTCTCTTGCGGCTGGCATAGTGAACGTTGGAGTCTTGTACCTCCCAGTGAAGAGAACAAGCTGCGTTTGCTGTGCACTCACCTTCAGACCATTTGTTGGTGCACTATCCGTCTATAAGCCTTAGTGCGAAGATAGTTGGGAATCAAAGTAGATACGGAGACATTTCGCACTATCGGACAGCTTTAACTCAACCTCCCTTACAGTTGTATAGCAGAGTCTTTTATCTCACAGTGAAGAGCACAAGCTTCGTTTGCTGTGGACTCACACTTTGACCACTGTTCGTGCACTATCTGTCTATATGTCTTAGTGCAGAGCTCAGTTGCTGTGAAAGCAAATCCAGGTTCTTCACCGATACAGCTAGCACAATATCATAAGCGCATGCCACTGTCCTAAACAAGCAGAAATCTAATTCCACTAGTTACGAATTCAGAGCTAAATTCCATAAGAGGGGAGACAGAAGCCCTCCCTGTAGAGTGCTCCTCTTAGTCACTCTGCAAATTGTAGCTCGCCCCATATTGGAACTAGTGAAGGTCAAGAATAATTCTAATCACATTTTTTTTATTAGAAAAAATATGATTTTTCTCCCGGTGTTTTCTTCCTCCGATTTCAAAAAGTTATTTAGTTCAACAGTTTATTATTGGAGTTCATATAAATAATTTCATGTGGTTGCTTATAAATTTGGATTTTTTTTTTTTCGTTCTTTCTTTCATCATTATTTAATGTTGTAGCAACTACTCGAACAGTAGTAGTTATTACGATTGTTTGCAACAGTTTCTTATTGATAAGTTGTCAACATGTTTATGGTTACAATTTGTTGCTTTTCATTTCTTTATAGTTGGCTACATATTGTACAGAAATACACACATACATACATACATACATATTTATGTATTTAAGGTTGCATTGCAGAACTTGCAGTCTCGCTGTTTTATTTCCCAAAACTCGTTGCAACACAAAAATGTCGTTGTGTATTTTTGTGTTTTTTCTTTTTATTGATTTGTTTTCTGTTCTTCATAAAAAGTTTTATGAATGAGAGTTTTTAGTTTATTTACTTGTTTGTTTGTGTTTGTGTTGGTGTGCTTGTATATTTCTGTTGTTGTTAGCATGTTCTTGAGACTTTTTAGGGAGTTCTGGGGCAGGCAACAAGCAGCTCTTGCTTGTGCTCAATTAGTACGTTGATCATTTTGAGAAACTAATTATGGCAATTAATGTGTCAATTGATTGAAAATTTATAGAGTTGATTTTTATTTTAATGACTTTTTGATTTGGTATCGTAAAGGTTGCATTTATTTAAAGGAGTTAATTGTGAGAGATTTTTATAGCGACAGCACTCGGTTGTTAATTGAATGGGATTTTAATTGAAAGAGCCCGGCCAAATGGTAGATTCTCCTTTAAGTTATCTTGCGCGAGTGTTTTAATTTCAATTAAGATAAACTTAAAGGGAAGTTGGATGGATATGTTTTCTTTAATCAAATACTTAAAAATATATGGAACTTTTCTAAGGAAAATTAATTTGGGAACTATTAAAAAGTACATTTGTTTGCCTTATTTTAATTTTGCTTCATATATCGAATTTAAAAAAATTTTTTTTTTGTGTAAAAGCCCTAATAACTTACATAACATGGAGCATACAACCAAAAGGAGTTGTATGGCTTTATGAAATGGTTACAAAACCTATAATTTTCTACGGAGTATCAGTATGGTGGAAATCACTGGACTCCGCAGCTAACAGACTTTAAATTGATAAAGTCAGTAGAACCACGGCAATACTGATCACAGGGGCCATGAGGACAACACCAACCAAAGCCCTTTTTGCACTCAGATAGCACTGAAAGCCGCGATCAGGTTGAACGCGGCAGTAGCATGGACCCAAAGACCGTGGGGACACACTAATATATTAGAGATTGAAGGAGACCTAGTCCCCGATCTTATTAACTACTGCACCCCAAAACCATTCCTCACAAGGAGCCTCGGCTACCTAATTTAGGAATCTCCCATAGAACCTGGATACTTCTATGTTTACACGGATGAGGCCAGAAGGGAGAAAGGGTTGGGGGTGGCGTTTACATAGAGGAATTTAACACTAAAATTTCCTTCAGACTAGCAGACGGATGCACTGTACTTCAGGCCAAAATATCGGCTATAAATAAAGCGGCCAGATGTCTGATGTACCAAAAGATATTTGGAAGGGATATCATTATAGTTACAGACAGCAAGGCCGCCATCAACTCCCTGACTGGAATACATACTAATTCTAGTCTTGTCCAAGAATGCCGGATATCTTTAAATAAGATAACGAGACATTCTAACCTAACCCTAAAATGGGTACGTGGATATGGGTCCAATAATGGCAACAACATTGCTCATGAATTAGCCAAAAAAGGGGCAGCCCTCGAGGATGGGGATATAGACCCCTTTTGCGGACAACCCTTATCAGCGTATTGGAAACCAGTAAAACTCCACACGCTAGAATATGCCCAAGAAAAGTGGCACACAGAGCCCACATGCCTTTTATGAAGAAACCTGTGGCTGCACATTAACTCTAAAAGAACAGGGGAGCTACTAAAACTTCCTAGATCTCTCCTAAGAATGACGGTAGCAGTCATCACTGGACATTGCCCGTTCGGAAACCATGCCAGGAGACTGGGTCTACCATATAATGACTTCTGTAGAAGTTGCCAAGACGAGGAGGAGGAGACAATCCTTCACCTCCTCGGTCTGGCCTCTGGCAAACCGACTGCGTTAGCTTCTTTCATTAGAAGCAGCGGATGGCTAGTAAATCAGCAAGTAATGCCACACTAATAGTTTCCCACCTCCTTTCCCTCTTCCTCTGTCCTTCTATACCCCTATAACCTTTTATTTTCTTTTTCCTTTATAAACTTTTTCAGGCAATCACAAAGGGAACGACCTACAGGACCCAAGTGAGCTGGAGTTTCTGGGTACTTGCTGGAAATCCAGCGGCCTGCTTACCTAACCTACATAAGTAGTATTAAATTCGTTTGCTCTAAATCGTTCTCTAAAACCTAATTAGCTCAATATTCTTTGTTCTTGTATCTATTATTTTCTATATTTTCATTAGAAGATATTCTCATGTTGTCGTCCATTAATTTATGGTTTTAAAGGATTTAAATTGATGTCTTAATGTCTGCCTACAATTTAAATCTATCGATAATTATAATTTTCATAATGCAATTGTATTACTTACTCTAATTTAGTAAAATGATTGTGTTAAGTTGGGTTTGTGTAAGTGCATGCGTGATAATGACACCAAACCAAACACCTTTTATTTAATTATATTGAATAATTTTATTTGGTGGTTTCCAACAAAAACAGTATCAAGGATTCCAAATAAGGACTACCAGTTTAATTCGTTGTGATGTAATGAATATATGGAATTAAATCAATAAATAATTAGTTCAGTCGTAAAGCAGCTCTGGGGTATTCCCCAGCTATCCCATCACCGTTATTATTGCGGTCCGCCTTGTTGTTGTTGTTTGGCCTTCAAGAGTTTTTCATCTCACGCTCACTGATTAACTGTTTGCCACAACTAACTGTATTAGTTTGCAGGTTTTTTGAGGTATTTCTTTGTGAAATACGCCGCAACTTCTTTCGTGAAGGCACAAGTCGTTATAGTTAGTCACAGCGCTGCTACAAAATGCTATTAATATCATCGTGGGCATAAGGTCTTCGTTACTACGCCCATGCTGTGTATCCTATACTATACGTTGCTCCATCATCGGATAAGGCCATCTAGTCAGGTGCTGATATAAATAAATGACACGTTTTGTAGTTGGTAGACTGCTGTCTTGCATGTGTTTAATGCATATAGTTTAAAGCAGAGATGGGAGTAATTAAGTAAATAAAAAATGTGATGAATGCTTAATCAAGGTCATAGATGAAAACTTAATAAGAATTTCGTTTCACTTGCCGGATAACGCAGCTGTTCATTCGTTCGCACAATTGCATTTAAAACAATAACAAAAATTTTAATGTTGTTGTTGTTTTAAATGTAATTATGCGAATTAACGAGTGATTTTTTGGCTATTATCTTTTTGGCAACACTAGTTTTGACAGCTCATGCACGTTTTGTATCTTGTGTCACTGTCAAACATCTTCAGTTTGGTCTATAATTTAATCATGAATCGTCTTACAAACGAACAACGCTTGCAAATTATTGCATTTTATTACCAAAATGCGTGCTCTGTTAAGAAAGTTCATCGCGCGCTTCTTCCATTTTATGGTCAGGTTAATCGACCTACTGAGGCTTCTATTCGGGCTATTGTAAAAAAATTTCGCACCAAATTTACATTGTTGGACATTAAACCACCAACACGCTGAAGAAAATATCGCAGCCGTATCGGCCAGTGTTGGTGATGATCGATTCGGCGCCGTTCGCAGCAATTGGGCCTCTGTTACTTCACTACGTGGAAAATTTTGCGGAAGGATTTGGGTGTGAAGCCTTATAAGATACAGCTGGTGCAAGAATTGAAGCCAAACGACCTACCACAATGCCAAATTTTTGGTGAATGGGCTCTTGAAAAGTTAGATGAAGATCCACTTTTTTATCGAAGAATTGTGTTCAGCGACGAGGCTCATTTCTGGTTGAATGAATACGTGAACAAGCAAAACTGCCGTATTTGGAGTGAAGAGCAGCCAGAAGCATTGCAAGAGCTACCAATGCATCCACAAAAAACAACCGTTTGGTGCGGATTACGGGGTGGCGGCATCATTGGGCCGTATTTCTTCAAAGATGGTGCGAATCACAACGTTACTGTGAATGGTGAGCGCTACCGTGCGATGATAACAAACTTTTCTTTGCCCAAAATGGAAGAGCTTGACTTGCATGACATGTGGTTTCAACAAAACGGTGCCACATGCCACACAGCACGCGAAACAATGGACCAATTGAGAGGCGAGTTCGGTGAACAGTTTATTTCACGCTTGGGACAAGTCAATTGGCCGCCCAGATCGTGCGATTTAATGCCTCTAGACTATTTTTTGTGGGGCTATGTTAAGGCTAATGTCTATAGCGACAAGCCCGCTTCGATTAACGCACTGGAAGCCAACATTGCCAACATTATTCGTGAGATACCGGCCGAAATGTTGGAAAGAATATGCCAAAATTGGACTAAGCGGATGGACCATTTGAGGCGCAGTCGCGGCCAACATTTGCATGAAATAATCTTCAAACATTAAATTATATCGACCCAACTATCGATTCAAATTAATATTTCATGCATTTTTCTGAATTTTATGTGTTCTTTTTTTTAAATTTCCGATAGTTCTTATAAAATCACCCATTAGCACTTCATTGTGAACTCTGTTTACCTTTCGCCGTTTGCTGGCCCTTTTTCCTGTGTCTTCTTTATTTTTTGGTTTTTCTCTTATTGTTTTGCTTCTTACAGTGTTTAAATCTGGTTCCATTTTAACACCGTTCACTGTCATCACCCCACAAACACTTTGCCAATATTAACATGTAACTAAATGGAAATTGTGATTAACATTGAACATTATTGCTGAAGTTATTCAAAATCATTAGTTTGTTTGACCTTTTGCCAAGAGACAAACTGAAACAAGAACGAAATGATAAAACAAATATGAAGCCTGGGAATCATTTCGGGCGAGTGTTAAAACTGAAACACCACTCTGATAAAGACCCAATTGTTTTGGCATAAAAGTGACAATAAATATGGTCATTACATTCAATTCAATATTTGTTTAGTTCAAGTCGGTATATTGGGAGTAATTATGTCTATTTTAATTATATATGTACATACATATTCAACCTGGTTGTGTTATTTTATTGAAAGCTGTTAATGAAAGCTATTATGTGCTTTATAGTTGAATTCAATAGAAAGTAAAACTCAAACGCCTAAAATGCTACTTCAAATATTTTACTTTGCTTTAGCTTGCATCTAAAGAGAAAAAGTTTTGTAGTTTTCTATTTTCAAATTGATAGATTTTTACATTGTTTTAGAAAAATTGTAAGAAGAATACTGTAAACTTGATTATTTGTTTAAGTCCAGCTATGTGTGCAAGTGTAAGTACTCGTATATGTGTATTGCCAGGATATTCGAAATAATCTGCTTAGTTGGCAGTTGTTTGACATTTTTCTATCTTTGCAACGTTTTTAATATAACTAAAAATACATTTTTCTATATTATATTGAAATTGACATGTGATGTCAACGTTTAATACAAATGGTTTGTAAAAGTTTTCATTTTATTTCACTTTTTGCACAATCATGCAAGCAAGTAAGTCTGCCTTTGTGTGTATTTTTTTTTTTTTCCTTTTGAACTTGGTAAATATCTTTAAGTTAGATATCTTTTATCGATATTATTTTTGAAACAAAGCAAAATTTCAAACAACTGCTTAAATCCATAAACATTTTACTAAAAAGTTACTTAAGCGGCAAAAATTTTGTTTTTAATACTAATTTTAAAATCAAAAGTTCCATTATATGAAAAACTTGCAATCAAAAATTTTTTTATCGAAATATTAAATTTTATATATAAATAATGGGTGATTTTATAAGAACTATCGGAAATTAAAAAAAAACACATAAAATTTAGAAAAATGCATGAAATATTTATTTGGATCGATAGTTGGGTCGATATAATTTAATGTTTGAAGATTATTTCATGCAAATGTTGGCCGTGGCTGTGCCTCAAGTGGTCCATCCGCTTAGTCCAATTTTGGCATACTCTTTCCAACATTGCGGCCGGTATCTCACGAATAATGTTGGCAATGTTGGCTTCCAGTGCGTCAATGGAAGCCGGCTTGTCGCTATAGACATTAGCCTTAACATAGCCCCACAAAAAATAGTCTAGAGGCGTTAAATCGCACGATCTGGGCGGCCAATTGACTGGTCCCAAGCGTGAAATAAACTGTTCACTGAACTCGCCTCTCAATTGGTCCATTGTTTCGCGTGCTGTGTGGCATGTGGCACCGTCTTGTTGAAACCACATGTCATGCAAGTCAAGCTCTTCCATTTTGGGCAAAAAAAAGTTTGTTATCATCGCACGGTAGCGCTCACCATTCACAGTAACGTTGTGATTCGCATCATCTTTGAAGAAATACGTTCCAATGATGCCGCCAGCCCATAATCCGCACCAAACGGTTGTTTTTTGTAGATGCATTGGTCTTGCTCTTGCAATGCTTCTGGCTGCTCTTCACTCCAAATACGGCAGTTTTGCTTGTTCACGTATCCATTCAACCAGAAATGAGCCTCGTCGCTGAACACAATTCTTCGATAAAAAAGTGTATATTTATCTAACTTTTCAAGAGCCCATTCACCAAAAATTTGGCGTTGTGATAGGTCATCACCAACACTGGCCGATACGGCTGCGATATTTTCTTTAGTTCGCACTCTATGTAAGCGTGTTGGTGGTTTAATGCCCAACAATGTAAATTTGGTGCGAAATTTTTTTACAATAGCCCGAATAGAACCCTCAGTAGGTCGATTAAACTGACCATAAAATGGAAGAAGCGCGCGATGAACTATCTTAACAGAGCACGCATTTTGGTAATAAAATTCAATAATTTGCAAGCGTTGTTCGTTTGTAAGACGATTCATGATTAAATTATAGACCAAACTGAAGATGTTTGACAGTGACACAAGATACAAAACGTGCGTGAGCTGTCAAAACTAGTGTTGCCAAAAAGATAATAGCAAAAAAATCCCTCGTTATTATTTGGCCTGATGAAGCTATCCGAAGGAAAGCGAAATATTGCCAGATAATAGAATAAAGAAATTTAAAAACACCAAAAAAACCAAAAAAGGCCTTAAGCTGTAAAGTTATATAATATTAAAAAGAAAAAAGAGGGTCGAAATGAAGAGATAATAAGTTTATTAATATATAATAAACACATTACGTTGTTTCAGTTAGGTTTGACAGGCTACCAGCTATTGTAAAGCCAGCCCACTTGGGCCCAGTCAGGTCCCGTTGTGTTGTTTATATATATTGTTGTTCAGTTATATATATTAAAAAACAAATAGTTCTCCTGAATAAATACGTAACATTAATGCTTTCAAATGCCAGCTCGTTAAACATTTACATTTATATTCACCTATAATCTGAAGGATTATTAACAAGTGGCACTATGGCTCATGGTGAACAAGATAAACCAGATATTCTAATATAAAAAACAAATATAACTTGGGCGGTTGACTCGGGCCCGAAAGAAAAAGTAAAGTAAAAAATAAGAAGGCCCAGAGGTTGGTGTTTCTATATAATGCATTTTTATTGGTGCTAAACTTAACTTTATAAACGCTGGCACTGACGGTTTTTTCTACGGTATTTTGGTCTTCGCTTTAATAAACTGTCAAATTTGGCAATTTGATAGAATAGAGAAAAATAAAAGTCTGATCCCAGTTTCGAATATCAATGCGTGTAAATGCAGCGCCAAAATACAATTATTGACATCTCTTTATCGATATATTTCTGGGACTGATTCCGTTTTAACTTTCATTAAATTGAACAAAATCTTTAGTTGTATATTAACAATAAATCTCTTGTGTTCTCCATACAGTTTCGAAGCCATCATATGTGAGCGGAGATTTTCTCACAAGTTTCAAAGCCTCGTTGCGAGTGTTTTGCCTAAAGTAAAAAAGTTGTTCAACCGTTGACGTTGAACTACGAGGGCGGTTTGGAAACTTCTTAGCCTAGCACAAAAAGCGCGGTATAAACAGAAAAAAGTTAAGTGTTTTGGCAACTTCCATCTATGCTATGAACATATGTTACATTTTGTTTCGATCTGGTAACTCTTTCATATAGAAACAGGTGTTTTCAAGAGACGTATACGCAATTTTTTTTAGTGGGAAATTTAGAAATGCGTGGTGTCATGAAATATTTACATAAAAAATGTTTGTCGGGACAAGAAATTCACAATGACATAGTGAATGTGTTAGGTGAAAGTGCTCCTTCATATGCAACAGTAAAAAATTGGGTTGCTGAATTTAAACCTCCGGGCTTACAGCACAAAAAAATAATTTTTCATCAAGAAAAATCAACGAATTAAAGTAGAATTGCTTGACCACCCATCTTGTTCTCCTGATTTAGCTCCCAGTGACTTTGAACTGTTCCCAAATCTAAAAAAATTCCTTGCTGGCAAGCGTTTTACCTCAAAAAAAGATGCAATTGCAGTTGTAAACCACTATTTTGAAGACCTTGAGGAAAACTATTTTAATCAAGGGATAGAATTTCTAGAAAAGCGTTGGACTAAGTGTATTGAAGTTTCAGGAGATTGTATTGAACAATAGAAATATTTTTGAAAAACTAACTATTCTCTTTCATTGATAGGCTAAGAAGTTTGCGAACCGCCCTCGTACCATTAATATAAACTGTCATATGTCATATATCTCTAAAAGCTGGCCATGACTGGTCTTGGTAAAAAGGTCCAGTGGCACAAGGCGATAGCCTGACATGATGACATACGATACCGGCAGCTTTATTCGGGTTAAAGACACCTTGAGTGGAAGAAAGTGAAAGTTGACTAACCAATGTTTGTGATAATTCAGTAAAGCTTTAAACACATAGACGACTGCAGACAGCAAGCAGCAATCTGTCAAAAATAAAATACATGTGTTTACATGCACACGACTATTTTAACGACATCACAGCAGCACGACTTCACAACCGCATTTGCTGCTTGCTGCAAACTTAGACTAATTACTATTTTCGAAAGCAGCAAAATGTAAATGCAGTGCTGCCACTATAAGCACAAATTGGCTGCAATAAGAACTAAAATGTGTTTGAAATATTTAATAGAAATAAACATCACATAAATAAAATAAATAAATAAATTGATTAGTTTGTACAGTTTTACGTGATATTATTACGTTTTTAGTCAGCAATTTTAATTTTGTTCATGTAAAATATATATCGCCCCTTTATTGCAACATAAAGATATCTCAAAAAATGAGCATTTCGAGTTAACAATGTAGAATTGTTAACAGTACTACTTTGTATATTGTGTCTAAAATTTATTCAAATTACTTTTAAACTGTTTCCTTTAAGAGATTTTTTCTAAAAAAATTTTCTAAAACTAAAAATTTTATATCTGTTTTCTCGAATTAAGCTTTTTTTAGTTGCGACTATGTTGAAATAAAGGAGCGATATGTAGCACCTCTGGGATTTCAATTGTTTAATTACTGGTACTCATAGTGCTGCGGCTGTCTTTAAAATAATTATGTTGTTGATGAGACGGCAGCATTTGAAGCTAACTTCATTTGTACTCGTGAAGTTGTGCAGTCTGCTGTCGTCTAAGTGTTTAGAGTTTAATGTAGGGCAATTTACAGTCCCTTGCTACCTGATCGTCCTCGTTAGAGTCATTATATCCACTCGCAATGGAAAAAGCTTCACTTTTTCCCATAACGACTTTCCACCTCGATCATAAATGCTGTTTGCTTTGAATTACTATTTTCAATAAAATCACCTTCAATCGTTCCAGGTTTTGACTTCTTCATAACACCCGAAGTGCTGGTTAGCCAGGCCGTGTGCCATTGGTCGACACAAATGATAGTCCGAGGGAAAAATGTCTGGTAAACACGGTGCATGAGGTAGGACCTCCTATTTTAACGTTTCCAAGTATGTCTGGGCCATTTTCGCAATATAGTCACGCTTTAATTTCACTGTATCATGTCTCGCAATATATTGCGTGTGTTTGTCTTCCAATGCTCGGCTCAAACTCATTAATTGCATTCGATAATGCTCGCTTATGATTGTTTCAGTTGATTATAACAACTTGCTATACACTACACCAAGCTGGTCCCCAAAAATACTGAGCACAATCTTGGAACCGTGAATATTCGTGGAAGCTTGACTGACATATCCTCATGATTTTCTGTACTTGGGATTATCGTAATTAACCCAGTGTTTAGACATACGAGTAAGAGTTCGAAAAACTCAATACACTCACATTTTTTTACTACTACATTTACATTTTTCGCACTCGCAGGTCTACTCGCAGCTAAATTTGCATGCGAGTGATTTTTTGGCACTTCCATGCAATCAAATGTCAAACTAACAAACAGTGTTACCGTGTAAACAAATCAACTGGATTATTATAAAATTAAATCCTAAGTTTTAGCTAGTTTGTATGTTAATTTATTAAAACTAATACTATAGATAGAAATGTTTAAATTACAAAGCGTTAATATCAATAACATAATGATAATACAAATTAATGCCAACTATTTTCTAAAAATATTCTCAAGTGAAGAACACGGCAACTCCAGTTTATAAAGACAGCCAAAGAAACAAAATATATGAAGGAAACAAATTGTTTGAAGTTCACGTGCTGACGACAAATTTAAAATGAACTCTCACTCGCATGTATAGACAGAAATGAAAATTGCAAGCGATTCGAGTTTTTCGGAGAAATTTTCGTTGATAATACATATTCAGCACTCGCATGAGATTACTCGATTACTCGTATGTCTAAATGCAGGGTAGGTCACAATGCGCTGCTGAAGCAAGCAGCTATTAAAAAGCAAACAAATGCCGTTCAACATCTGTCGACTTTAACTTGTACGGCACCCAATTTCCTTGTCTATGAATCATATCCATGACTTTCATTTAAAATTAATTGTTGCGTCACTATCATTGATCCTGCCAATACTCCAAATCAAAATTTTGCTCTCTTTAAAATTTATTCATGCCACTAAACGCAAAATAAACAACTGAGATAGACCACCAACAACAAACCCCTGTGTCGCAAATATGTTTGCCAAAAAAATGAAATCAAAACTGGCTGTGATATAAAACAAATTGTTTACCAAATTGACCACAAAACGCGACCTAAATTTTTTGGCTTGAAAATAACATCGAATACATTCTACATACACGTTTTCGTTTCAAACGTACAACACAGACATTGAGGTATATACTACGTATGTATGTGCAATATCCTCTTGCACCACCCACCCACATTTTAAGAGAAAATATAAAACAAGAGAAAAAGTGATCCATATAAAATATAAACTGATTGTTTTCAGTGATTGCTATTGAACAATAATTGCACGCAGCGGAAGAAGGGGGGGAGGGGATACAAAAACCAATTACGAGGGATATGTAAAGAATTTCAAAAGGTAAATAAAGAAAATAAACTCGCATTACTTTAAAATAGAAAGTGAATAATGGCAGAAAACACAAGATTCATACACTGGAAAAATTTTGTTCAGAAATTCTCTGAATTTTGACATTACGCTTAGGAATTTTTTCATTATTTTTCAACCATTGTAACTTTTCATAGAAATAATGAAACTAATTTCATTAGATTATTTTAATGAAAACCTTCATAAAAGTAATGAAATATTTTAATAAGAAACGTGACTTATTTTCATTAAAAGTATGAAAGACAAATCATATTATTAGTGAAATAATTTCTCTAGATCAAAAAATCAATTTCATAAAGCACATGAAAACTGTACATTAAATTAATGAAAAAGTAACATTTATTTAATGAAATAACTTCTTTGTACTAATGTAATATATTCATTAAAAATATGAAACTCCTTCATAAGGTCAATGAAGTTATTTCATTTATCTAATTTTATTATTCACTGAGCACCTGAAAAATTTACATTAAATCAATGAAATAGTTACATATGTTTAATGAAATAATATCATAACACACATTAATAAAATATGTTCACAATTGTACCTAATAAGATCAATGGAATTATTTCATTTATTCATTGATACTTTATTTCATTACACAAACAATACTATTCCTTGCTTTTGTGAAATTGTACTTAATTATGAAAATGAAAAGAAAATGTTGAACAAGTATTCACCAAATAAAACAGATTTTATTAATTCAAATGACTTCAATACACTGGTATTTAAATTTTTAAACTATTATTGTGCTGATTTGAGTTCATACACATATGTACATACATACCCAAGTTCGGTAGCCAGAAATTTATTTGTCATTGATCTAATGAATTCTATTTCATTGGAATTATGAAACTCATAAAACTTACTTATCAATAAAAAAAAACTTGACATTTTTTAAACTGTAGCTTAAGATTAATAAATGCCCATTAATATATCTTACCAAAATTCAAAGAATTTAAAAAAAAATAAAATTTTGTTGTAGTCATAAATCCAATGATTTTTTTTAACGAAACTATGAAACTTAATGAAACTATTCTGATGGAACTATTTCATAATATATATGAAGTTTCATGCATATTGTGAAAAGCTTTCATTGGATTAATGAAAAATATTTAATGAAACAGTTTCATTAAATATATGACGCATAATTCTTTCAGTGTAGAGAATAGTGGCTTAAAGTAGACTAGAGTAGGTTAGTATTGAATATCGTCCGATAGAGTAGACTGCTTCCATATAAAGAAAAGAAATTACGCTAGCCACCGCCAAGGATTAAAGAAAATGCAAAACCAATTTCATAAATATTTTTGTTTTATTTTTTGCCACGCCTACAATTAACGCTTTTCTAGTATTTTATTCACGGTGCCCCCAATTTTAGTTTGATAATAACATTTTATCTATTGATGTTTATAACTCTATCATGGCTACATTTCTGTATTTGTCTATGGCTTCCACAATCTCTCTCACTTTCAATGTCTGGTCGGCTAAAACCATTTTGTGAATTTGTTCTATTATTCCAAAGGCAGAGACCTGAACTAGGCGTCCAGAACGTTTGCCGTTTTCACATCGAAATTTACTAAAACCCTTTTTTACCTTGGCCTCGGATGGTACAGAGTGTCCATTTTATACTCATATCCCAAGCTTTTCCCTGTTTTGAGTAACGCTTAAGGAAAAAAAGAAATTCACTTTTACTCATTTTCTTATCATCTCAAAACGCACCGTAGTTTGTTATCAATAGCTGCCAAAAGCACAATAAATCATCCAGCTTGTTCAAATTTAGACAGCAGTCAATTGAGAGTTGCCTGCTCCCAGGAGAAGTATTGCCATTTTCATTAAGTGGAGCGAACATTTTTTTTTAACGGCGAAGCTTTTGGCTTGTATTTTGCCCAGTATCTATGGCAGGTATCGATCCTTCGAACTCGAGATTGTTAGGCCAGTACTCTAGCCAATCGTACTGCGAGTACTCCAGCCATCAAGACACCTGAAAAGCCGTGAACTTATCGACCACCCTCGTTCCTCTAGGTAGCAGTTTTGCCTCAGTGTAGACCAGCCCAGGGCACTGTGCTTTCTGGGGCATAATTCCTAGTTTGTTGTAGCAAATAAAACTCTACAAAGCCACATCACTTATGTTGTGTTTAACTTCCTAAACGCTAACTAAGGATTAAAATTGGCAGAACGGGGACTAGCAAAACCTCCAGGAAGTTCTGCCTTGCAGGCTTCACGGTGTTGATCATAGTTGAGGTGCCTGCCTTGCAGACTTCTCGGTGTTGATCATGTTTGAGGCGCCTACTTTTGTTGAAATGTTCCGATTGACGTTTAAGCCTCATATTGCAAGAAGGGGAATTAATTTCCCCGACGTGCTATTGTCTTCTAAAAGATACCTTTAGTATAAGGAACCAGATGTTATGGTAAGACAGGTGAGTTAGTTAAGAAATTATGTTTTTAATGGGCTTCGTGCTACCAATTCGTTAAGCCATGTCTGCCATAGACTGCTTGGAAATCGCATACAGTAGGGATTAGAAAATCCGAACCCTTGAGCAAGGGGTTTATCTATATGGCTACAAAGTTAGGACAAAAAGTTGCGATCTGTGTCAGCCTAGAAAGCCACATGGTCGCGCTAGTGAATCGTGAGTAATTCACCACTAGTGAACTATTTACGATGTGGAGGTCTATCATCGGCTAAGGCCACCCAGGCAGGTGCAGATTCTCAAAATCAAGCTCGCAATCTTACCCGCCCTCGTTCCCCCGATAAGCAGGTTTTGCTTTGATGTACAACAAACCAGGGTACTGTGCTTTCTGAGGTCAAATAGCGGTAAGAGTTTCTCGGTTGTTATAGGCAGTTAAACTCTCGGAGGCTACCTGATTTATGTCGTGTTGGACATACGAAAACATCACCTTGGGTTAATTGATAGAAAGGGATCGGTAAAGCCCCCTCTGCTTGCAAACCATTACGAAACTGATCGCAGTTCGCGTGGCTACCTTGGCTGAAACGTTCTGGCTGTGGTTTAAACCTTAAATCGCAGGAAGGGGAATTAATTTCTCTAATAACTATGGTGCAATGCCGGCTTTCGGGGCAAATAATCCCCCAACGTGCTGTTGTTTTGAAACAAATACTTTTAGTTAAAGGAACCAGGAGAGATGTTTGGATGGGTGAGTTAGCTAAGAGCTAATGCTCTTAATGGAATTAAACCTACCAACTCATGAGCATCGTCTTCCATTCACTTCTGGGGAAATGCATTTAGAAAGGTTTAGGAGACCTGTGCTTCTAAGCAAGAAGGCTCTGGTGCATGCACCTCGTGGAGTTGGTCCATCATCAGACTAGGTCGACAAAGCAGGTGCCGATGTAAATCAATTTCACAATCTCACCCGTCCTCCTAGATATGAATAGACCTAAGTGCAGGAGGTTAGAGTAGAGTACAATACAGCAGAGTAGTGTGGGAAGTAGTTTGTAGAGTGGAACGGAGCTAAAAAAAAGTAGATAATAAAGAAGTGATCAGAAGAAAAAAGAAGAGGTAAGAAGAGAACGGAAGAAGTAATAAAAACTAAGTTGATAAGGAAGAAAAGAGAGAGGAGGTAAGAAGAGAACGGAAGAAGTAATAAAAACCTAGCTGATAAGAAACAGTAGAAATAGCAGAAATGAGAAGTTGTAGAAGAGTTAAGAAGAGAATGGAATGTATAGTAAAAACCGGATTGATAAGAAATAGAAAAGAGGAGAAGTGTTGTAAGGTACAAAAAAGCAATAAATAAGACGAAATAAGAAAAAAACAAGAAATAAGTAGACAGATCAAAAGGTAGGAAAAAAAAGACATAATAATAAAAGACAAAGTAAGGAATAGCAGAGAAAAGCAATAAATAAGAAGAAATAAGAAAAAAAAAAACAAGAAATAAGTAGACAGATCAAAAGGTAGGAAAAAAAAATAATAATAAAAGACAAAGTAAGGAATAGCAGAGAAAATTAGTATTAAACTAAATTAAGATATAAAAAAAGGAAACAAAGTAAAGTAGAATACTATTAGCAAATTAAACTGGAAGAAACCGCATCGTTGAGGCAGCTGTAAGCTTAAATAATTCAAATGCTTTAATAGGTCATGGCTTGCAATCACGCAGAAAACACAACTTTAAAACATCTCTTCCAAATGAAAGCAAAAGCTATTTTTGCTACTCTTATGTTGTTGCTTTTATAGGAATTTATATTTTTGGCTTAAATTGCAATCGAAATTTAACTGCTTTTTGTGTTGTTTCTGCTGTTCCTTGTAAAGCAACGAAATAAAATTTTTTTATTATAGTTGTTGATAACAACGCATAAACACACACACACAAACACACACACGCACTCAAAAATATGGCCTGTATTTATGTGAAGCCTTGAAAAAGGAATTAAAACAACAACCGTTCAAATGAGAAAGAGCATAAAGTTGTTGCGAGAATGGGTGGAAAGCTTCATGCTGGAGAATCAATGAATGGCTCTAATTGTAGGCGATTGTTTGCTGCTGGACTATTTTACTCCTTTTTTTTTGGATATATGCAAATATTTATGTACAAGTATATGCAGTTGTACTAGTGTTTAAATTAAAAACAAGCAAACAATTCCAAAACAAAAACATGCAGAATCATATTTCAATATTATTGCTAGGAGCGTTTTTTTAAAAAAACATGACTATTTTTTTTGAAGTGCTGTTAAGTGGGAGCATGTCCATATAAATTCAAGCTACCTGCGCTAGTTTTGTGTGGCAAATAACACCATTTTAGAAAAGTCCCTTTTTAGTTGTCAACTTTCTGCTGCTGCTGCTGATATTTGCAAATGTAAGTTTTAATGATAATGGCGGTGATTTGTTGTGTTGATTAATAGTTTGACCAACCAAATACCAACAAAAACAACAATGAATGTAAACAGCCAAACGAAAAAAAAGACAGCTGAACATAACAACCTCAAACTGTAATGAAATAACGACATTTTGTGAACTAAAATTGATGCGATTTTGGTGTTTTGTTTGTAAAATGCAAGTTGCATTCGCTTTGACTTTCAACAATTTCAGTAATAAATTTTGTTGCAATTACAACATTCAGTTGGGAATTTATTTAAAGAATTTAATTTGAATGAGCTAATTTAAAAAACAGTGCACATGAAAACATCAATCGGTGTTGCATGAATATTAAAGCATTCATAAAATTGCGTATTTGTAACATCTATAGCAGAAGTGTCCAAGCCCTATGCGCTTGATGCTCAAGTGTTTTTGTAAAAGCTTTTAGCTATAGGGTTGTGCTCTTTAATACACCCATACTGCAATGAAAATTTATGGTATTTAGCTCACAAAATGCACAAACAAGTTTGTCTTATATATTTTTGGTCGTTCTTCACTGTACACACACAAGAGCAAAGCAACAACACTTGCACATGCTTTGCTGGTAAACATAGACGACAGTGATTATCAGTGCATATATTGCTTTTACACTTGTTTTGCTTTTTACAACAAAAAATAAAATAAAAGTAGTTTCCGTTTAGAGCTTTTGGGCACCCCTGATATATAGTAAAGTAGTGCATTTGTAAGAAATAAAAGGCTGATGTGTAAATGCGCAGGGTGCTGCGGCATTAATCACCCTATCGTAAGAGGTAATATAATTTTTGCAAATGTCATTTTATATCAACCATAATTGACATTGGTAAACTAAACAGCTGCAGAATACAAATACACAAACAATGGAGCGCTGTACTCCGCAAAAGCATGAAATTATTGTGTCTATATTTTTCAATCATGACTTTGAGTCGAAAATCATAATGAGCGACTAGGCGCATTTTCATTTAAACGTTTAGGTCAATAAACAAAATCTTCAAATCGACATTGAAAATTCGCGTGAGTAGCATGAAAAGCCATTAGGTTAGATTAGGTAGGCAGGCCGCTGCACTCGTCAAAAAGTACCTGGATTCTCCAGCTCATTTGGGTCCTGAAGATCGTTCCCTTTGTGATTGCCTAAAAAAGTGGGATAGAAGATGAGGGGAAATGCCTAACGCATCATCAGATACTGTGACCACACTGTATCCGGTATGTGGGGCTTGTACCCACTAAAACCCTTCCCTTTTGTTTTAGCCTTGCCTCCATCCCAGTACCGCTTTCGCATTGTTTTAGGATGGGGTTCCTCCTTTGTTTCTAACGGATTGCATGTGCCACGCCCATGTCTATATCTTACTTCTTGTCTCGTAGAAACTTTTCAATATAAGTCGCTATTTGACTCCATTTCCTCTCACTTTCCGTTATAACTTCTACGACGTTTTCCGGTGTTATTTCACCAACATTCTTCTTTAAGTCATGTCTTTCCTGCCTCCACCTGTCACATCTGACTAATGTGTGTTCCGCATCGTCCATGCATTTATCTCCATAAAGGTAGATTGATGCATCTGTCTTCCCCATTCTAGAGAGGTATTCCAAAAAATACCCGTGTCCAGAAAGCATCTGTGTTATATAGTAAATCTATCTCACCTTGCTTCCTATTTATCCACTTGTCTATATCGATAATCAATCACGCTGTCCATTTGCCACGTAATTCATTGTTCTATATTTCTTGCCATTTCCGCATAGTGTCCGCCCGTGCTGATCTCGCCGTTGCTGCCTCGTGAGTTTGTCTCCAATGCTCTTCGGCCAAGAGGGCAATTGGGATAATCCCGCTTATGACCAAAACGGCGGGTTCTGACACTGTGCGTTGTGCTGAAGCCACTCTGAGAGCAGCAGTAATCTGTACCGTCGCCAACATCTTCCTCCGGTATTCTACCAGCAAGGAATTTGCCCAGATTTCGCACCCGTACAGCAAAATGGACTGGGTTGTTGCCATTATCAACTTCCCTTTGCTATATCTTGGTCCACTGCTGTTTGCCATCTATCTGCTGAGCAGCTTTTGTTGCAGCATGTTTCAGCTGGGTTCTGAACGTCAGCCTGGATTCTAGCCTCAGGCCTAGGTATTTGATCCACCTGCTTGTCCTAATCATTTCAGACAACACCCAAAAGTCCACTTCCAGAGGGATATGCTTATTTGTGACAATAAGAAACTCTATCTTTTCCGTCGCTAGCTTGTATAGGCAACAGATCCTGCGTTTTAGGTTTCAACCACAGCCAGAACGTTTCAGCCAAGGTAGGCACCTCAACCATGATCAGCCCGGGTCGAACCGCAAGCATAAATTCCCGGGGGCCATGCTGATCTCCGTTCTGCCAATTTATAGCCTTGGTAAGGGTTTCGGAAGCCAACATGTCATGTCTAGGAAGTCATGTGGCTTCCTAGAGTTTTGTTTGCCGCACCAATCGAGGGACCCCTTTCCCTCTTTTCCCCGAAAAACAGAGCGCCTAGGTTAGGAATACGCCAAGGCAAAACCTGTTCGCCGGGGGGTTTTAAGGCGGTACATTTGGAAATCTTTTCTTTGGCCTTTCAAAAGGTTTGATCACAGTTTGCACAGTTTGGTACGAGAATGACGCGAATTTCGTCAAAGCGAGTAGCGTTTTGAAGGAATGTCAGCAAGTGCTCTCCAATAATCGCCAAGCCGTCATTCGCAGCATAGTCCGAGGTGAAGTTTAGCTTTATACCACATCGGGAAGACAATAAGGCACACTTCCGTTGTCTTTGTCCAGCTCTTCACCGCTGTAAAAGTTGTTCTTCGTTATACCTTTTCTAAGCAAATTATCTCATTTGTAAACAAAACATGTCAAGTTTCTTGTACACGCGTTCCATTTAACATTAAATACCTTAATTATTTTCCATCATCTCTTAATAGACTCCATGAAAAAATATGTTTATGTAAATGCATGTTGCTACTTCAACTTACTTTCCCAAATAGATAATTACATGCATTTTAATGTCTGTTATTTACAAAGACATGTTTTTTCCTGTCCCCAAAGAGTGTAATATATTTAAGAGGAGACAGACACCACATTATCATTTTCTTTCCATTTTCTTGTAGCTAACAAATCATGTTTTATATATTGTATATACTATATAATAATTTAACATAACTTTTCCATTAGATGGAAGCGTATCCCCTGCCTGCCCATTGTGGCATGCGTAACATTTAACGCAGTTTGAAATTGTTGTTATTGCAATATTGTTGTGGCATGTTCTTAAAAGCCAGCCATGTTATTTGCAACAATTTATAACTTACTTGCTTTGGCTTGTAGTTACAAGTATTTAATTAAATTATTTCAATATTAATATTATTTTTATTTATTTTTTTTATTTTTTACTGTTATACTATTAGATTGTTGTTTTTCTTGTTTTAAGTAATTTTTATAATTAACATTTGTTTTGACAGTACTTTGCAAAGAAAGTGATGCGGCATAACAGGCATTTGCATTGCATTATATCACTAGTCTCAGGGCGAAAGGCCCTAACTAACATAATTGCAACTGTGCAGGAGAATTTTTATCCACATACGATCTTTTTAACATGCTTACATTAGTTTCACTTGTATGTTTGTTTGTATGTTGCATGTAAATATTTTAAAAGGCAACATAAGCTTAGATGATAAAACTATGAACTCTTAAAGAATATAACGAGTGATTTTTTTGCTATTATCTTTTTGGCAACTCTAGTTTTGACAGCTCACGCACGTTTTGTATCTTGTGTCACTGTCAAACATCTTCAGTTTGGTCTATAATTTAATCATGAATCGTCTTACAAACGAACAACGCTTGCAAATTATTGAGTTTTATTACCAAAATGCATGCTCTGTTAAGAAAGTTCATCGCGCGCTTCTTCCATTTTATGGTCAGTTTAATCGACCTACTGAGGCTTCTATTCGGGCTATTGTAAAAAAATTTCGCACCAAATTTACATTGTTGGACATTAAACCACCAACACGCTTACGTAGAGTGCGAACTGAAGAAAATATCGCAGCCGTATCGGCCAGTGTTGGTGATGACCGTGAATTATCGATTCGGTGCCATTCGCAGCAATTGGGCCTCAGTTACTCCACTACGTGGAAAATTTTGCGGAAGGATTTGGGTGTGAAGCCTTATAAGATACAGCTGGTGCAAGAATTGAAGCCAAACGACCTACCGCAACGCCAAATTTTTGGTGAATGGGCTCTTAAAAAGTTAGATGAAGATCCACTTTTTTATCGAAGAATTGTGTTCAGCGACGAGGCTCATTTCTGGTTGAATGGATACGTGAACAAGCAAAACTGCCGTATTTGGAGTGAAGAGCAGCCAGAAGCATTGCAAGAGCTACCAATGCATGTACAAAAACAACAGTTTGGTGCGGATTATGGGCTGGCGGCATCATTGGGCCGTATTTCTTCAAAGATGATGCGAATCACAACGTTACTGTGAATGGTGAGCGCTACCGTGCGATGATAACAAACTTTTTTTTGCCCAAAATGGAAGAGCTTGACTTGCATGACATGTGGTTTCAACAAGACGGTACCACATGCCACACAGCACGCGAAATAATGGACCAATTGAGAGGCGAGTTCGGTGAACAGTTTATTTCACGCTTGGGACCAGTCAATCGGCCACACAGATCGTGCGATTTAACGCCTCTAGACTATTTTTTGTGGGGCTATGTTAAGGCTAATGTCTATAGCGACAAGCCCGCTTCGATTGACGCACTGGAAGCGGGTGAACCCCGCTTAGTCCAATGGCTGAGACGCAGCCGCGGCCAACATTTGCATGAAATAATCTTCAAACATTAAATTATATCGACCCAACTATCGATCCAAATAAATATTTCATGCATTTTTTTGAATTTTATGTGTTTTTTTTTTTAATTTCCGATAGTTCTTATAAATTCACCCATTATTTGCTTAAAATTCCAACATTTAAATTTTAGCATTATTGGTATTTTGGTGCCAATTTTTTTTTTTTTTTTATGTTGGACCAGTACTTAGGATATGACCCCTACATATGCAGCGCATTGTACTGGAACTAGGAACATAGATTATGATGTAGATGAAAGAAATACAAAAACAAACACGAATTACTAAAACAAACTCTATTAACTTAGCACCAAAAATTTTTTTAGATCTGGTCACACTGCTCATACTTAACATCTTGCTTTATGGTTTGACTACCCTGTACCTGAGGCCAACGAAATAAAGTTTTAAAAGCTAAGTGAAAACACTATTCAGAAGTTTAATAAATTTAAAAAATTTCTTTTATTTTTAGACAAAAAAAAACACAATTTTTTTTTTTGCTTAATAAAGGGTGGTTAAATTTCAAGGGCCGATGTTGATTTTGAATAAAACACAAACTATTTAGGAAATTATTGTAATTTTATTTTATTATGATATATTGGTATTACTCAATTATGCATGGAACAAAATATTGGCCAAATGGGCGCCGTGACCACGGCGGCACACCTCCATCCGATGGTCCAAATTTTCGATGACCCTGAGGCATAATGGAGGTTCTATGCCGTTAATGTGCCGAATTATCTCATCCTTTAGCTGTTGAATTATTGCTGGCTTATCGACGTACGCCTTTTCTTTCAAATAACCCCAAAGAAAAAAGTCCAACGGTGTCAAATCACATGATCTTGGCGGCCAATTGACATCGCCATTACGTGAGATAACACGGCCATTAAATTTGTTGCGCAAAAGAGCAATTGTTTCGTTACCTGTGTGGCAAGTGGCACCGTCTTGCGGAAACCACATATCGTCTACATCCATATCTTCCAATTCGGGCCATAAAAAGTTCGTTATCATCTCACGATAGCGAACACCATTCACAGTAACTGCCTGACCGGCCTCATTTTGAAAAAAATACGGCCCGTTGATGCCGCCAGCACATAAACCGCACCAAACAGTCACTCTTTGTGGGTGCATTGGTTTTTCGACAGTCACTCTTGGATTCTCATTTGCCCAAATGCGGCAATTCTGTTTATTGACGAATCCACTGAGGTGAAAATGTGCCTCATCACTGAAGATGATTTTCTTCGAAAATTGATCATCATTTTCATAATAAGTCTGGATAATTTTAACACGTTGCTGGATTGTGTATCTCCCCATGGTTCAAATTGAATAAGTCTGAAATAGAGAAATGTCAAATAAAATTTTGAAAAAAACTTGGCGTTTAGGTGTGGTTCACATTCAACATCGGCCCTTGAAATTTAACCACCCGATACAACCGAACAAAATTGGCTTTAAAAACTTTTAACAAAATCCTTATCTTGCCCAAACAATCTATCTTAATAACTCTCCCGCTTTCTTGCAGCAAAATACTTTGTTTATAAACTCTTTAACTGTTGTTTATTATTATAATGTCTGTTGTTTCTTTTCTTACTCCTGACCTGAAACTGTCCATTCATGTTTGGGATCCTTTGCTGTGCTTTATTAAAAAAAAAATAATTCTAAATAAAGTTTTCTATTTCAAAACCCACCAAAAGAATGCCTTCCACTTCGTTTTAAAATGATACAAGCAGTCAAGTACCCAGTAAATCTTAAAATGAAAGGAGTAAAGTAATTACACATAGAGAAAAAAAAGTGACGTTCTAATAAAATAAACCAGGTTTTCGAATTTTCGGAGGGATATTAGAACAGAGACAAAATGAGTTATTGATTTACCTTAGTAACTGCCTTAACGGGCTTATCTGATTGTGTAACAACTCCACGGGATGGACTTGGTTCTCCCATATGCCTTGCGAGACCCACACAGGACGCAACTTATGCCATGAATTTTTGTGGTCACATGAAAAAGCCTTTGTTGAAGAGTTCGGCTCTTCTAATCCCTTCTATATGTAGATAGTCTATGGAAGACAATGTTAAATGAGTTGATAGACCCATTAAGAGCACCAGATCTTAACGAATTCACCTGCCTAACCATCACCTTCGTTTCCTTACATTACAGATGTCTGCTGCAAGACAATAGCATGTGGAAGGTTATTAGTCCCCGATAACCGGTATGCATCAAAATTATCAGAGAAACTAATTCCTCTTCCTGCTATTTTAGATTTAAACCACAGCCAGCAAAAGTTTCAGCCAAGACATAAGTACTTCAACCATGATAGGATAGTCTTAAGCTAGAATCTCCCGGATGCTTCGCCGATCGCCGTTCTGCCGCTTAATCCTTGCTAAGAGTTTCGAAAGTCCAGCACAACATAAGTTGTGCGACTTTCTAGATTTTTGTATGCTACAACAAACCAGAAACTTGTACCCTTCTACAGAGGACGAAGCCGATCGGTTATTAGCCGCGGCTAAGCCCTAGACGATTAATTTTCTGGCGCGGCATCCGCCGCCAATTTGAACGGCTCATTTCGGCTAAACATTACTTCTCTCCATAAATTTTAGTGATAACAAGAAAATTTGTACAAAACAAATTGAGTATAAAGTTCGAAAACTTTGTTGGCGTACGTTATAAAAATTACAAGTAAGCACTTTTTTTCTCTGTTATCACCTAGACGTGTTTGTTTTATTTACTGGCAATATAAAATATGTGTGGCAGCATTGAAAAAAAAAAGTTAACAAAGTGGATAAAGAGCGTTGTGAGAAAGAAAAATGACTCAGAATTATATTCAGAATTATTTAAAAAATAAGTCAAGTGATAAGTCTCCAATTTTTTCTGCCGAATCTGAAGACGAAGATATGTTACATTGCAAATCAAAGGATTTACTTTACTACGAAAGTATTGTACAAAAGAAATATGATGTGAAAAAGCTTACAAAAGTTGTTGTAAGCCCCACTGGCGTTTCAGAATGCTGGAGGTATTTTGGTGATCTTTACATAAAAGATCGCAGAATTTTGGAAAATTTTAAATTTTGTAAATTATGTTTCGACTCGGAACCAATGTCTTTAAAAGGATAAGTTGCAATTATAATATTCTCTGGGGCATAGAGAGCCCCTCTTAACGCCCTTGGGGATCAGAGTTTTAACAGAGAGAGCATAGGTTAGTTATTGCTTTCACCTATTTACGTATATTTTTGGGGTTAAAAAATTATTTGTTTACGAATAACAGCACAAAGAGTGGATAAAATAATTGCAAGAAATATATAATTAGACATTTTTTGTTTTTGTTTTCTCTGTTTATTTCTTTGTAGTTGTTACGTTTACGTTACGCTTCTTCAATTGTGAATAAAACAACTACACTGGCACTTCTTTGTTACACAGTACCTAAATACTTTACAACTTTATTTACACTTACAGCCAGTTTACCAATCTCGACAGCCTGCTTGCGTTCGCAATCTAAGCGAAAGAAAACTGATTTGGGTTCGTCTAACTTTTTCTATGCGAACGATGTGTGAAAACTAAATCAAAATACATAAAAATATGCGAACGAAGAGTAGTGAGATAGACAAACCCAAATTCATTCGAATGTGAGTGACTGGCTTTCTTTCGCATTCATTTTCTTTCGAAATTGGTAAACTGGCTGTTAATACCACTGAGTATTAAAACTAGACCTGCTTACTTTGCAACCTAAATCAGTGCGTGAAGCGCAATTCATCTGTCAAGAATCCTCATGCACATATAAAATGTAAGAGACCAACCCAAATAGCGCGGCGTCAACGCTTTGCAATTGGAAAGTCCAATTTTGACAAAGAGTAAGAGAGAAACCTTTTCTGTCTCTGAGTAGAGATATCTTCAAAACAAATGTTACTCATTTTTTACGGTCACTAGTAATCACTTTTTCCGTGCCGTCAGACTAATTTAGCGACTTTGTCACTTTTTATTATTTCTATTCAATGATTTTTATTAAACAATTTTATTGGACAATACTGTTCATGGCACAATGTTAAGGCTGTGATTTAAGTTACTTACTTACATAAAATTAAGGCGTTAAATTAGGTTGCGCTTTACGCCCGACTTTAGGTTGCACTGTTACTTTCAGTCTTAAGACTGTCTTGCACAATGTTTTAAATTAAACTCTGGCTCTGCTGAACATCTACCTGCTATTTATACTCCTTTATTACCTTCTACATTGTTCGTGAGGCTTCTAGTCCAAAAATGATAATTCCAGACTTAAATGTACAAATATAATTATTACGCATATACACATACACACATGCTTACGAAACAATAAGAACGCAATATTAACAATAAACTTATTTATGGTTGATTTACTTGAAATTTTTAGTTCTTAGTATCATGTATGTTTGCTTGTTGGGGTGTTACATTTTTACCTTCATGTTGTTTAGGCTACACAGTGGGTTGGAAGTAATGCAAATTCATAACAATATTTTACTCAACTAATTTTCTTGCAAATTTTACTTTGTGCCATAATATTCTCAAAATCATAGAATATTTGCGTACTATAATTTTTCTCTCTTCTTCAGAACTGCTGGGTTAAAACAAGAATCTATTGTCTATTGTTGTAGATTTATTAATTATTAATTGAGTTGAAAGTTTAAATAGTTGGGTTGAAGTTTAGAAAATGTGCCAAGTAATATAAACATTGTTCTATAAATGTTGGCTTCTTCTTTAATTTAACACAAAATTGTTTAGGAAAGTAGAGTGCAAGGAATCAAAAGACAAGCAAATTAATGGGAAAGTCAAAAAGAAACTGTTGTGGGGAATATTGTGTATTATTATATTTTCACAAGGTAATTAAAAGAGACAACGACTTGATTTAAATGTATAAATACATAATTATTATTTAATTATTGCAAAGAATGGCATAAATGTATTGAATAAGGCAAGAGTTAAACAACTGAAATAGAATGTTAATCAGCCTGTTTAAAGAGGGGCAAACAACTAGAGTTTATTTCAAGAAACTGTCGTATTTATTATGACTTTATATTATTTAAGTCTTTGAGTCATAAATGAGGAACGACATATGCATACAACATGTACGGTTTTATTTATTAAAATGTTTATTGTTTATTAAGCTGTTATTAGAAAAATTTTGTACAAAAAGCTAATTAGGTTTTAATAAAAATTATATATTTTTTATAAATAAGGCAGATAAACTTTAAGGTAAAATAGTTAACATTAGGATTTTATCTTACAGATAGTTTTTTTTTTTTAATTATTAAATATTAACAAAAGTAGCTGACAACTTAACAGCCGGTTTATCTTCAGCGTAAATTTCAAAGTGAACTTTTAGCATTTGAAGCTGTCATATACTCTGTTGAAAATATCGTAACTTCAGTTGCAAAAACGGGCAAAATTTAATAGCGCTTTTATCGTTCCCGTTAACTAACGTGAAGGTTAACTATCCTAAACCTTATCGTTAGGTTGTAATAATGTCCATAAGTAATATTTGGTGTTCTATTCCCATGCTTTGTTACTCCTCCTACGAGATAGTTTTTGACAGAAAGTTGTAAAATAAAACAAAAATATTACTATTGGATCTTTTCTAATGCACTGTGCAAACCATATGATATCCATAGATCATCTAGAACTATTCAATGGCGAATTAATGAAAATGTCTTACAAGGATTCATAGCACAGAGAATTATTTCCTTTCAAAAAATAATAAATCCTGATTAGATTTTGTCAGAAAAAACGTTAAGAAAGGAAAAGAATGAGTTTTTGGAAAAATATTTTATGCAGTGACGGCTCCAAGTCTTCCCGGTGGGGGAACTGATAGAAAACGCTATGAATGGCGTCTAGTTAATCAACAACACAATCTCAGACATAGTATCCAAGCAATAAAATAATTTACTAACAACAATGTTTTCATTATGTGGCCACCACTGTATATTAGTCAGAGTTAGATAATTCGCTAGAATTATAGCAAACTTGGGACAAAAGTGTAATTATTTTTAACTCTGGTTCTAGAAATATTATTTAGGGTTACGATTCCAAAGTCTAAATGAATAAAAATAATAAAAATGGCTACAGCTTGGCCAAGTTTCTAGGTTTTTCTTAAATGCTCATAATTTTCAAATTTTTTTCTGATTTTTCTGATGATTTTTGCAATCAATCATGTTACTTCATTTCAGCTTGACGTTGAGTTCTGGTACACTCTGTTAATTATAAACTTCATTTAAATTATTTTTATTTCATAATAACAAAACATGTGAAGCAATAAGTGGGACAGAGAATTTTGTTTACTTTTCATTATCATACAAATTACTGGTGCAAATTTCGTTTTGAGTTCACGCCAATATATTTTGTCAAATATATTATTTTATGGATATTTATTTAACTTCGTTTTTGCTATTTTTATACAAGTATATTAAGTTCCCATTTCAAATGATCACTTCGTTTGTCTGCAGCAGTTTCAGATTTAACTTATTCTCTGGCACATGTTTGGCAATCATCAGACTTTTATACAGAGAATGACAACAAACATTTTCAATGACACTTGTGAGTTAAAAAAAAAAAAAAAAAATCACAAAAAAGAATGTATCATCTCACACAGAATACTTTATACAAAGATGAAAATCAATTTAAATATATGAAGCTGGAAAGAATTTAAAAGACTGCATTCATTTGATTTGCAGGGATGTGCACACAAAGGGTCCAAGACGGGTCTGACCAGGGAAGCGTACAACTGCTTCGTAACACAAGGGTCTTTAAACTCCAAGGATACTACGTGCTCTGCCGACAGTTAACGAAATGTGGCTAATAAAGTTAAGCTTAGGTTCTGGAAGAACTCCAAGATCCGAGATTGAAAACACTCTTTCTAATTTTTGATTTCCCAGAGAATAATTCACATTAACATAAGAACCCCTATAGAAAGTAATACATTAACACTTGTTAAAATTGAGCTGCATAAAATTTTTATTACACCCAATATAAAAGCTCTCTAAGTCCTCCTGTAGTAGATTGTGATCAGAATATTTGTCAACACTTAAAAAGATATATAATATAATATTAATATTTGAATACTTATTGTTAGTTCATTTTGAAGATTCAATAAATAAAAAATGCTTAAAAAAAAAAAAAAAAAAAAAAAAACTTAAAAAGATTTTTACGTCGTCTGCGTACATTAAGACATTAGAAAATTTAATAACTTTTGGGAGATTATTAATAAATAAAGTAAAGAGTAAAGGTCCAAGATGACTTCCCTGGGGCACACCGGAAGTGACGTCTACAAATTTTGAAAAAATGTTTTTGAATCGAACACATTGCTTACGATTTGATGAATAAGAATCAATCCACTTTAAGCATTGTTTTGAAAGTCCCATTAAGTGCAGTTTCCGTAAAACCAATTTATAGTTTACTTTATCAAACGCCTTGCTAAAATCAGTGTACACGATGTCAGTTTACATCCGTTGTACGAAACCGTGATTAACAATAGTTGTCAGTTGTAGTAAGTTTGTTGTGGTAGAACATCCTTTCCGAAAACCGTGTTGAACAGAGGATAAAAGAAACGACGCGTGATGAGAAATATAATCAGTCACTAATTTTTCAAATAATTTAGGAATAACGCTTAATTTAGCAATACCTCTATAATTTACAACATTAGACTTAGCTCCAGCTTTATACAAGGGTGTAATGAAAGAATTTTTCTAAAAATTTGGGAACTCTCCACTTTTTATTGAAATATTCTTGTATGAATTATTTTTATATATTTCACAAAGTTCCAGGGAAAATATGTAAACTAATCTCGTTGGGATAGTGCCAGTCAACCAAGTTTTGAAATTGAAAAATCACTACGTATGGAGAAAAAGCATCTTAGAAGACAAAATTTAACTAAAAACCGATCATGACACCATCGACAAAGAAAAATGTTAAACAAATGTAGATTTATAATAAAAGTACGATTTTATATTTTAATATTATACGATGATGGGCCGTCATCATTCGTCTAGCTCGAGTTCAATCCTGGCTAAAGCCAAGAACTATTTTTATTTATAATAATAATTACCGCGATCAATAACTCTTAATCAAAGATGGGTGCTGAGGAGCAGCGTAGCGACTGTGAAACAGCTAGTCGTTCCCCAGCTTTAGTGTATTCAATTATTTTTTCCTGTCTTCTTTGATCAAGAGTTATTGATCGCGGCAATTATTGTTATAATTATAAATAAAAATAGTTTTTGGCTTTAGCCAGGATTGAACTCGAGCTAGACGAATAATGCCGGCCCATCGTCATATAATATTAGAAATATTAATATAAAGTTCGACTATTTAACATTAATACGTACGATTTTATATTTTGTTACGCACCAAACTTCCATTATGTTTGAGTCATACTTGAAGTAGTTATAAATCTGTGCACTTTGAAATGCCAAACCAAACTACACAGAAATTACTTAACAGCTGATCAAATGGCCACCAAAGTTAAAAATGCGTTTTCAAAGTATTGAACGTAAGTGTAGAAGTGGTTAAAAAAAATTTGCTGTTAGTGAAACTGTTCAAATTTCCCCTTTTCTATGGAGCACTCTTATGGCAAAAAAAAGCTGGCTTATACCAGGGCTGCTCAAAAGATTACCGTTGATTTCAATTTTTTCAAAAAGTATTTATATATTCATCAATAACTATCTTGTCCTCTTCCAAGTAATCCATTTAAGATAAAATACAATTATGCCAGTGTTTTTTTGCCAATCCCTGGAACACTTCTGAAACGCACTTTTTGATACCGGCAAAACCTCCTGTTTCGATTTTTCTTTTATCTCCTCAGTCGTAGCAAAACGGTTTCTTTTCATCGGTATCTTTAGTTTTGGGAAGAGGAAAAAGTCAGCGGAGACCAAGTCAGGTGATTATGTTGGTTGAGACATTATAACAGTTTTGTTTTTGACCAAAAACTCTCACACAAGCATCGAGGTGTGAACTGGTGCACTATCACGGGGCAAAATCCATGATAGGTTAGGTTAGTTTGTACAGGCCGCCAGTTTCATGAAACCAGCCCACTTGGGTCCTTTTGGTCCCGTTGTGTTGCCTGAGGGAGAAGTGCTGCCCACGAGACTTACACTTCCCCCGACGGTTCAGATGCAAACCAACCCGAACGCCGGATAAAGGAATCCAGTCCGTTCACTCGGCATTCCGATATATCTGCTAACCCGTGCAGCATCGGTCCGCCTAGATACAGCGCTCTCATGGAACAGAGAGCCAGGTATCGACAGAGGAAATGCTCAACACTTTCCTCCTCGTCCTCATCCCCGAAACTTCTGCAGAAATCATTAAATGGACAATGTCCTGTCAGAACTGCCACCATGGTACGCAACCTTTGACGGGGAAAACCCTTTAGGACCGCAGTTCTTCTACGATCATACGCAGGCCATGTCAGCCTTGCTACTCAGCAGGTGACCTCACCAGACCATCTGTCCTGTGCGCAGTCCCTACAAGTTGACGCTGCACCTGGTTTTTACAGCTGTTAAGCGGGACTCCTACCATCGTATCAATGTCCCCTCTCTTCAGATCCATGATAACTTTCTCCACAAATCTGTGCATTTCTGACGAATTGCTTCGCGCAAATGGCGCATAAGGTAGTATTCCTTATTGACCGTACGACCATGTGGCAAGAACTCATAATACACCATGCCATTGCAGTTGAAGACAACAGTGAGCAAAACCTTCACATTTGACCGAATTTGACGTGTTTTTTTCGGTCTTGGCTGTTCTGGACGCTTCCTTTGGCACAATTGGGCTTTGGTTTCAATGTCATAGCCATACACGCTTGATTCGCCACCAGTTATGACCTCTTTGAGGAAATCTGGATCGTCGTTGACGATGTGCAACAGCTCCTCAGCGATGTTCATGCGACCTTGTTTTGGCTCAAAATTTAGTAAAAAATCGAAGAGCACACCAAAAAACGACTAACCTTATTATGTGTAAAAAAAAAAACTGGTGATCCGAAATGGCTGATCATGCCAACATATATATAACAGACATGTATACCAACATAACTGAAAAATAATGCGAAAATCGAACATACGTAACTCATGAATAGCGTCTATTTTTTTATCAGACCCTGTATATTGAATTCTTTTGCAACAATAAATTCTTAGAAAATAATTGCACTCCTTTCCTTATCTGTATTGGCAAACGCACTATTTTAACAACTCGATGAGTTGTTGGCTGTCGAACTGACAAGCTGGCTGACTTAATGTCTATAGGTTTTCATTTGCAACTGTGTAACATCTCAATAACACTACAAAAAGTAGTTAAAAGAGCAGTTTGTTGGCTGGCTGGTTGGTTGGTTGGCTGGCTGGTCGGCCGGTTGGTTGGTTCGTTGGTTTGCTGCTTGATTACTTAAAGATGTTGCATCTTCTTCACCGTTTGTTCATTCATACTTCACGTCAATTGCTGCTGCTGCTGCTGCTACTACTACTTAACACCACTCTGCTATTGTTATTGTTGGTCTTGTTGTTGTTGTTGTCTTACTTGTTAATGTAGTTGAAACATGAACAACCCACACTCTTGAAAATATTCTATATGAAGTGTTATACTTGTCGTAAGTAATTATGAAAATGGCAAACAACAAGTAACTCGAGCAGCAACAAAAAAAAAACCAAAATCGACAACAAAAACAGTCAAGAATTAAAATGAAGTAAAATTATTAAGAACCACCAACTAACTACCAATAACAAACTTGAATACGACTTATTGCCAACAGTTGAAGTGGCAGTAGTTGCTAGTGGTTGGTAGCAATAACAACAACAGCAAAACAACAAGACGAATTCTTTGACATGATGTTGTTAACGCCAACTTGTTGTTAAACAAGTAAACTTAACAACATGTGTACTTTTGGTACCCACAAAAAAAAAAACAACACTCATACAAACAAGTATATTTTTGGTTAGTTTCTTGCAAAAACTTAACTTTCAATAACTGCCAGACTAATGGACGGGTGGGATAGGCACAACTTGGCTGCCAATTTAATGAAAAATTTCAATCAGCATTTGTGAGTTTAAGTGTAAACAAAAAAAGCGAGATTTTAATTTTTTCTATCAAATAAAAGCAAATCAAGTGACAAAACAATTGAGTTTTAGGTTATTCCATTTACTAGTTACCAATAAAGGGCGCTTGGAACTTAACTGGCCAACGGACTGTTGCAAATAAATAAATATGTGCCTCAATATAAAGAGTGGTCCAACTAACACGCATGATGTTAACTGTAAATAAAACAAAAGGATCAGAGCTTCGTCTTAATGTTTTTTATTATGACAAAAGCTTCTATCGTTATTATGTACGAAACAAAATATCGGCGAAATTCTAAGCACGGTGGCATACCTCTATCCCATGATCAAAATTTTCAATGACTATGGTTCAATGCCACTAATGTGCCAAATTATCTCATTGTATATATCTTGTCCCCCCTCCAACCAGGGAACAGGTTTTACCTTGGCGTATTCCTAACCAGGGCACTCTGTTTTTCGAGTAAAGAGGGGAAGGGGTTCCTCGTTTGTTATGGCAAATTGGCAGAACGGGGAGCAGCATGGCCCCCGGGTGGCTGTGCTTGCAGTTCAACACGGGCTGATCATGGTTGAAGTGCCTACCTCGGCTGAAACATTCTGGCTGTGGTTGACACCTAACCTGCAGGAACGGGGTGTTCTTGTGATTGTTTGGTATGTGGCTTTTTCCCGGGACTAACAAGCTCCCAAGGGTCTGTTGCCTTTACAACAGATACCTGTACTGTGAGGAACCAGTGGTTGACGGGTGAGTTGGTTTAAGGATGCTGCTAGTGGGCTTCGGCCTACCAACTTATTAAGCTTTGTCTTCCATTGAAATTGCATGCCGGAGGGATTGGAAGGCCTGAACTCCTCAACAAGAAGTTGCTCATATGCCTACAAACATATGGCATAAATTGCTGTCTGCTTGAGCCTAATTTGCCACACGGGGGCGCTGGTGCATCGTGAATAATTCACTCCGTGGAACTGGTCCATCATCAGATAAGGCCGCAAAGCAGGTGCTAATGTAAATCTTTTTCACAACTGTGTATATCTTGACCCCCCGAAGAACAAGTTTTGCCCAGGCGTAGACCAAACCAGGGCACGCTGTTTTCTGGGGCATAGAAAAGAAGGAGTCCGTCGCTGGTTGTAGCATACAAAACTCTGGGTAGCCGCATGAGTTTTGTTGTGCTGGACTTCCAAAAACCGTAGCAAGTGCTGATAAGGAACTAAATTTTAAAGAACCCTTAGAATATATGTGCAAGAATATTGGAAAAAATATAGGATTCCTAAAGCGTATAAGAAAGAAAGTATCTTTTATTATGGCAATAAACATTTATAATACTATTATAAAACCACATTTTGAGTACGGGTTAACAATATATATACATATTGCGCGAATAATCAAATAAATAGGTTGCAAAAACTACAAAATAAAGCAATGCGGTGTATACTAAAACTAAATCGTTTTACATCAGTAAGATGCTTGTTAGATGCCCTCAGATGGATGAATATAAACCAAAGGCTGGAACTTAACACACTAATATTTATCAGAAAATTGGAGATGGTAGAAGCATCAGATTACCTAGTAGAACAACTTAGATATGTTGGAGATGTTCAGCCGTATAACCTACGAAATAATCAAAATTTCAGATTACAGCGATCAAATACTACTGATACTCAACGATCATTATTTTACAAAGGGCTAAGAACGTATAACAAGATGCCAAATAATATAAAAAATGGAACAAACAATAATATTTTTAGAAAAAAAGCTGTAGATTTTATTAAAACTGTTAATGCAAATGTCAAATTACGTTGCGTAAAAAACTTGACGTTAAGATGTGACTCTCAATGCATAACAACGAGCATTATGTTTCGACCACCCTCTACTGGGTCAAGAAAAAGATTTATGTCAATTTAAATGACACGAAAATTTTAACCCTTTTCTGTAGCAAAAAATAAGTTTAAACACTTTTCTACAGCACAATAATTGCTCTAGTTATACTGCTATGAATAAAGATTTTTTTGCGATTTTTTTTTATATTCGCTTAATGAAATTATCTTTTAGTGTTGAAGCGTAATACCTTTCTAACTGTATTAAAATTAATGACTTAACCATTCGTTGAATTATCTTAAAAATTTTTGCAATGCATTATTCAAATTACATTTATGATAATTACATTTTGAAAACTGCTTTCAATCAAAAGTTCAATAGCTAAATACACATACATATACACAAACGTACCTACATGTGCATCTTGTAATAAAATTTACGTATTCTACTCTCATTATTGACTCATCGACAGGAATTTATTTATGACTAGAACTCAATCAATAAAAGTGATTATAATAGTTATGAATTTTATGATTAAGATCATAATGACATTGAATATTATAATTTTAGAAATAATTATTACAATGAATGGGTTAGAATACAAACATATGTGCACACATACATATTTAAATATGTATGTTTAAATATGTACCAGTATGTGTGTATGTACCCAACAAACATGAAATAAAACGTTTGATCTAAAATTTGATAACAAACCTTTTTCAATCGTTTGATTTTAACATTTGAATTTAAATTAAGTATCATTTGAATATAAACATTTGATACTTCATGTTTTATCAATTTGTTTTTGAGTGTAACTCTCAATCATAAAACAAATGTGTCAGCGATTACTGAAAAAAATATCAATATTTTAAATTCTTTTACAAAAATATATTAAGAACTCGTGAAAAACTTAATAAATGTGATTTGATTGTGAGTTGAAACACTCTGCGATAGGGGACACAAGAGAGTGCTGGTAAAAATACTCTCTGATAGCCAAGCAGTACTGAAGGCCTTGAGTAGTTGTGTCTTTACGTCCAAGTTAGTACTGGAATGTCACAACTGATGGCTAAATGAACTGGCAAGCCAGAATCAGGGTTTTTTTATATTGGACCAGTACTCAGGGGATGACCCCTACATATGCAGTGCATTGTACCAGAACTAGGAAAATAGGTTATGAGAAGGTGAAAAAAGGGTGTAGTGCTTGTGGACATTTGACTTGAACTTTCCAACGTTATAACAGACAGGAAACACGTCTGCAGGCAACTTGTTCCACAGACGAAGCGTACGGCTGAAAAACGAATTCTCTCTGTAATGCGTAGTGCGTTTCCCCGGGCAATCGACCACAAATTGATGAGCTCTAGACGATGAGCGCGTGCTACGCAAAAATGTGCAAGTTTCGGGAACAAGATCCCCAATCTTGTCAGAGCAAAACCCATTGTAGTAACGATAGAACAGAGTAACGCACCCCACACTGCGTCGATGCTCCAGTGAGTCAATAGAGTTGGATACCCTACTGTCACCGATAAGCTTCTTCGCCCTATCCTGTTTACTCTGATCTGGGTGCCTGGACATGAGGGGCACTACAGCAATGAAATGGCTGACAACTACGCCAAAAAAAGAACAAAGGGGACTTTTACTGGATCCACTCCAACTTTTGGCTTCAATAAGGGTCTTCTTAATGAGGAGATAAAGAAGTGGACGGAGTCCATCGTTGAGCAACATTAGAACGAGACAGCTGGTCCTGCGCATTCCACGAAATTTCTAAACTTTGATACAAAGAGGGTCTCAGATTTTTTATAAGTGCACTTAAAGGTCATTATATCTGCACCGAATGGACAATTCCAACACAGACATTTGCAGATTCTGCGGTGATGAAGAGGTGTCAATGGAGCACTTAATCACTCACTATGGAGTAATGGGACACAGAAGATATAGGCTACTACAAGCTCATATGTTAAGTGAATGTGTGTCCCAATGAAGGACATACTTAACCCGGAATGGGGCAAGGGGGGACGCACAATAAATCAACACTGGTCGCAGTGCAAGTGGCCGATAGGCCATATCCCATCCAATAATAATAATAATAATAATAATAATAATAATAATAATAATAATAATAATAATAATAATAATAATAATAATAATAATAATAATAATAATAATAATAATAATAATAATAATAATAATAATAATAATAATAATAATAATAATAATAATAATAATAATAATAATAATAATAATAATAATAATAATAATAATAATAATAGTAATAATTGCGAGCAATGTGTAACTAAATATGAGCAAAAATGTTTTTAATAAGTAAAAATGCATGAAGAAAAACAAACAAAAGTGAAATAACAAGATATATTTCAGCGAGATTTAGAATCAAGAGGAACCAACTACTTCATCATTTTGAGAATTTCAAGACTTCATAATGATAATGATAGTAAAAAAAATAATAATAATAGAAAACTCAAATTAAAAATCGCAAATAAATCAAAAGAAAAATTTTTTTAAATGTTTTTTTATTTATTGAAAATTTCAAAATGAACTAACACTAAGTATTCAAATTTTAATACTAAATATAAAAAATAAAAAAAAGTGTTTTTTACTTAAATCCGGCCAATTAATTAACTAGTTGTGAGCTCGAGTCCAACTTCAGTCAAGAAGAGGGATTGTTTTTAATTATAACAATAATTGCTGTGAAACAATAAGACCAAAGAAGAACAGCAACAAATCGGGAACTATATTGGTAAAATTACCTATTGAAAGCTCTGATGGTGGCAACGGTATCCCTTCTACTCAACCGAGTCTGGCCGCCAAAATTTAGTATATTGCGCGTCAAAGGATTTGGGTGAAAAATGTAAAGAAATATGAATTTGTAAAGCAATTTGTATTCCACATCAGAATCCACATTTGAGAAACGATGTGGAACCAACTACTTCGTTATTTCAAGAAATTCCAGACTAAAAAATATAATAATACGGCCATGTCACAGAATTCACTTCCGTTCGGAAATGGAGTTGAATCGGTTTTTTTATCTCAAAAACCGAAACTCTAAAACTTATTTCGGAATGAAATCTAGGCTATAAGACAATATTAGTCTTATTCTTGCAATTAGAAATGATTTCATTCCGAAAATATTTCAGTTCTTCGTTTTTTGAAGAAGTAAAAAAATAATTCAATTCCGTTTCCGAACGGAATTAAACTTTGTGACATGGCTGATGATAGTAAAATAAATAATTAGAATAATAGAAAACTAAAATTAAAAATCGCAATTAAATCTATAGAAACATTAATTTCTAAAGCAAAAATTTGTTTTCTTTTTGTATTCCATATTCCTTAATACAAAAGCCTCACAACTCAAAATACTAAAATTTTCCGGCGAGACAAAAATCCCTCGAATGCTTATTGTGACAGTTCCCACTGCAACACTCCAGGCAGTGATGAATATCTTTTTGATAAGATGTTGTACATGTGTCAACGAGGGTGGAGGCCATTTGAATTCAATTATTTTCAAAACTTAATAAATTACAAACAAATAAGCGTTTTATTCACTATTTAAGCTTCTAACATTTATACCAGTAAAAAATTATAAATAGCTTGTTTTCTATGTTTCCCAGCCATCCATATGTCGACATTTCATAGGAACTACCCTAATCATCAGCAGACTTTGGAAATTTTTTAAAGATATTCTCAAACATTCAACTTTATATCCCAACAATCCAAATAAATTGCTGAGAATTTAATTATAAAGTTGAATGTTTGAGAATATCTTTCAAAAATTTCCACAGTCTACTGATGATTAGGGTAGTTCCTATGAAATGTCGACATATGGATGGCTGGGAAACATAGAAAACAAGCTGTTTATAATTTTTTACTTAATAAATTACTTTAACAAAAACGTATTATTTTTTAAATGAATATCTAAAAAATAAATTACATAAACCAATAAAAAATTATAAACAGCTTGCTTTCTATATTTCCCAGCTATCTATATGTCGACATTTCATAGGAGCTACCCTAATCATCAGGAGACTTTGGAAATTTTTGAAAGATATTCTCAAACATTCAACTTTATATCGCCACAATCTAAATAAATTGTTGAGAATTTAAAAAGAAAAATGCTCTAATAATACCTGTTAAAACACAAAAAACAAGCTTTTTGATTTATTCACGTTTTTAACATTTCTTTACACCTTTATAAAAAGCTATTTGAATTTCTTACTATACCAAAACTTATCAGCCACCCTGTATTTAAAGAAAATATTGTTCCATTATGAAAAAATCCAATATTGAAGAAGGTTCTGCTATACCTTTTTCGATATTATATTATTCAATTTTCAATTTTATATTACTATATAAATTGACTTTTATGGAAAAAAATCAGTTTTGGAATATTTTGAGTTGTGTCCCTTTTGTATGTACGGTGCGATTTAAGAATTACATTTGAAATCAAGTTGAGAATAAATGAATTACACAATTTGAAACTATTTTCCCCTTCTTGTTTTTCAATTTAAATACAAATTGAAATCAAACGTTTGATTTCAAATCATTCTCTATTTGAAATCAAACCTCAGTGTTTGTTGGGTATGTACTCGTATATATCCCAAATAGCAAAAATTTTTGTTAGACGTTTGTGTTCAATAGACAATCCCCAAAAGAATCTTCTGTTGATTATCTAAGGAAAAACCATAACAAAAACATTTACTTTTTTTATTTCTGTGTTAGAAATTTTCTGATACGCTCGTCACACAATCTTGGAATGTTTGTTAGACGATTAAAAATTTTATTGTTTTTATTTACTTTTAGTTTTCATTGATTTTAATATTGTAGAGAAAAAAACCAACAAACAGTGTACAATAGCTTTTTTTATTGTTCAACTAGCTTTTGAATACAAAAGGTGTGGGTGGTAAGTCAGTGTGGATTATATATAGTATAAAAATATAGCATGAGCTTTGTTATGTTTCCTATATGAATCATACAAAGATTACACGGCTGATTCTTTGCGGAGTTGTAAGATAATATCTACACGAGTCTCATACGATGTCCCACCCGATTAACATAAGAATCTTTTGCTGAGTTGTGTAAGAGTCTCACAGAAGCATCAGCTTTTCTAACACTTACTGCCGTGCGTGGGATCTTTTGTGTTTAAAAAATGTGTTTGTCGCCGATCAAAAGCACTGTTAATAAGATTCCCAGTAGTATCTTCGACGATTGAAAATGTTAGCTGGGATATAATGAAACTTTAAAATTTTATGTTGTATGTATTGGTGTAATAGAAAACTTTTAATTTTGTATGCATGTATATGCAACTAGTATATATTTAGTAATTATATATTTCTACTTATTATTATTATTTAGTTTTAGCAAATATTTTTATTATGAGCCGCAAGAAGAATCCAATTATTTAATCAAATTTTAAAGAATTTGTTTTAGTTTGAAATGCATATATTATAAATTGAAATTTTAATATTTATTCAATTAAATTTAGAAATACTTTATAGAGTATGTGAAGTATGACTGATAATATAAAGCATACTTTAAGGGGGAGGGTGGAAGGTAGTTTACGCCATTTCTGCATTAGAGAATATTAGAGACAGTAATCCAGGGATAATTATATCTATTAAATTTAGAAATACTTTATCAGAGTATGTGAAGTATGACTGATAATATAAAGCATACTTTAAGGGGGAGGATGGAAGGTAGTTTACACCATTTCTGCATTAGAGGATATTAGAGAAGAGGTATACATACAGTAATCCAGGGATAATTATATCTATTAAATTTAGAAATACTTTATAGAGTATGTGAAGTATGACTCATATTATAAAGCATACTTTAAGGGGGAGGATGGAAGGTAGTTTACACCATTTCTGCATTAGAGGATATTAGAGAAGAGGTATACATACAGTAATCCAGGGATAATTATATCTACGAAAACTTTCAGATTTTTGGACAATTAAGCGGAGAAAGCATTTATATGAATTTATCTTATTACCTCTTATTTAGTGCTACTATCATGTGTTTAGATATCGTCACACTTTTTTCTTAAGGGATATTCAAAAGAAAAAGTATTCACCAATAAACTAAAAACAATCCAAGAGCTAGCGAAAGAGATACTACGTCACTTTAGTGATATTGAAAGGCAATTATATTTCAGAGATATTAAAAATATAGATCAGCGTGTAAAAGTACGACAAAGAAGCTCTAGTAAGCATTTTGTTTATACATCATTTCATACATAAATAGTAGTTATATACCAGAGGTACAATTCATGTGGCTGATAGCCGGCTTTAAGCCGCCGCCGGTCTTGTTTTACTTTGTTCAGCCGCCGCCGTTGTGGTGGCTGAAATCGTCTTATTTTCAGCCGCCGTATTTACACAATCGACAGCTTGAGCCGACTTAGCTTTACAATGTGGCATATTTGTAGCAGCATAATGATTTTCTATCACAGTCAAAAAGTCTGAGACTTTTGTTTAAGTAGTTTATACAGTTTCTTAGGTTGCATCTAAGAGTTTGACAGTATAATCATACCACAAGCTGCGCCGTGTTACAATATATTTAGTATCACCTTGGAAATTAATTGGTTTTATGGTATTTTATTAGAAAATTTCCGATATTTTTCAGGTAACAGATTGCTTATTACCTTTTCTTGAAACCTTACTGCTACTTCCACTATTTCGAATAAAAATTTTCATTCGCATAAAAACATTTGAAACAAAAACAAAATTTGAAATTTTGTTTTTGTTTTAAATGTATTTATGCGAATGAAAATATTTATTCGAAATAGAGAAAATGGCAGTTAATTAATTTCAGCCACATATTGTTATTCAAAAAAAGGTTCGTCTAAATGAATTGAGCCACGTAATGCTATTTATTTCTTTTCCAATATATTTGTTTCTTAAGAAGTGAAAAAACCTCATAACCCAAAAACCATAGTTAAAAAAACACACTTTTTATATTTTGAATTTCCATACTCGTCTTAGAAAATATGTATGTTTAGAAAGTAGCTACTAAAAGGAGCAGTTCAGAAGTTATTTGAATGAGTTTATGGAACACTACAAAGGATAGTATTGTTAACAAACTTGCATTGTTGGCTCGAAATAATTATGTGTATATATTGAATTATGAGGTTTTTTGAGTAAATCAGCGATATTCAGTAAATTTGTACAACAAAAGTTTTTATATAATTAGCTTATACTTTTTATGAATTTAGATGAAAAGTAGTGAAGAAGGTATTTGTCTAAAAGCGTACTTTTTGTTTTAACAGAAGATATAGGCTACTATAAGCTTATATGTTAAGTGAATGTTACTTAATATCACTCCCTATGAAGGATCTTGTCCGTTTTCTTGACATACTCAACCTATAATGGGGCGGGCAAGGGGACGCACAATAGACCAATATTGGTCGCAGTGCAAATGGCCGATGAGGGCCATATCCCATCTACTAATAATAATAATAATAATAATAATAATAATAATAATAATAATAATAATAATAATAATAATAATAATAATAATAATAATAATAATAATAATAATAATAATAATAATAATAATAATAATAATAATAATAATAATACTTTTTGAAACCATATTTTGTGATATGTGATATAAAATAAATTAAAATATTTTACATGCATGCAAAAAAAGCACATATGTCGGCTTTTAGCCGTGGCTGACCTTCTTTTTGCCCAACAGCCGCCGCCGACAACTATGCGACGAATAGAACGTAATTGGTGGAAACAGTTTATTATGGATTTAATAATAGATTAATTCCCCTTAGATATATTCTTGTTTGTATTTTCTTAATTCTATTTTTACCATATATCAATTTATAAAAATTTTTTTAAACTTAAATCACGCCCAATACCAAAGAACTTATATTTATGATAAATTAACTCACATGCACGAAATGCAAGTTTGCAGAATAAATGTATTATTGTCATCATTAACAAAATTTTTGTTCTAATTGTACAAATTTACAAACCAAAAACTTAATTTAAAAATTATAAAGTTTAACAAAAATTCATTAATTTTTTGGTTTGTACATATGTACATCAGGTTTTAGTTCAAGTTTTTCCTTTCTTAAGTTTTTTTTCTAAGAAGGATTTTTTTACATTACAAATTTGCTGCGATCAATAATTATTGATTGAAAAAAGACAAGAAGAGTTCAAATCCCAGTGGGTGCTGAGGAGTAGTGTAGCGACTACGAAACAGCTAGTTGTCCCCCAGCTAAAGATTTGATTATTATTTTTCTTGTCTTCTTCAATCAATAGTTATTGATCACAAGCAAATTTGTATTGTAAAAAATCCTGGTGTCTGGTAGCAGATTTATATCTTGAAATTTGAATAAAAAACATAATAATTGATGCAAAGTTTTATCAAGAGCATTGAACGATAATTTAGAAATGTGGAGTTTATCAGCGTTTAAAGAGTTCAAAACGGAGCATTGTATTCTGCGCAAGACGCTGCAGTAAACTTGGTTCAGTTGAGCTCATTTCTCAACGAATATTTTCCTTTAAAGCCACAAGAAATTAAACATTGCCATTACAATTCCTTTCGTTTAGGTAGCTCCAGGAAAAAAGTCCATGGGACTAGATCGGGCAACCTTGGTGGGCATGGGATGTTTCACAAACTGACAAATCTGTTTTTGGGGGAAATTTTCCCGAAGGAAACACATCGAAGCTGTGCTGCCGTCACATACTGTTGAAACCACGTGTGTAAAGATTACCAAATCACAGCAAATTTATTTTGAAAACAAAAATCTTCTTAAGAAAAAACTTAAAAAAGAAAAAAACTTGAACTATAACCCGTTGTACAAATGCACAAACCAAACAAAAATTTGTTCTTTAGCGAAACTGACATGTAATATTCTATCGGTTATATATTTAGAAGTAAAAATATTGTGTTCCTGCTTTTTTTTTAATGTTGGGATATACATATATTTTCTGGCTGGAATTATTTTTTCCTAGAGCCAAGAAATTTGTTCTTTTATACCTAAAAGATGCAGGACAATTCAGTTTTTTTAGTTAGAAATTTTTAAAAACGTTTAATAAAAAAATGATTTAATAAAAAAATAATTTAATAAAAAAATGATTTTGTTTAAAACCCAAATTTATTCTAATGGATCTATATTACTTTAGTAAAAAATAAATAAAACTAGAGTCCTTTAGTCCCTTGAACTTTTTCCTGCAATAACGTATTACCAAAAATTTCAATATCTTTAACAACATTACCAAACACACCATACGAATAGTTCCAGCAAAATAATTTTACATAAAATTTTTTGGTTGTTCATACGCCCCCTGCTAAAAATCTTTTATGTTACAAAATCTGTTAACTGTAAATACGCTGTCAATCGCTCAAACATAATTTTTTCCTTGCTTTTATAACATGTTATAACAAAATGTTTAGCCTTTTGTTTTATTTACTTTTTAGTATTCCCTTATCACAGAGAAGAAAAAAACATCTCCAACATTTTCAGACTTCTTCTTAATTTGTTAAGCACTTTGTAAACAGCTGTTTATATGAATTGTTTTTCTTTTCTATTTGTTTATGTTTACAGTTTACGTACGCTCCAGAGAGTATGCGAGATTTGCACTCTTTCTCGCCAAATGTTTGCTTATATTAATGTTAAGCACACTTCCAGTATGAGAGCTCAACGGTTACTTTCTCAGAGAGTTAAGCATTTGTTTTGAAAATATTTATAGCAAGCTAGATATTTTTTTTTCTTATGAATATGCGATTGTTTTTAGATGTTAAAGAAAAACGAACGGTGAGGAATATATGTCTATGGCGCAAACTGAAAGAAATTTTTTTAAATCTTATATCAATGTGAGTAAAAATTTAACAAAAAAAAAAATATATACAAATATAAATAAATAAATAAAAAAAGGCACATTTAAAATTGGAGATATGGAATAAGAAAATGTCTATGAAAAAATTTGTCACTAACAAGTTTGTTAATTTTTTCAAGAAAAAAATTGTGCTGGAAATTAAAAAAAAAAAATATGTATGAAATTATTTGCTTCTTCCAAAATAGTTGCTTATGACTTCTTTATGTGGATTGATTTTTGTCATACACTTTTTTTTTTGTGTAAAACTGTATTAGTCATAAAGTTGTATAACTGAACGTCTTTGACCAGAATTTTGAAGTCTTATTACTAACAAATTTCTTTAATAAAATTTTTTGTACAGGTGTCCGCCGGGAAGAGAACTTTATTGTGCTGTCATTTTGGTAAACATTATAATGGAATATGCTTCATATCAGAACATAATGGAATATGCTTCATATCGGAAATTTGGCTTGATTTATTCTTTGCCACAAAAACAGAACATTTTTTTTTTTGGCGCTATGTGCTAAGGAAAGATGGAAAAATTTGTGGCTAACGATTGACAATGTCTTAATTAATTTATCAACTCTTTTAGTTATTGTAATAAATGAATCTTTCATGCAAAAAATTTGCTATATCTAGAACTTTTCGGGTGAGACACCTACTACCGGGTGTCCACCGGGAAGGTACACTACTTTGTTTTGCTTCCAATTTTGGTAAACATTAGCCTTGACAGTTCATATTTATTATAAAAAAATATTCGCTAAACCAAAAGAAAATGTTTTATTCGTGAAAAGAATTTTATCAAAATCAATTATCGATTTGCGTGAAGAAATCATAATAAATGATGAGACATATTTTGGCTTGATTGGATATGTTAGTAAACAGAATAGTCGGTTCTGGGTTATGGAAAGCCCACCAAATATTCATCAGCCTTGAAAAAAAATAATCAAAAAGATGGTGCCATATCGCATCCAGCCAGGATTACAATGGAAAATTAACGGGTTTTATACCTTCCCGGCGGACGCCCGTTATTTCATAAATTAAAAGAAAGCAATTTCCCAATTTGGTTGTAGTATTTACTTAAATTTTTTTTATGTATATACTAACAGTGAAAAAAAATGATTACATACATATGTAGCTTTACAAATATATACATATGTAGCTTTACAAATTTTAAATTTGGAAAAATGTCAAGAATGCCACATGCCTAGATAAGTTAAGTGGGACCTCCTGAATACGTAAAACGCAGTAATTTTTTTTTTCTTAAGTACTGTCTTTTAGATAACGGTACTTTTGTGTTTTTTTCAGTGTATGGTCCCACTTAAAGCCTTATGGAGCCCAACCAAAAAGTCCAATCGAAATTGAAAAGGTAATTGAATGCCTTTTCCGCCGATATGATGCGAATTTCTATCTGACAAGAAATGGCTGAGTTATGGCACCTCAAAATTCAAAATTTGCCAATTTTTTACGTTTATTTCAATATTTTTCATTTTTATTTCCTTTTTTTCTACGTTGTAGCAAATATCTGGAATGCTTTAATTTTTTTACCAAATTTAATTACCAACATTTTAAGCTTGATTTGAAAAAACAGATGAAAAATAAAGTTTTTATTTAGGATTTTGTAGAACGACAATATTTTCCTTTTCATTGCTCACGCACTATATTCGGTGTAAATTCATAAAATTTGAATTAAAATGCCCCAGACGAATGGCGTCTTTTTCTAGATGGAGGCAAGGATAGTTTGAAGACAGTCTTGCTTCATAAAGGGAATACGAAACCATCAATTGCAATCGGATATGGAAAATATATGGCTTGGTAGCTGAGTGTTTAAGGCGGCCGTTCATGATGAGTCATGACCCGAGCTCAAATTCGAAAATGGGTGCTGATGAGCAGCGTAGCTGCTACGAAACTGCTAGTTGTCACCAAGCTAAAAAGATTTGATTATTTTTTCTGGTCTTCTTCAATCGAAAAATTGTAAATTTGTATTGCAAAAATCCGTGGTAAAAAACTTAAGAAAGAAACCATTTGAACTAAAACCCAAAAATCACATAAAAAAAGGTTTATTTTTTCTTCGTTAAATTTTAAGTTTTTTTTTATTTTTTATTTTGGGACATATGATTATATAAATATATAAAAATATTAATTTTATATATTATTAAATATCTTTAATAAAATAATCTTATTAATAAATAGTTATAACGAAAAAGTTTTGTCACACTTTTTTCAATACTTTTGTTACTAAATTATTTGTTGACCAATTTTATCTATAGGAAAAAAATTTTAAAAATCACATTTTAGGACAACTATTTTAATAGAAATGTAGAATAATTAGTTTTTTAGCTGTATTTTTTGAAATATATTTTCTGACAACTTTTCCATAAAAACTATTTTTTTTTTTTTTTTTAAATTAAGATTTTTTATTTTGGGACATATAATTATATAAATACAGAAATATTAAGTTTATATATTATTAAATATTTTTAATAAAATAAACTTATTAATAAATGGTTATAACGAAAAACTTTTGTCACACTTTTTAATACTTTTGTCACTAAATTATTTGTGGATTGAGGAGGCCAATTTTATCTATAGGAAAAAAATTTGAAATATCACATTTTGGGACAACTATTTTAATAGAAATGTAGAATAATTAGTTTTTTAGCTGTATTTTTTTAAATATATTTTCTGTGACAATAGTTGTTTTATGAAAATAATTTTCTGAATAATGTAATAAAAGAAAATCATGCCAAATGAGTGGCTTAAAACTATTTTTTAAAAAGAAAATTTTCTATAGCAGTTTTCTTTTTTTGGAAACCTTTCCATAAAAACAATTTTTTTTTTTTTTAATTTAAGACTTTTTAGTTTGGGACATATGAACATATAAATATACATTTCTGTATAACTTCTGTGACAATATGAAAATAATTTTCTGAATAATATAACGAAAGAAAATCGTCCCAAATGTGTGTCTTAAAACAATTTTTTTAAAAGAAAATTTTCTATAGCAGTTTTTTTTTTTTGAAACTTTGCCATAAAAACAAATTTTTTTGAAAAAATTTAAGATTTTTTATTTTGGGACATATAATTATATAGACATATAGTAATGTTAATTCTAAATATTTAACAAATTAGATGTTTCTTTTATGGGAATGCCTTTTAAAAAAATAATCTTGTTAATAAATTATTGTAGCGAGTAAAATGTTGTCAAAAATTTTATCTATAAATACCTTTGTCACAAAATTATTTGTGGGAGATATTTTTTAAGATTTTTTTAGAAAAAATTTTTTGTAGCAAATTATTTCTGTTGATGATATTGCTAAGCGAAAAATTTAAGATTTCACATTTTGGGACAAATAACTTTATAAAATTAATTTTGCATCATGAATTAATCCTGATGCGTTTCTTTTATAGCAATGGCTCTTTTCCAGTAATGGTCCTTTTTTATGAAAATAATTTCCTGGATATATTATTGAAAAAAAAAAATTGTGACAAATATTTTGCTTAAAACCGTTTTGTTATAAAATATTTTATAGCAGAAATTTTTGGTAAATTTTCTTAAAGCGGAGTTTTTAGGACAAATTTTTTTCATTGAAATATATTTTACTAAAAAAAAAAGTGTATTATATCACATTTTGGGACAGATATTTGTGGGGATCTATAGAGAAAAATTTTATATATTAAAAAATTTTAAGATATTACATTTTCGGACAAATCATTTTTCACAGAATTATTAATGGAAAAGCTACATAAAGTAGCTGACATTTAAATAAATTGCAAAAATATGTAAATTCTTGTTAAATTTTTCAAAATAAAATTTATCGCCAAAAAAATTTCTAAACAAAAATATACCAAAATTATGTTTTACCCGGAAAGCTACAAAAATTTTCAGTTTTTTTTTTAAATTATTAAGTTATTTGCAAACCCCCAAAAACTGCTGCCAAACTGAAAGTAAGCCCAACATCTCGTTTCTTTGCGTTTTTCCTCAACCAACCAACCCAATCGACTGTAGTTCCACAAGATGAATTAAAAAATAAAAGTTAAAAGGAATAAGTTTTCGGTATTCCAACTCATTAGTATTCAATAATTGCACTTAGCATATTAATTGCGCGTAATAACCAATCATATGCTTCTGCTCAAGATGACTGAAGAATGACAATGATGATGATGACGACGACGACGACGACGACAACAACGGTAATGACGACGAGGAAGACAAAGATCTTGTTAATGATGATGAAGGCCAAGTCGTTGGTGTTTGTTTGCCCATAAATGTTTATTATTTGTTTGAATAGGTTGTTGTGGCTGTTGTTGTTGTTGCTATTGGTATCTCCCGGTGGCCTGCGGCAGTGCTGGTGGTTCATTGTCGTTTGGTGTTTAATTTTTTTACTCATACGTAACAACTTTTAGAGGCGCATTTACATGAAAAGAATTTGTATATAATTTTTTTTTTTTTGCTTTTTTAAGATGCTAAATTTTTTCTCTTTGTCTTTTACCCAGACTTTGGCATACAACCTTAAAAAAAATTAATATACTCAGAGTTTTAGAAGCTGTAGGATAATATTTCTGTACCAAATTGTGTTTGTCGAGAAGAATATTAATATTGAAGTATGTACCCAGTTAACCAAACTGTCCTAAACGGTTTACAGTCATCTCACAAAATTTCAACTCCATTCGGCAACGATTTTCTATTCGGTTTGCACTACTTTAGAAAACTAACAACTCTCATTCTTGAAGTTAAAAATTATGTATTTCCGAAAAAAAATTTTTTAGATGTTCGTTTTCTTGAAAAACTAAAAAACGGAATGAATTTCGTTTCAAAACGTAATTGAATTCTATTACATGACTAATAGTCTTTGATGACATATGAACCAATTGTATATAAGACATGTAAATATATTTTAATGGAAGATAGGTGACAATGTCTCTAATGTGGTCGGTCATCTGTATATGGGTAAATCCTTGGTGCTGAACGTGACATTCATATGTGTTGAAAACCAAAAAGCAACAATACTACAGGTTTTTTCAGGTTCGACTTAATCTTAAATTGTAGCTAATAGCGAAGACTGTAATTTATATTAAAGTTAATAGCAAATAAAACAAGATATTTAAAAATAAGTCATGGGTCGAACGTGACAAAAGGGGAAACAGTTTTCGCATCCGGAGTATTTCATCGAAACCTTACGCAATGTCATCTTGCAATTTATTTCAGAATTTTACCTAACAATAATGTCACTTTAAAATCTTATGGTTTGACTACAAAGGGTCGTGTTTGTATACTTTGCTTACCTATAATTCGGTCGATACGTGACATGTCGAACGTGACATTTTTTCCACAATAATTCGAACATTAAAATATTTTTTACTATATTTTTAGTAAATTTATTGTTGAAAAAATAATAATTATTATTCCTATACTTAAATTAAATTAAATTTACGCTTCTGGGGCACTGAAAATCCGCGTGTAATCCACGAAGAGCCATTACACCCGCTCAAAGTCACTGTATGGTGTGCTGTTTTCGCTGGAGGAGTCATCGAACCTTTTTTCTTCGAAGACGTCGTAGGCCAATCGGTTACTGTGAATGGCGAGCGCTACAGAGCAATGATCAACGAGTTCTTTTTGCCGCAACTTGATGAAGTGGGATTGAAAAATATGTGGTTCTAACAGGACGGTGCTACGGTACACACTGCACGTGCCACAACCGATATGCTGAAGGATGCATTTTCCGGGCATCCAATCTCCCGTTTTGGCTATTTGCACTGGCCAGCAAGATCGCCTGATTTGACCGCTGCAGACTTCTTTTTCTGGCGCTTTTTGAAGTCGCTGGTTTATGTCAACTCTTACAGCTCTTAAAGACAATATCCGTCAAGAATGTGAGGACCTATCGCCGGAAGTTTTGGCCAATGTGATGGAAAATGCCATAAAAAGGGCTCAAATGGCAATCAACTGTAGTGGCCGCCATTTACATGACATCATATTCCCGACTTGATGTAAAAAAATTAAAAGACCAAATAAAAATAATCCACCAGAAAAATCAAAGTCTTTAATTTTTTTTTAAATTACAGCCAAAAAACATCGGAAGGTTATTTTTGCACCACCCTGTATAAAAAAAAAAAACTTGTTAAAAATGATTCTCAAAAATGAAAAATTCTATTTCTGCAGCACAGCCGTCTGATTATTCATCTCATTTGAAAAAATTGTGGCTAAATTGGTTTAATTAATAAACTTGCACTATTTTTCTAATACACTATCGTAAAAAATCATTTTTTGGCCTCGGTGGATCTTTTTCTGGATTTGCCCATATGGCAGATGAGAAGCACAATCAATTGGCTCTTTGTGTCTAAAGTATTGTTAAATAACAAATTCTTGTGACAAAATGTATGACAATGTCTTCAATCTAGTCTTCAAATTGTTCAAGTAAAATATTTTTGCAAAAAATAATCAAATTCTAAGAAACTATGGGCACAGATTGTAATTCAATCGATTTACAACTTCTCTCAATGACATATTTAAGGACACTGTCTTTTGTGCCATCGTTAGCTATAAATGAAGAAAATTGTTTAAAAATTTCGTTAACGTTTGCCTAAAACTGTAATCAAAAATTTTCATAATATTCTATTGCCTTGCACCCGTCATCTAAGATGTCTTGGCTACGTGGCCAGCTGGGTATTTGTCTAAGTGTTGTGTAAACTCATGTATGTGAGTTTGTAAATCTGTCTGTCTATTTAAAAGCGTTTGGCTGAAGGTGTTTTATATTCATGTTAAATTAAAAACTTGCATAAAATTAAAACGAGTTCATTACAAATAAAGTAATAAACTCGTAGTAACAGAATTCTAGGAAAATCTATTTTAAAACAAAACAAAATTAAAAAAAAATATCCTTTGAAATAAAGCGAAGTGCAAATAATTGAAAAAAAAATAAAAATGCTTTTTATCTTGAACAAAATTTTAAGAAAATTAAATTCTTAAAGCAAACAAATTTAGACGGGATTTAAGTGAAAGCGAATTTCGAGGTAAACTTCCATTAGCATCTAACTTAAAATAATTCGCCAATAGATTCATGTGGTCCTGTTTGGGACATAAGCTTTAAAGGTTTGAAACAAGATTTTCTTTTACTAAAACATCTTAAAATTAGTGTTCAAGTTTAAGATAGCATAATGAAATATTTGGGACAAATGTGGTCCTGTTTGGGACATAAGCTTTAAAGGTTTGAAACAAGATTTTCTTTAACTAAAAAATCTTAAAATTTATGACTCAAGTTTGGGACATAAGCTTTAAAGGTTTGAAACAAGATTTTCTTTTACAAAAAAATCTTAAAATTTATGACTCAAGTTCAAGATAGCCTAATGAAATATTTGAGACAAATAATTCGCCAATAGATTCATATGGTTCTGTTTGGGACATAAGCTTTAAAGGTTTGAAACAAGATTTTCTTTAACTAAAAAATCTTAAAAATTATGGCTCAAGATAGCATAATGAAATATTTGGGACAAATAATTCGCCAATAGAATTATGTGGTCCTGTTTGGGACATAAGCTTTAAAGGTTTGAAACAAGATTTTCTTTTACTAAAAAATCTTAAAATTTATGACTCAAGTTCAAGATAGCATAATGAAATATTTGAGACAAATAATTCGCCAATAGATTCATTTGGTCCAATTTGGGACATAAGCTTTAAAGGTTTGAAATAAGATTTTGTTTTACTAAAAAATCTTAAAATTAATATTTCAAGTTTAAGATAGCATAATGAAATATTTGGGATAAATAATTTGCCAATAGATTCATTTGGTCCTGTTTGGGACATAAGCTTTAAAGATTTGAGACAAGATTTTCTTTTACTAAAAAATCTTAATATTTATGACTCAAGTTTAAGATAGCATAATGAAATATTTGGGACAAATAATTCGCCAATAGATTCATTTGGTCCTGTTTGGGACATAAGCTTTAAAGGTTTGAAACAAGATTTTCTTTTAATAAAAAATCTTAAAATTAATGTTTTAAGATTAAGATAGCATAATAAAATATTTGGGACAAATTGGGACATAGTTTTAGGAAAAATTTAATCTTATAATGGTAGCAATTTTTCATTTCTCAGTTTCATCAAACTAAAAAAAATTGTGACACATTTTTATCTTATCAAACTTCGCTGCTCAAAATATAAGTTGGATTAAACATAAGAATAAAAAAAAATTACATATCTTATGGTGCTCAAATAGAAGTAGAGTATCGATTATTAATCATACTAATTTAAAACCAAGTTGTGACACATATAGACACAGAACTTTCCTTCATCTACCAGTGTTTGTTATAATTCAAAAGAAAAAAGCAGTCCAAAACACCACTTAAAATACTGATTTTGTGACAGAATTTTATATGGAAAAATTATGTCAAAGTTTTTTTTTTTTTTTTTTGGTAGTATTTTTAAATACTAGTTGGAACAGCAAATATTTCGAATAGCGAAAAGATATATTTGCTTCAGATATACTTTTAGGGGCCTCTTCAATTTTGGGCATAGCAAAAAGTTGTTGGTGGCCAAATCTGCAGAATACGGTGGGTGGCTGTGAAATGATTATGGTATTTTTCCGTGCAAAATATTTCGAACAAGCAAAGATTATATTGGGACAAGTTTTACTTACATACATTTCATGTCCAAAATTTGCGTAAACACTATATGGCATGAGCCAACCGATAAACCAATATCCTCAGCATCTTCTTTAATATTGATTCGACGGTTTCTTCACTTTGTCAACATCATCGATTTTTTATCTGATGAGCTCTCCAGAAGGAGCCTCGTTATTCACATGCTCTCGTCCTTCTTTGAGAATTTTATACCACTTCCAAACATTTTCTTTACTCACAATATTTTACTAAAATCTTTGGTCCATATTTTTCAACAGCAGTAAATCAAAGAACAAGCCAACAATTTCAAACTGTTATGCCTCTCACAAACAAAATCTACTAAGAACATATCGCTCCTTTATTGCAACATAGTCATATCTCAAAAAAACTCGTTTCGAGAAAAACGAATTTAAAGTTTTTAGTTTCCAAGAAAATATCTCCTAAAGGAAACAGTTTAAAAGCAATTTGAATAAATTTTTGGCACAATATAAATGATAGTACTGTTAACAATTCTGCATTGTTAACTCGAAAAGCTAATTTTTTTGAGATATGACTATGTTGCAATAAAGGAGCGATATGTTCGAGACATGTGTGCAAACATATTAAAATCGTTACTCGAATGCATGTAGCCTGAGAGACATTGAAGTTCACCTGTTATATTGTACAATCTCGTATACATAAGTTGATCCTGTAAGTAGCATAGATCTTCGAATACTTTTTTTCAAGTTTTAGGGTGATAAATACATACGAGTATATATGTATATATAAAATTAAACACTCCGTAACTTTTTTTTCAGAAACGTTATAAACAGCGGGATTTATTCATTTCACTTTTTACATTAAATAAAATAGAAATATCGAATAATTTATATTTATAAAAAAGTTAATCTTTGAATTTAGAGTTTTGTAAAGCTTTAAATATTTCACTAATAATTTAATATTGAGTTCGCGCGAAATCAGACTTATTACAAAAAAGCATTCCTTATTTATTCTTGTGACGAACGAGCAGAAAAACACGATTGTGCTTGAACCAATCGTTGCACTCATCACCGTTGGTTGAATTAGTAGGAATCATGAGGGGGCATTGTTACATCAGAGATGAGTCATTTGTTCACGGCGTGAACAAATACATATCCAGTTTACTCTATACCAGTGGTGCCCACAAGTTCTATGTGAAAGAGTAAACACCAATACATTTAAGGAAAAACTACTTTTATTTAATATTTTTTGTTGTAAAAAGCAAAACATTTTCAAAAACAAAGTTCACACTGATAATCGCTGCCGTCTATGTTTACCAACAAAGCGTGCGAAAGTGTTGTTGCTTTGCTTTTGTGTGTGTGCGGTGAAGAACGAAAAAATATATAAAAGACGAAGTTGTTTGTGTATTTTTCTTTGCTAGTGCCGAGCGCAGTATTTGTGTATTAAAGAGCACAGCCCTATAGTTAAACGCATTTACAAAAACAATTGAGTATCAAGCGCATAGGTCTGGGCACACTTGCTCTATACATTGCTATATGTTTAGTTCTCGCTAACTTTTACGCACTTGCAAATTTGCGTCCTCCTCCAAGGGGCTTACCTCCTGGGTAACCTTGTGGGTTTCAATCCATTACATGCCGGAGCTTACGCGGCTTTCTCAGTGTAAGTCTATTTCTGTTCTATTTATATAGGGTGTTTTTTTAAGCCCGATAGTACTTGAAATTGTAAAAAATAACACAAAAAATTAAATTGTAATCAAAATTTTTTTTTATTCGAAAGATCAATACGTGACATTAACATTTGAAAATGATTTCGGGCATATGGGCACCGCGGCTGTTCTTGACGAAGCGCATTCTGGACGTCCAATTTTGAGCCACTTTTTCGAGCACTGCTGGCCGTATGTCACGAACAACACGAACAATGCTGGCCTCCAAGGCGTCAATTGTTTCTGGTTTATCAGCATAAACCAGTGACTTCACGTAGCCCCACAGGAAATAATCGAGAGGTGTCAAATCGCACGACCTTGGAGGCCAATTGACAGGTCCATTTCTCGAAATCAACTTATCGCCAAATTTTGATTTCAGTAAGTCGATGGTTGCGTTCGCCGTATGGCACGTAGCGCCATCCTGTTGAAACCACATCTCCTCCGGATCAATGTCATCCATATTTTCAAACAAAAAATCATTGATCATGGTGCGGTAACGATCTCCATTGACCGTAACGCGAGCTCCGGCCTCATTTTTGAAGAAATAAGGTCCGATGATGCCACCAGCATGAAAACCGCACCAAACAGTGCATTTTTCTGGATGTAATGGAGTCTGTAGGGTCTCTTGTGGATTGGTCTCACTCCATATGCGGCAATTTTGCTTATTAACAAACCCGTTAAGCCAAAAATGCGCCTCATCGCTGAACACAATTTTGCGATAAAACAACGCGCGAATCGACGACTGATTTTCAAAGTAAATTTGGATAATTTCGTAGCGTTGTTCAAGCGTGAGTCTATTCATGATGATTTGTCAGAGTATACTGAAACAAATAAAAAAAATGTTTCATCAAAATTTAATTTTTTGTGTTACTTTTTACAATTTAAAGTTCTATCTAGCTTAAAAAACACCCTATATTTTCTGTGTTTTCAAACAACAAGTATTTCATTACCTTGAATCTATAGCATACTTTTTGGTGTTGTCAGAATTCTCAGGATGTATCTTTGAGCAAAAATCTGTATAGCCTTAAAATCCTGTGGATCGGCTAGGTTATAATATAGCCTTGATGTTTGATTCTTTATAACTTTTTGCTTTCTTGTGAAGGCAGCTTCATGTTTTGTCTATATGTTTAAGAACCTGAAATCCACGATGTCGAGCTTTCTTGTTATCTTGAATTCTTAATAAACGCTCTAAATCGACCTGTTTTCTTATCTGAAATACTGGATGATAAAACAAGAAACAAACCAATTAAAAGTTGCTTCTGGCCTATTACTACTATTTGCCATAAACAGTTTTTCTACGGAAGTTTAACATTTTGAAGGCGTCATCCCATAAACTTTCTATATTTCCCCTTCTAGTGTTTAGTGTCCACGGGAAACTTCTTCCAGTTAATGATTTTTAAAAGTCCCACCACTATTAACTACAGAAAAAAACACTAAAAATGAACACAAAAGTCCCATAATATCCAAAATGAAAAAAAAACTAATGCAACAAAATCACTCCAAAAATGATAAATGTCAAAACAGAAAACTATTAACTGCCACCTCAAAGAAAATGAATGTTTTCTAAAACTTAAATTGACATTATGGTCACAACAATTTCAGCATAAAATTAAGAAAAAGAAACCAATAGCACATATTGAAATGCATTAAGCCAGCACTAAAATGCTACGTCTGTGGACATTAAGAAAACTATCCATTCGTTTGGAGCTTTGCAAAGATATTGTCTCGAGCAGAGTGAGTGGTTTCCGACTGATAACAACCGACCAACCATAAAGAAATCACAACAAAAGTCTTAAAGCCTTTATGTTTCTGTTCGCCATAAGAAACAAGTAGTTGTTACAGCAGTTAAGTCCGGCTTCAAGCAATCGATCGATTCATAGAGAATGTAAACGAAACGAAAAAAAAAACAGAAAATGAAAAATTACTAAACAATTGTTAAACATTAACAAATGCCACCCATCAATAATGGAACGAATATTGGGTGGGAAAAAAGGTATATAAACAAAGCAGCAACACAAAAGCAACAACAGAAACATATTTAAGTCAATCAAAAAGCTAAACAAATATTGTTTTATAAGAATTTATAAGATTTTTGGGTTATATTACAAAAAAATTATATCTACACTCGTAAGAGTGTATACAGGGTGTCGCAAAAATAACCTTCCGATGTTTTTTGGCTGTAATTTAAAAAAAAAATTAAAAACTTTGATTCTTCTTGTGGATTATTTTTATTTGGTCTTTTAATTTTTTTACATCAAGTCGAGAATATGATGTCATGTAAATGGCGGCCACTACAGTTGATTGTCATTTGAGCCCTTTTTATAGCATTTTCCATCACATTGGCCAAAACTTCCGGCGATAGGTCCTCACATTCTTAACGATATTGTCTTGCAAGAGTTGACATAAACCCGCGACTTCAAAAAGCCCCACAAAAAGAAGTCTGCAGCGGTCAAATCAGGTGATGTTGCTGGCCAGTGCAAATAGCTAAAACAGGAGATTAGGTGCCCGGGAAATACATCCTTCAGCATATCGGTTGTGGCACGTGCAGTGTGTGCTAATGCAATTAACGTTTGACAACAGCTGACAGAAAAGTTGTTTACATATTGATTGTGAATATTTCTTCTCAAGGCAGCTTTAATAGTGGTATAAGCACAGCTGTCTTTCGTTTCCTTTGCGTAAATTTGTCAAAAACACATAGACTTCTTTGTTTTTTTTTTTCAAACAAAATGTTGACAACTGTTCGTAAATTCTACCAACAAAATACATGTTGATGTTTGTTGGTGTTGTATTTATTGTAATTCTGCCACTACCTATTTAAAGCTGCCTTGTTTTTTCTTGTTGACACACCATCTTTTGTTTACATTTGAGTTATAAAATTTCAACAAAGTGTGTTAATTGGGTATTATTGTGCAAACTAAACACGGTTGCTACAGGGTTGTATATTTAATTTTACTAAATATTAGAACAATTAACTGTTAATTGGCAATTAAGTTAATTAAAATTTTGTATGGGTAATTAAAATCAATTAAGTCGTTAATTGCAAAATTTTAACTAAAAGTGTATGTATGAACAGCATATATGAACACTTAAAAAAATTTTTAATTATTTGATAACTGAATTAATTAAAAAGTGTATGTATGAACACCATATAAGCATACCTGGGTACAGAAGTACTTAGGGCTTAAAGGCAAATAGGATGCCGTAGATAGGGGCTACCTTAAAGATAATCAACAGTCAGCTCCAAGGAGCACTTTATGTCTAAGAGTAGAAATGAAGGTTTTTAGTACAGAGTCTAACACACCCCAAATGTAACGGCCTCTGGGGCATATTTGTTTTCCTACCCACAAAACCAAATAATATAAAGGTTCTTAAATTGAGTTGGGACTAAATTCCTTCTATTTAAAATTGGACTAAGTTCTATTTGATTTGGGACTAAATTCCTTCTATTTGAATTTGTTAAGCTTTATTAAAGTGTTTTTTAAAAAATTGTTAGTCCAAAACAAAAATTTCATTAAAATCTAATACACAGAAGCACTTTTAAGTCTAAACATCGGATATGATAGAAAATAAGTGCTGAGAAAAGAAAGGTTTGTTATAAAAATCTTCAGCAACATGAATTTCGAAGGTCTAACCTAGAAAATTTTACAAATTCTTTTTAAAAAATAATCTCTAAGAATATCTTATGAAACTTAGTCCTTAATAAAATTGTGTCTATGATTTTTGAAAAATATTTTAATATATAAATTATTTGGCTCAGTTCCTGAGAAAGTTGTTTATAACGTGTTCAGACATATCATTTTAATTGAGTAAATTTGAGTTAATTGTCAAAAAATTTATCTTACTCAACTAGCATTTGACAGCTGAATAAAACACGTTTTTCTGGTTGCAAAAATATTTGTTTGCCAATTTGTAAAATTACAAAAAAAATTAATCTTCATCAAATAGTATTTGGGATTAAAAAATGCAGCGTTTTTCTTTTAAGTTATATAAAGGGTGTTTTTTTAAGCCCGATAGAACTTGAAATTGTAAAAAATAACACAAAAAATTAAATTGTAATCAAAATTTTTTTTATATTCGAAAGATCAATACGTGACATTAACATTTGAAAATGATTTCGGGCATATGGGCACCGCGGCTGTTCTTGACGAAGCGCATTCTGGACGTCCAATTTTGGGCCACTTTTTCGAGCACTGCTGGCCGTATGTCACGAACAACACGAACAATGCTGGCCTCCAAGGCGTCAATTGTTGCTGGTTTATCAGCATAAACCAGTGACTTCACGTAGCCCCACAGGAAATAATCGAGAGGTGTCAAATCGCACGACCTTGGAGGCCAATTGACAGGTCCATTTCTCGAAATCAACTTATCGCCAAATTTTGATTTCAGTAAGTCGATGGTTGCGTTCGCCGTATGGCACGTAGCGCCATCCTGTTGAAACCACATCTCCTCCGGATCAATGTCATCCATATTTTCAAACAAAAAATCATTGATCATGGTGCGGTAACGATCTCCATTGACCGTAACGCGAGCTCCGGCCTCATTTTTGAAGAAATAAGGTCCGATGATGCCACCAGCATGAAAACCGCACCAAACAGTGCATTTTTCTGGATGTAATGGAGTCTGTAGGGTCTCTTGTGGATTGGTCTCACTCCATATGCGGCAATTTTGCTTATTAACAAACCCGTTAAGCCAAAAATGCGCCTCATCGCTGAACACAATTTTGCGATAAAACAACGGGTCTGATTTTCAAAGTAAATTTGGATAATTTCGTAGCGTTGTTCAAGCGTGAGTCTATTCATGATGAGTATACTGAAACAAATAAAAAAAATGTTTCATCAAAATTTAATTTTTTGTGTTACTTTTTACAATTTAAAGTTCTATCTAGCTTAAAAAAACACCCTATATTACGAAAAACGACTAAAGGTCAGCTTATTGAACAAATTAGATTTATATCCACAATTATTACATGGATGCTTAAGAAATAGCATCATATTGAAGGAGATCCACCAGCTACTCCCATTGCCGCCTTTTCTTTTCTGCAAAGATGTTATTTGGAATGAAAATTTTCAGATGATTAGGGTTTTGTTTCGAAGGTAAAAAAAACCACTGACAAAACAATAATACCTGAAATACCTGAAGCGCTGTATGAAATTTAGCAATTTCACTGGTATGTCCCTTGGCCTATATTAATGGCCATGCTGGCCATCTTCTTTGGCGCGTTTTTCTTTGTAACCGTTTTTTGGTGAGCATGCAGGCCATCTATTTTGCTCGGTCACATGCCCAGCAGAGTTGCTTCACTGGCCTCACTCCAATCCATTAGATTTTTCTTACTTTTGTGTACTGTTTATTGTTGATTAAATGAGCTGTTTATTGTCAATTTGATTATAATAAACTTGCCATCAATTTCATTAGCTGTTTTTTATATCTTGCTTACTTTTTTGACATTTGACATTCTGCTATTGTGAATGATTTAGTTCAATAAACATACCTGCAAAAGTGTTGTGGAACAAGATCCCTTATCTCGTCCGAGCAAAATCCATTGTAGTAACGATAGAAGAGAGTAAGGCACCCCACACTGCGTCGATGCTCCAGTGAATCAATAGAGTTGGATACCCTACTGTCACTGATGAGCTTCTTCACCCTCTCCTGCACACGGTCGAGTAACCCCAAAATAGACTTTGAGGCACCGGCCCAAACATGAGAGTCGTATTCCATTTTCGGTCGGATGTAGGTGGTATAAATAATGGGTGATTTTATAAGAACTATCGGAAATTTAAAAAAAAAACACATAAAATTCAGAAAAATGCATGAAATATTTATTTGGATCGATAGTTGGGTCGATATAATTTAATGTTTGAAGATTATTTCATGCAAATGTTGGCCGCGGCTGCGCCTCAAATGGTCCATCCGCTTAGTCCAATTTTGGCACACTCTTTCCAACATTTCGGCCGGTATCTCACGAATAATGTTGGCAATGTTGGCTTCCAGTGCGTCAATCGAAGCGGGCTTGTCGCTATAGACATTAGCCTTAACATAGCCTCACAAAAAATAGTCTAGAGGCGTTAAATCGCACGATCTGGTCGGCCAGTTGAAATAAACTGTTCACCGAACTCGCCTCTCAATTGGTCCATTGTTTCGCGTGCTGTGTGGCATATGGCACCGTCTTGTTGAAACCACATGTCATGCAAGTCATGCAAAAAAAAATTTTTTATCATCGCACGGTAGCGCTCACCATTCACAGTAACGTTGTGATTCGCATCATCTTTGAAGAAATACGGCCCAATGATGCCGCCAGCCCATAATCCGCACCAAACGGTTGTTTTTTGTGGATGCATTGGTAGCTCTTGCAATGCTTCTGGCTGCTCTTCACTCCAAATACGGCAGTTTTGCTTGTTCACGTATCCATTCAACCAGAAATGAGCCTCGTCCCTGAACACAATTCTGCGATAAAAAAGTGGATCTTCATCTATCTTTTCAAGAGCCCATTCACCAAAAATATGGCGTTGTGGTATGTCGTTTGGCTTCAATTCTTGCACCAGCTGTATCTTATAAGGCTTCACACCCAAATCCTTCCGCAAAATGTTCCACGTAGTGGAGTAACAGAGGCCCAATTACTGCGAACGGCGTCGAATCGATAATTCACGGTCATCACCAACACTGGCCGATACGGCTGCGATATTTTCTTCAGTTCGCACTCTACGTAAGCGTGTTGGTGGTTTAATGCCCAACAATGTAAATTTGGTGCGAATTTTTTTTACAATAGCCCGAATAGAAGCCTCAGTAGGTCGATTAAACTGACCATAAAATGGAAGAAGCGCGCAATGAACTTTCTTAACAGAGCACGCATTTTGGTAATAAAATTCCATAATTTGCAAGCGTTCTTCGTTTGTAAGACGATTCATGATTAAATTATAGACCAAACTGAAGATGTTTGACAGTGATAAACGTTTTGATTTTTTCAAGTTGACTAGCAAGTCTTTCAATTCGATTGTGTTGTGTGTGTTCGAGTCTCTTGATCTGGTCTCAAAATTTATATTTATAGTGTTTTTACAACGTTATATATTTTTAAAATTGTCTGTAATTTCACTGAATGAAAATTTTCCAATTCAGTTTATGAAGTATGTGGGCAATAATCAATTCAGTTTAAAGACTCAATTCACAATTGAATTGAAACCTGTTTGGGCCGCTTTAGGAATTACTTTTTCCCCTCACCAATATCACATTTCCAATATGACTTAACAAAATAAGCATAAGCAAATAGTTTAAAGATTTTTTCGTTTCTTTTAGATTTCTCGTTTTAAACATCAATATTCTTTAACAAGGATAGCTATGAATGGTGTTTTAAAAATACCATTTTAAGTCTAGTAAATTAAAATCGTCTCCAGCCAGGCTGCAGGTATAATGATGACAACACACTTCAATACAATGACTGGCAAATGACTGGTCATTATAATGAACTTAGGCAAGTTAACTTCAGTTTAAAATATAACTCATCATATATTTAACAAGAAAATGTAAGGAAGAAGGAAGAAATGTACATACATACATACATATGTATATACAGTACATATATCTGCTTGACTCCAAATAAATGAATTTCTGTGACTGTTCGGCATGAATGACAGCTTTGGAAGTTCTTTTTTTTATTTTTCTTTTATTTTAATCTTATTTTTATTTATTGTCAAGCGTGTCCATTATGACAATGAGATATTGTTTTGCTAAAAGTACAAGTTTTAAGAAAAATATAAATATATGTGCAACAAATTTAAGTTCAAATATAACTTGGCCACACACACACACACAGAGACACACACAGAAACGCATACAAACATGATCTAACATGCTCTAACATGAATATTTGCAAAGCGTAGTTGTGGTTGCGACCAAACAAAAATAGTCAGTTTGGACAGACATATAGACAGACAGTCAGTTTCATTTCAAACACATTTATTTTTAAGTTTTTGACTTTTTTCCGTTTTCTTTTTTTTTTCAAAAATAAATGAAAGAAAACTGACAGTGACTAGACAAACATTCGCATAATGATTCCCATTTCGTACCTTAAAAGATTTCGTTTAAGTTGGCTGTTAATGTGCTCTGTCTGTCTGTCTGTCTGTCTGTCTGTCTATTTGTCTGTCTCTCCATCCATCTTCTATATATGAGTGTCTGTCATTTTGTGTTTCATTGCGTCTTTTGTTGTTTTCAGTACAAAAGTATTCTTTGGTGGCATATTTACAAAAGAAACGCGTAATATTCATTACATTTCTATATCTTTTCTTTACATCATTAATCATTTTAATTATTAAAAAAAAACATTTTGCAACTGGTATGCTGAAAAAAATTACAATACTAATGTGCACAAACTCCAAAGCAAACAAATTTTGACCAGAATTTATAAAAAAAAATCCCATAAGGATTATCCAGACAAGAATTTCTAGAGAAAAATAAATACCGCCCAAAATATTTTTTAACCAAAAAATTACTCCACGAAAAATTATTTATACACACAAAGAAAAAAACATGTTAAAAACGCCGAAAACAAAGTTGATTTTATATTGTTCGGTGGTGCTTTGGCTTCACAGGATGTCCATGTTAGGTTGGGTAGGCAGGCCACTAGATTCTCCAAAAAGTAGCTTAGATTCTCCGGCTCACTTGTGTTTTGAAGTCCTTCCCTTAGCCTGAAAAGTGTAGGAGTGTAAGTGAAAAATAGAAATTATTGAGAAACAGTGGGAAGCGAAAGGTGGCAACGATTTTCACGTTATTTATTTATTTATTTATTTATTATAAATTAACTTAAAATTAAAATTTATAAGCTAATTGTTAGGAAGAAGATCTAAAGCGACTCAGGCCTTAAGCTCGATTTGAGTATTGTTATTTTATTAAGGCTGTTTAAATAAAGCTATAAATTCAAACAATTAAGTTTTTTATTCGCTATTTAAGCTTCTAACATTTATACCAATAAAAAATTATAAATAGCTTGTTTTCTATGTTTCCCAGCTATCTATATGTCGACATTTCATAGAAACTACCCTAATCATCAGTAGACTTTGGAAATTTTTCAATAAAATTCAAAAATTTCCAAAGTCTACTGATGATTAGGATAGTTCCTATGAAATGTCGACATATAGATAGCTGGGAAACATAGAAAACAAGCTATTTATAATTTTTTATTGGTATAAAGTTATAAATATTAGATTCCCTAAGAAATTGGATAAAAAGCTGGATATTTTCTACCGTTGGATTTGAAATAAGAGAAAGTGGATTTTTATTACAGAAAATCTTTTGTCTAAAGAAGTTTAAATCTGGACAGTTTGATAGAAAATGTTCGGGGGTTGTGGGCCGAGGTATAATGCATATTAATTCAACCTGATTCAAGCTGTTCATAATTTTTTGATTGGTATCAATGTTAGAAGCTAATATAGTGAATAAAACTCAATTGTATAATTTTTTCCTTTATAAAAAGATCAGATTTTTACTCACACAGATTTTTTTTTTAATTTTCGAACAAAACACTTTCAAAAATTTTTTAATTTTTGTTAAATTTTTAATAACCGTATTTTCTTTAAAAAAAATTTAACTTAAAAAAATTATAATACAAAAAAACTATTGAAATTTAAAGTTTAATGGCCTTATTCATAAAAAATATTGTATGTTTATTAAACTGTTATTTGACAAATTTCTATGGAAAATTTGTCAAATACGTGTTTAATAAACATACAATATTTTTTATGAATACGGCCGTAAATGTAAAAAAATCTTGTATAGAACATTTTTTTTAAATTTTTTTTATATATTTTTTTTCTATAATTAAATATCAAAGTAGGCTTCACATGTTTACAGAAATAAATTCCCCTTAAACTTTTGACATAAATATTTTTAAAGATATTTGTCTTACAAAATTTTGTCTATGAAAAATTAAAAAATAAATTTTCTTGAAAAATTTCTGATAGAATATTTGTCTATTAAACTTTTGTGTAATTTTTTTTTTTTTTTTTTTTTTTTTTTGTATGAAAAAAATTTTATACAAAGTGATATAAATTTAGTCATCCAATTTCGTGTTTGAATAACGGTTTTACTATTAGGTGTACAACTTTAGTTCCGTTAATCAAATGCATGTAGCCCGAAAGATATCAAAATTTACCTGTAATATTGAACAGTCTTTTATACGTAAGTTGATGCTATAAGGAGCATAGATATCCAGTTTACGTATTGTTACGTTTTTGCCTCTAAAAACGCTTTTGAGGATTTTTATTTGCAATTTATGTAGTGCTGTGTAGCAAAACACTAGACTTGCTTACTTTGACTTATGACTTTTTTGCACAAAGCTTATAAAATAAACTGACTTATTGCCGCTGACCTGCCTGCTATTTATACTTCATTAACATCTTCTACAATTATCAAGATCATTCTAGCCATTCTTAATTTACGCATATACACATTCATACACATGCTTGCGAACAACAAGCAAGTCACAGCAACAAACAATAATAAAACGAATGCCAAGAATACAAGAGAAACAACAACATCATTTGTAGTTGATTTACTTGGAATTTTACGTACTCTTAATCATGTACGTTTATTTGTTTGTGTATTATGTTCTTAGTTTTATCTTGTTTGTAGGAATGTGTTGTTCATTTATAATAAGCAGATCAACAGCTGCACACTGGGTTAGATGTGATAAAAATTCTTAACAATATATATACCATGTTTCATTTCTCTCTTTTCCTCGTTTTTTTTAAGTTGTATCCTCCAGTTATGTTGTACCTATTTTAGATTACCTCTTGCGTAACCTTGTATGTTGCAATACACTACCAATCTGGACATACGCGGCTTTCTTAGTCTAAGTCAATTTATGTTTTAAACATAAATTTCTATATAAAATTATAAATTTGCCACCAGACAACCAATACATACTTGTGCTAGCAATGCGCGTGCCCCATTACATCGCAACTCAATTTAAGATGAGTGTACTCAGATCATTAAAAAATGGCGCCGATTGCAGATCTCTGGCAGTTATCACTGTGTTGTTAACTTGCACAATTCTCATACTTTACGTTCAACTGTTTTCTCATAAGTAAAGGTCATTGTCAATGTTCTATTATAAAAAGTTCAGTTAAGTTATTTATGTAAAATTAAGCATGAGTTTACATCAAAATTTTATTCATTCAATAAACTCATTCTTGAAAAGGTCCGTCCTTTGTCTCGTGTACTTAATTAAACATTCATTTGATCTGAAACACTAGCTAAAGATTTAATTATGTAAAATTATTTATATAAAGCCTTTTCTATAAAAACTTTCGCCATAAAATATTTTTATGGAATTTTTTTTTTCTTAAAATAAAGGTTTTTGTTTAGTTTTACTCTTTTAACAAAATATTTTTAAAGAAAAATGTATCTAAAAAAAATTTTTTCAATAGGATAATATTTAAGAAAAAAATATTGTTTTTGATAAACTATTTGCTTTAAAAGCCTTTTCTATTAAAAGTTTTGTATTGAGTTTTGTTCTTGTGTAAACAATGTTTGACGTTATTTGTGTTTTTTATAAAAAAAATTTATACAGATTCTTTTATAAACAATATTCTTAAGCATTTGCTGCTTGTGGTGTGAAAAATTTTATATATGAATTGTAAAATTATTTTAAAATTAATTTGTTTAAGCACTATGCCAAAACTATAAAAAGTTTTCTATTTATACTTTTTTTGTTGCAATAAAATTGCGCCTTTAAAGCGCCTCATGCTTGTTGTTCTGTTCAGTCAGAAAACATTTTAAATTTATGCACATGTGACACCGAAAGTTAAACACATCTTAATAAATTAACTGAAAATCAACCTTTTTGTTAAAATAAATTGTTAAAAGTTGAATTGAATAAAAAATCACGAAGTACCGGCAACAAACTTTAACTACCGCCTGCGTGAAATATGCAAATCAATTCAATTTAAACAACAGAACAGTTCGCAACAACACATTGCACTAACAATGCAACACGCAACATTGCCAGCCAACTAACCAAACATCCAATAACAAAACAAAAAACAAACGTTGACGATTCTGAACGGCCGTAAAATCGACAAACATGCAGACAGACACGGTCGTGCAACAAACACTTTACATAAACAAATCTTATGAGAGAGTGTTGTTGCTACAAGAATTTTAATCAAGCGCTTAACACTTAAACGATTTCTACGCTTTTTGAAATGCTGCAGTTGTTTTTTTTTTTTTTCATTTCTATTTTCGTTTTTGTTCCTGGGGCTAAAGCCTGACTTGGTTTTTGTGTGTCATTCAAGCATGCACAATGACGGCGACAACGGCTACAACCACAGTCAGGCATTGTGCCAATAAAAAACGTCTCAGGGAAAAAGCCACTTCTACAACAAGACGAGAAACTTATTAAACGAAAACTTTAATAAAAAAAAAGAAAAAAAATGCAAACACAGACAGAACAGCAAGAAGAAATGAATTAAATACAGCAAAACAATTTTGTATCTTGCATAAATTAACTTGCAACTTGAGCATAAACATGATTCTTTTGCCTTTTGCCAGATTTAAAGCAATGTTAGAGAGCGAAACAGAACGGTCAAGGAATCAAATTGTTTAAATATTTGCTTGGTGTTTTTTTTTTTTTTTTTTTTTTTTTTGTGAAAAAAACTTAAATTTGAAAAACAGACCAAACATTTTATAAACAAAATCCTTTGCTCCACTAACCATATAATGGGTGATTTTATAAGAATTATTGGAAATTAAAAAAAAAAAAAAAACACATAAAATTCAGAAAAATGCATGAAATATTTATTTGGATCGATAGTTGGGTCGATATAATTTAATGTTTGAAGATTATTTCATGCAAATGTTGGCCGCGGCTGTGCTTCAAATGGTCCATCCGCTTGGTCCAATTTTGGCATACTCTTTCCAACATTTCGGCCGGTATCTCACGAATAATGTTGGCAATGTTGGCTTCCAGTGCGTCAATCGAAGCGGGCTTGTCGCTATAGACATTAGCCTTAACATAGGCCCACAAAAAATAGTCTAGAGGCGTTAAATCGCACGATATGGGCGGCCAATTGACTGGTCCCAAGCGTGAAATAAACTGTTCACCGAACTCGCCTCTCAATTGGTCCATTGTTTCGCATGCTGAGTGGCATGTAGCACCGTATTGTTGAAACCACATGTCATGCAAGTCAAGCTCTTCCATTTTGGGCAAAAAAAAGTTTGTTATCATCGCACGGTAGCGCTCACCATTCACAGTAACGTTGTGATTCGCATCATCTTTGCAGAAATACGGTCCAATGATGCCGCCAGCCCATAATCCGCACCAAACGGTTGTTTTCTGTGGATGCATTGGTAGCTCTTGCAATGCTTCTGGCTGCTCTTCACTTCAAATAGGGCAGTTTTGCTTGTTCGCGTATCCATTCAACCAAAAATGAGCCTGGTCGCTGAATACAATTCTTCGATAAAAAAGTGGATCTTCATCTAACTTTTCAAGAGCCCATTCACCAAAAATTTGGCGTTGTGGTAGGTCGTTTGGGGTCAATTCTTGCACCAGCTGTATCTTATAAGGCTTCACACCCAAATCCTTCCGCAAAATTTTCCACGTAGTGGAGTAACAGAGGCCCAATTGCTGCGAACGGCGCCGAATCAATAATTCACGGTCATCACCAACACTGGCCGATACGGCTGCGATATTTTCTTCAGTTCGCACTCTACGTAAGCGTGTTGGTGGTTTAATGTCCAATAATGTAAATTTGGTGCGAAATTTTTTTACAATAGCCCGAATAGAAGCCTCAGTAGGTCGATTAAACTGACCATAAAATGGAAGAAGCGCGCGATGAACTTTCTTAACAGAGCACGCATTTTGGTAATAAAATTCAATAATTTGCAAGCGTTGTTCGTTTGTAAGACGATTCATGATTAAATTATAGACCAAACTGAAGATGTTTGACAGTGACACAAGATACAAAACGTGCGTGAGCTGTCAAAACTAGTGTTGCCAAAAAGATAATAGCAAAAAAATCACTCGTTATATTTATTTTATATTTAATTTTATGCGGACAAAACTTTTCATTTCAAAACTTCTCAGACATACAATTTTTGATAACTAAAATTCCTTGTTTCTCGACTTTTTGTAACAAACATTTTTGTAGTGCAATTTTGTTATAAGTTTAAGATATTTTCGAATACTAAGCGGGGTAAAAACACTTCTCTGACAAAAATATGTCGGACAAAAAATATTTTTTTCTGGAAGCCAAACTTTATTGTTTGGAGGGAAAAATTGCTCTATAGATATTTTATCGTCAGACAAATATCTCTCTCAAAAATTTTTCTACGGAAATTTAATTGTGAGACGAACAAATTTTTTGCTGTCAAATTTTATTTGTCTGGCATATATAATTTTTTTTTATAAATACTTGTCTATATAAATTTTTCGTATGTAATTTTTTTTTTTCTCAGCATAAGATTTTTAATTAATCTATTAAATTTTTTGTTGAACTTTTCTCGTGTTTTTAAATTAAAATTTTGGTTTGTACATTTGTACAACGGGTTATAGTTCAAGTTTTTTAATTTCTTAAGTTTTTTCTTAAGAAGGATTTTTTACAATACAAATTTGCTGTGATAATTTTTGAATGCAGAAGAAAAAAAGAAATAATAATCAAATCTTTAGCTTGGAAACAAATAGCTATTTTGTAGTAGCTACAGTACCCATCAGCACGCACTGGGACTGGGTACAAATGTACAAACCAAAAGTTTAAATTAAAACATTTTTCCGTTCATTTTTTTTTTCTACAGAAAATTTTTTATCAGACAATAAATTGTCAAAAGAAATTTGTTTGTCAGATAAACAATTTTCTAAAAATTTTTTTTTTTGTCAGACAAAACTTTTCTAAAGAAATTTCTTTGTCAGCAAAAATTTTTTTGTCAGGCAAACATTTTTCTATGTAAAGTTTTTCTCAAACTAAAATTTTTTTAAAGACTATTTTTTGTTAAACAAAGTGTTTTTCAAAAAAAATTTTTTGCATAAACTTTCTGTCAAACTAAACTTTTTTAAAGATTTTTTGGTCAAACAAAAGTTTTTCTAAAGAACTTTTTTTATTTCTAGAGAATTTCTTTAAAGAATTTTTTTGTCAGACAAAAATTTTTCTAAAGAAACTTTTTTATCAGACAAAAATTTTTCTAAAGAAGCTTATTTTGTCAGACAAGAATTTTTCTAAAGAAGGTTTTTTGTCAGGTAACAATTCTGTCAAAGAAACTTTTTTGTTAGGGAAAAATTTTACTAAAGAAATTTTTTGTCAAGCAAAAATTAAAAAAAAAAAAAATAAAATTTTTTGTCAGATAAAAATTTTTCTAAAGAAATTTTTTTATCAGACAAAAATGTTTAGCAAGAAACCAAACCAAAATATTTCTGTAGAAAAATTTAAGACTGGCAAAGAAAGTTCTTCAGAAGAATGTTATTTAGAAAATTTTTTTCTGAGGCAAACAAAAGCAGAAAAACACTATTCTATAGAAATTTTTTAGAAAAATTTTTTTGAGACAAACAAAAAGTTTTTTTTTTATTTATTTTTTTATTATTTATGGTCAAGCACACAAAAATGTTTCTATAGAAACTTTTTTTCTGGCAGACCAAAATACTCGTATAGGCACAGAGTGCCCGCCGAGAAGGTATACTACTTTCCATTGTAAATCTAGCTGTTTACGATGTAGCACCTTGTCTTGTTGATGACATATCGCTCCTTTATTGCAACATAGTCATATTTTAAACCAAATTTTTAGTTTCTCACTGTCATAATAATCGATGATTGGTTTTGATAAAATATTTTAGCGATTAAAACACAATGGTTTATCAAATATTTTTCTACAATAAATTTGCCGTGTGTTTACTTCAAGTCGACCAAATATGAACTGTCAAGGCTAATGTTTACCAAAATTGCGGCTGCCTGCATATTGCAAGCAGACGAAAGAAGTTTTTCGTAAAATGTCTTTGTGAAGCCAAGAAAATAAATTCTGCAAATAATCTTTGGCGGAACAGCCACGTGCGAACGAATAATATTGATACAGACGAACCCAAATCTATTCGAATGTGAGTGACTAACTTCCTTTCGCATGCATTTTCATTCGATATCGACAAACAGGCTGTAAAATTTTTGAAAATACTCTTCTAAGTCTACTGAGGATTAAGGTCAGCTACCCTATGTTGAAATGAAATGTTGGCATATGGACTGACGGTATTTTATTTTGCGTTCTTGGTTTTTGTCATTCTTTGTGAGAACGAAAAAACAAAATTAATTCCTTCGCTAGCAGAATGAGAAAATTCCCGCATTTTAAATAAAATTCTGCTCGCGAATTTAAAAACAAAGTTCGCGACTATAAAAACAAAATTCATGCACAATTTGGGAAAAATTCTGCTCGCGAACTAAATTTTATTTAAGTTCGCATTCTCGAGTTAAAACATAAAATTTCTGAACAGAATTATATTTTGCGTTCTTGGTTTTTTTCCATTCTTTTCTTGAACGAAAAAAAAACTAATTTAATTCGTTCGCGAGCAGAACGAAAAAATTTCCGAACTTGAAATAAAATTCTGCTCGCGAATTTAAAAATAAAGTTCGCAAATTTAAAAGTAAAATTCGTGAACTGAATTTTACAAATAAGAAGAACAGAGAAAGAATTTTTTTTTTAAACATATAACTGAGCATGATGAGAGTTCCTTTTGTTTTGCAGCGTTGCCAGACTATTCATTTTAAAAAATTTCATAATTTTCATAATTTTTTCTCATTCACTATCAGAATTTAATTATTTTTTACTTTTTTATTTATTTTATATTCTTTGAAATATGAAAAATTAAATTCGTTCGTAATAAATTCATTCGCGAACAAATTTAAATTAAACATTATTTCTACTCTGTAAAAAGCTTATTCGTATATTTTAGTTTTCATAAATTTTTTTTGAAAAGTTGAAAGCTTTATTCATTTTTTTTTCTTCTTTTTTTTGGCAGTGAATATATACATTCCTTCAAAGCTCTGTTTAACTTGTATAAATGTTTTCTTAACACATGCTTAAGCTTAAATCCTCAAACATGCTTCAAGAAATAAATAATCTTCACATCCACACCAACAGCAATTTAAAGGGTATTTGATGGAATCCTCTGCCCCAGCAGCCTGTTTGATCATTGATCATTTTTCATCTGCCTGGTATTGCAATTTTTGTTGAATACTTTTTTCCCGAAGTATTTACGGCAGACTCTAATGCATTTGTGTGTGTGAGTGTGTGTGTGTGTGTGTTATGCAAAATTGTATTTTTTATCATTTCAATTTAAACGGTATCCAACAAATGTTTGTCTTTTGTTGCCAACACGCCAGGCTTGTTCTGAAACTGAAGTGTTTTATGATGGTGTTTAGCAATACATACATACATTCGCACATACATATGAGTTTGTGCGTGATTGCATTTATACTATTAGTACATACATACATATTCGTATAGCATTGAATTAACAAATAAATATTATTTTAATCCTTTTACTTGTAATTTTCTTCCTTTATTTTAAAATCTTTTCTTCGGACATTTGCTTTGTCAAATTTGCATAAATTGTATTTGAAAAAAAGTGCAGATTATATTTTCCCCATTTTGCTTGACTGGTGAATTTATATGAAAATATTATTTCATTTTATGCGTCTTTAAATCATATAAATTAGGCGACGAATAAATTTTCTGGTTTCTATAGTAAAATCTAAAAGTGGATGGTAGGTATGCATGCTGGTTAGATTTTGGAAAAAAAAACTAAAAATTAAAATGGAAATGCGGGTTAGAGCTATAAAACTCAATCATACTTAAGGCCCGATCAGACTACAATACAAGTATCGGGTGGTTAAATTTCAAGGGCCGATGCTGAATGTGAACCACACCTAAACGCCAAGTTTTTTTCCGAATTTTATTTGACATTTCTCTATTTCAGACTTACTCAATTTGAACCATGGAGAGATACACAATCCAACAACGTGTTAAAGTTATCCAGACTTATTATGAAAATGATGATCAATTTTCGAAGAAAATCATCTTCAGTGATGAGGCACATTTTCACCTCAGTGCATTCGTCAATAAACAGAATTTCCGCATTTGGGCGAATGAGAATCCAAGAGTGACTGTCGAAAAACCAATGCACCCACAAAGAGTGACTGTTTGGTGCGGTTTATGTGCTGGCGGCATCATCGGGCCGTATTTTTCCAAAATGAGGCCGGTCAGGCAGTTACTGTGAATGGTGTTCGCTATCGTGAGATGATAACGAACTTTTTATGGCCCGAATTGGAAGATATGGATGTAGACGATATGTGGTTTCAGCAGGACGGTGCCACTTGCCACACAGCTAACGAAACAATTGCTCTTTAGCGCAACAAATTCAATGGCCGTGTTATCTCACGTAATGGCGATGTCAATTGACCGCCAAGATCGTGTGATTTGACACCGTTGGACCTTTTTCTTTGGGGTTATTTGAAAGAAAAGGTGTACGTCGATAAGCCAGCAATAATTCAACAGCTAAAGGATGAGATAATTCGGCACATTAACGGCATAGAACCTCCATTATGCCTCAGGGTCATCGAAAATTTGGACCATCGGATGGAGGTGTGCCGCCGTGGTCGCGGCGCTCATTTGCCCGATATTTTATTCCATACATAATTGAATAATACCAATATATCATAATAAAATAAAATTACAATAATTTCCTAAATAGTTTGTGTTTTATTCAAAATCAACATCGGCCCTTGATATTTAACCACCCTTTATAAATACTTTCATTAGATTTTGTGAGATAAAAGTCTAAACACATTTCTTGCGACTGTCTAGAAGTCTAACGTAAATTAAATTTTCACACCATCACACTTGATATAAACCAAAAAATTTGAGTAGAAAAGAAAACAGCTGTTCATATTTTTTTATTTATTCAGCAGAGAGATGTGCCAATATAAAACTTTACACGGCGGCAGGTGAGCTCTTCGTCGTAGGCGGTAGACGTGCCGGCGTTTGAAAATCTTCAGCAGCTAAAATAATAATTATGTAAAACAGATCCAAAATTAATAGCACCAAAATATTTTATGTTCTACACATAGCATGAGCAAAATGCATTTATATACGACAGCTAAATCTAAAATTTCAAGCTTTCTTATAACGACAAAAAATACTATCAGTGACGGCACGCCATCGGCTAGTAAATCTTTATACAGCTGGTTTCCTAAAAGACACAACCCTGATCCAATGAAAAGTATTATCGTTTTGAAAAGTTTCTAGAAAACAAAAAAGTCGTATGGGCTGTCAAATTTTTGTCGTATTATTTTTCGTATGTATGACGGATTACATTCAGACTATCAGACTTGCACGTATTATTTGAATTTTTGACAAGTATTAATACACAGTATAATAGTCTGAACTGGGCTTTACACATATCACTCCTTTATTGCAACATAGTCATAACTAAAAAAAAAGCTTGTTTCGAGAAAAACACTTTTCAAATTTTTAGTTTCCATACAAGTCTTCGGAAATATCTCCTAAAGGAAACAGTTTAACAGTAATTAGAAAAAATTTTTGACACAATACAAAAGGTAGTATTGTTAATAATTCTGCATTGTTAACTCAAAAAGCTCATTTTTTGAGATATGACTATGTTGCAATAAAGGAGCGATATATGTATGTATATATTTTTAATAGAAAATTTTTTTGGAAGCCTGAAAATTTTTACAAAAAATTATGAACAGCTTGTTTTTATGTTTCCTAGCTGTCTGTATGTCGACATTTCATAGGAGCTACTAATAATCAGATAGACTTTTAAAATTTTTATATATTCTCATTTTTTTTTTTTACAAAAAAATAAATAAAAGCAAATAGCTTGGAATGCATATTTGGATGGGCCGAATCTAAAATACCCTTCACGATAGTCATATAAATATATGGTATATTTTAAAAATTTTAACTAAATATGCTCGGATATATATGGACCGATATCGGAAATTTTCAATTTCTGTATTTTAGTAATCCCCTTCTATTACCAACGCCGCTCTTAAGCAAAAAAAAAAAAAATTGTTTAATGAAAAAATCGGCTTAGACTATATTTCGGGTATATATGGACTCATATAGGAAATTTTAATTTTTTGTGTTTTAATAACCTCTTTTTATAATAAGAACTGCTTTTGAGCAAACAAAAATTTTTTTTCATGAAAAAATCGATCTAGACTATATCTAGGGTATATATGGACCGATATCGGAAATTTTAATTTTATGTTTTTATACAACCTCATTTTATCACCATAACTGATTTTAAGCGAAAAAAAAATATTTACTTTCGCTTACGTCACATTTTAATGAAAAATCGGTTTAGCTATGTCTCGGGAATATATGGAGCGATGATATTGAAGAGTTTTTTTTTTGCTTGAAGCAGAACAAAAACATTTTTTTTTTTTCAAAAATTTTCATACAAACTTGCAATAAAATAGATTTTTTCAGAATTTTGGATATATCTCAGCTAAACGTGAACCGATTTTACTGAATTTCAATAAGAAACTCATGAATCAATGCAGTAGTAGAATGGTGAAAGAACAAGAGAAAAGTTTCTAGGTCTAAAGGTTTTCTCAGAAACTGTATTTTAACGGCGGGCAGACGGACTTCACTTAATCGACTTTATAGGATTGGAAATAAAAATTTTAGAAGTTACAAATGGAATCACAAATTTATATATGCCCTTAACATTTCCCCCCGGGGAACAGGTTTTGCCTTGGCGTATTCCTAACTTAGGCGCTCTGTTTTTCGGGGAAAAGAGGGGAAGGGGTCCCTCGTTTGGTGCGGCAAACAAAACTCTAGGAAGCCACATGACTTATGTTGTGGTGGCTTCCGAAACCCTTACCAAGGGTATAAATTGGCAGAACAGGGATCAGCATGGCCCCCGGGAAGTTCTGCTTGCGGTTCGACCCGGGCTGATCATGGTTGACTGAAACGTTCTGGCTGTGGTTGAAACCTAAATCGCAGGAAGGGAGTGTTAGTATCCTTGATAATTGTTTGGTGATGGCTTTTTTCGAGGGCTAACAATCTCTCTAGGATCTGTTGCCTATACAACAGATACATGTGCTCTAAGGAACCAGTGGTGATGATTGACGGGTGAGTTGGTTTAAGGGCTGATGCTCTTAATGGGCTTCGGTCTACCAACTCATTAAGCCTTGTCCTCCATTGATTGCTGGGAAATTGCATACACGACGGATTAGAAAGCCCGAACTCCTCAACAAGAAGTTGTTCATATGACCGCAATCATATGACAAGAATTGCTACCTGTGTGAGCCTAGCAAGCTACACGGGGGCGGTGGTGAATCGTGAAAAATTCACTTCGTGGAATTGGTCCGCCATCAGGTTAGGCCGTCAAGGCAGGTACTGATGTAAATCATTTTCACAGTTGCCCTTAACGTTTTTGTGAAAGGTATGAAAATAAATTTTTCCTTGGAAAGCTAATATTTAAAAAAATTCCTACTAATAAAAACCTTTTTAATAAAAGTTAAGAAAAAGTTTAATAAAATTAAATTTTTTGTGGCTCGAAAATTAACTTGAAATATTTTCTTTACTTCTTTATAAAAAATCGATGGCACTACTCGTACATCGACAAACGTTGATCCTTGAAAACCGACCCACCTCAGTGCGTATAACAAAATTGAAATAAATACTTTTTATTGCAACCATTAATAAATATAAATAATTTGTGAAATAAACGGTTTTTCTGCCATTTTTTAAGAGCCAGTTTCCAAAAAAAAAAATTATGTTGTCACTATAAGTGATATCACGATGCATGCGATGTATTAAAAAATCAAAATATTTGCAATAAATTTCTTCAGCTCAACCTCCTTTTTGTTTTTTTTTTTTTATTTTTAGTTTTAATGTATTTTTCAATATTTCTTTCGGAAGACTTCTTCAGGAAAATTTATTTGTTTGTGTGGTAAATTTAAAAAAAATTTCCTGAAGAAGTCTTCCGAAGGAAGTCAAAATATTGAAAAATACATTAAAAAATTTAGGAAAAAAAAAACAAAAAGGACTTTAAGCTGAAAAAATTTATTGCAAATATTGAATTAAATAAAGATCAAAGCAAATAGGACCAAGAATTACAATTTAAAAAAAACTCACAATTAGTTTGATTTATGTCCCACTCTTATCAAATTATACGTGTGAGTTTTTCTCACTAACACTATCAAAAAAATCTTAGTTTGAACAAGCAGTTTGATGTATTGCCATGCTGCCAGAAATTTCTTTTTTGCCTGACAAACTTTTTCTAAATAATTTTTTAATTTTTTTTGTCGTACAAACTTTTTCTACAGAAAATCTTCGGAAAGACATTTTTGTCGCCTGAATAATTTTTCCTCCAAAAATTTTCTGCCGTCTCCAAAAACAATTGCTATTAAATTTCTTTTTTAACATATAAACCCCACTCTACATGTTTTAAATCCCTTTAGAATTGTCTTATTAAAATCTTTACATGCAGAAATCATGTCATGAATATATTTTTTATTAACTCTTCTTTATGTCTTGCTTGTTTCATAGAATTTTTTCCAAACAAACATTTCTCAAATAAAAGTTTGTTTTAAGTCACTATAATCAATATTCATTTGTATGCCATCCTCCGCATCCATCGCAACCACGACGCATGTATGAGGTCGCATATTGTTATCCAATAAACTGAATTTCTCAATAAAAAAAAATCCCTCGTTATTTTAATGATAATGTGCAATATTGTAGAATAAAGAGACGGAGGAATAATATTAAAAGACAACAACTCAAAAATTTTAGGGCACAAAACATTTGAAATAACGCCACGAATACACAGAGAAATTTCTTGATTGTAAATCAAAAAAAAAAAAAAAAAAAATTAAGAGGCGGAGGCGGAGGCATAAGGTATGAATATCTGCAACGAATAATGAAACTACTACAGCAAAAAAAAAAAAAAAAATTTAAGACAAAACTAATTTAGCTGTCGACTTCTGGTTATACGCTCAAGACTTGCGATAGCCTAAAGTGCTCGAATATGATGTAGAAGAGTAAAAGGACCTTCGGACAGCACAAGGACTTGCATGCCTATATATAACAGTGGCGCTGGGCTCTACTCCATCTGCAAACAATATATAACTTTGAGTAAGGACACCACAAAATACCAAGCGGAACCATACGCTATAAGGGAAGAGGAGGATATACCATCCGATAGAGAACGCAAGTGTGTTTAATAATAATCTTTCATAGTCAATAGGACTCTAGGTCTTACACAGTTGTGTTTATGTCCAAACTAGAACTGGAATGTCATAACAGGCTAAATGAACTGACGAACCAGAATCAGATTAATCTTTAATCAGGATAAGCAAATTCCGCTAAATGAGTTGCATAAGTCATATTTTGAGCCATTAGGCTTTTCGAGAATGGATTTGAAAAAAACACGTGCCAATTTTTGTAGTTGAAAAAACTAAGGATCCTCAATATCCATTTGAATTAACTAGGTACTAGCATATGAGATGTATTGTGGTAATAAGATGGTGTGTATATGTACCAAAAATAGAGCCGAGAGAACTTTTAATTGACCCACTGCAAACTTCGGCTTCAACTGAAATCTCCTATAAAGGGAGTTGCAGAAACTCCTACTTAGAAACTCCTTCGTAGAGAAATACTGGAAGGAATCAAATGGTATTAAGTGTTCCAAGAAACTTCCAAGAGGGGCTGAACAGGGAAAGCCCAAGAGCACTGACAGGTGAACTTATAGGTCATTATACTCGTAACTGTCTAAAGCATCTGTGCAGAATAGGTATTTCTAATACAGATATATGAAGGTTTTGTGGTAAGAATGAGAAGTCAATGAAAACATTTAATTAGCTACTGTGGAACATTGGGACAAAGGAGATACAGGATGCTACATGCCCATACGTTGGCTGAACAAGACTTAATAACACAGAAATAACATCCCTTCCTACGGTTTTAGGCTTAAACCACATCTACAACATTTCAGCTAAGGTAGACAGCTCAAACACGATCAGCGACGAGATGTTCTGGAAGTAGAAACATGGATAGGGGGGGGGGGGGGGGGGGGGGGGCATTGCTGACCCCTGCTATGCTAACTATCCTTTAGTTAGGGTTCCGGGAGTCCAACACTGCTAAGTCATGCGGCCTCCTAGGGTTTTATTTGCTACATCAAAAGAAGGAATCTTTCCCGAAGGCAAAATCAGCTACCCAGGGGATACTTCCAGGACAGACTGTGAAATTGACCTACCTGCCTTGTTGGCATAATCTGATGGTGGACCAACTGCACACGGTGAATTGTAACCATCTCCACAACCCCTTGCTTAAGAGTTCGGGCCTTTCAATACCTTCTGTTTGCAATTTCGTAGACAGTCAATGGAAGATAAGGCTTAACGAGTAATGAGTCCATTAAGAACGTCAGCCCTTAGCCAACTTACCCATCCAACCATTCCTCCTGGTTCTTTACAGTAGAGGTATCTGTCGCAAGACCACAGCACCTCCGGAATAAGTGTGATATATGCCAACCTTATTACTTTATCCATTTTTTTCCAGAGGACATCAGCATTTGTCATTTGTACTCAATCAGTCACATAACTATTAATACTACATACAACTGACCTGATTGGAATACAAGGTTACACAAGGGTATAAACTCACTAGAGTTATGCTGCCGCGTGGGACTCATCCTATCGTTACTATAAAGGCTTTTGCTTTGATATCAGGGATCTTGTTTGCGAGACCAACATAGTTTTACCTAATCATCGCCTAGATCTCCTTTATATCTGGCCGATTGTCCTATAAATTATACAGAGCATTAAAGAAAATATTAAGCCCTCAGCCGGACGGTTCATCTTTGAAACCAGTTACCTGTAGATTTATTTCCTGTTAGTGAAAGAGCTATATAATTCAAGTCAAACAGCCACAAACACTAGTCCCTGCTGCCTCCTGAATTATTTTATTTATTTATTAGCGGATTTATTATAATTTAAATTACAATAAACTTTATTTAATAAAGCACTAGCAACTGGGGATATCAGCTTTCGCCTTAATACTAGTCCTAGATACAAAAAAACTTAATCATTGCAACAAATCAAAGCCAATAATACATCTAAAGATGTCTTTATTTTGGTGTAGCAAATAAAAATAGCTTGAAGCGTTTTATATACATATCTGCAAAGCTTAATATATTTTGTAAAAGGGTGGCTCAAGAAGTGTGGAATAATTATCTTTTTATAAATATTTCTTGGGAAGAGATCTAACCGCCCAAAAGCAGGCTTTAACTTAGAGATCTATTTTATTTGGCAACTTTTATCAAATCTCTATTTTTATACACTTCTTTAAACAACACCCTATAAATTCATTTCACAAACAAATTTTTACTGCAATGCTCTCACACTTCTTTTTTTTCAACTCTGCCACATTGTTTGTGCATGAAGAGCGCATGAGAGTAACGTATGAGGGTTAAACGTTTTTAGAATTTTAATTTCACTAGATTATTTTTTTTTCCATCATTTCAATAATTCATGGTAAAAATATGTAAAAATGAATATATTTTGGTGTTAACGCTCGTTTAACACTTCTAGTTTTATATTAAACACACAAAGAGATAGAGAGAGAATTAAAAAAGGTTTCCGAATAACTGACTGCATGCCTCTGCCTGTACGAGTACGTGTACGTATGTGTATGTATGTCAGTTCAATCGTCCGTCCTTACAATAAAGGCAATTTTTGTTTGCGGTTGATTGAATGGTTGTTTTTTTTATCGTTCTGTGGTACGATTATGATGAAAGTGAAGATGATGTTGATTGTTTGATTTTAAAGCTCATTGATATTCAGGCTACAAAATATTTTTGTTTTTGTATATTTTTCAGCTGAACCCAATTCAGTTGTCTCGTTCTTTGATCAAATATACTATAAGTCCCCAATGAAAATAGGATGCAATTTTTTCTTTCTTTTTTTTATTCATTTAAGAATTTTGCGAAAATTTGATTTTCAGTCGCATAAGATGAAAGCCTAACAAAGGAAGAAAGTAAATAAAATATTTCATAAATGTTTTGAGCAACAACAAAAACTTTTAAAAGTTTTGTTCTTGGTTTTGTACATGAGCAAAACGAAAACAAATACTTTTTAAGTAATAAAGAAGGCAAGGAAAATAATTAACTTTATGCTCATCTGATTGCATAAAAATACCGCTTGCTGTATACAATTGTGCAACTGGGAAGAAAATAAAAAAAGAAACGTGTCATGTTGAGTGACTAGTTTACGGCCGGTTTGTCCATCTCGAACATTAACATTCAAAAGGATTTTGATAGACTAATGCCCCCATTTGTTAGCCACTTCGCAGCGCAACATGCTGTAAGAAAACATAACAACTCATTATATAAAAATTTATTGTTTTATTCATTTATTTAAAATTAATTATAATAACAATATTTATAAAAATTAATTAAAAGAAAAAAAGAGTACTAAATTAGGACGTAAAACGCAACGTAATTCAGCACTTTGATTTTACGCTGTAGTAAGTAAGAGCCAGGTCAGATACAGCAACATTAGTTGCGCAATTCTTGACTTTATGAAAGCTTTCGATGAGCGGAATAAGAAGGGAAAAATAATTGCCGCTACTCGGCAATTCAAAGCAATTCCTTGCTTGTCGCTCATGTAGGTATGTGTATATGCATATGCAATGTAAATAGTAAAAAATAAAAGCTACAGAAAGCTCAAGAATTGCGGAAACAAGTTTTTGTGTTTGAACATAGGAGCAAGTTAAAAAAGAAATTGTGAAAAAGTTGGGCAATTAAAATCGCCCTGTCTGAGCTTACTCTAAAATAAAAGCGTTAACGTTGTGCCGTGAACAGTATTGCTCAAAAAACTTGTTTAATAAAAATCATTGAATAGAAATAAGTGATAAAGTCGCCAAATTAGTCTGAAAGCACCGAAAATGTGATTGCTAGTGGCTGCAAAAACTGAGTAACATTTGTATTGAAGCGAATTTTACTGAGAGGCAGTAAAGCTTTCTCTCTTACACTTTATCCAAATTGTATTTTCCAATTACAAAATCGTTGACGCCGCGCTATTTGGGTCAGTCTCATACATTTTGTATGTACATGAGGATTTTTGGCAGATAAATTACGCTTGACGCGCTAATTTAGGTTGCACAATTGCAGCTGTCAAACTCTTTGCAAAAATATATTTTTTGAAAATAAAGTGTAAACGCTACACGGAAATGTAACCGCTTAAGATTTTGTTGAAGATTTTTCTTCAAATCTACTAGATTTTGAGTAGATGTAAATTCCCTATAAGAAATATTTTCTATTGAAAAAATTTTGCCATTTGATAAAATTTTCTCTTCACAGAATTTTTTCAAGAAAAATTACTGACTTATGATAAATGTTTATATAGAAAAAAGTTCTTTATATCCCAAAATTTTCAAATAGGGTCTATGTTTTTGTGGATTTTTGTTCTTAAAAAAAAGAATAAATTCTTGCTAAGAAATATTTTTGTCATGTGCTGAAAATTTCTAAGGAAATATTGTTCTAGGAAACTGATTGTCATCTGACAAAATTTTCTCTTAGCAAAATTTTTCTAGAAAAATATTTTGCCTCATGATAAAATTTTCTATAGAAAAAAAAACGTCATATGAGAACATCTTCAAGTGGCTTTAATTTTTTTGGGGTTCTTAAAATATAGAAAATATTATCCCTAAAAAATATTTTACTGATATGCTTAAATTTTCTATGGAAAATTTTTCTATAGAAAAATTTTTGCCATCAGACAAAATTTTTTTCTAGAAAAACTCTTGTCCCTTGATAAATTTTTCCATAAAAAAAGTTCTTTATATGACAATATTTCCAAGTGGTTTTTATTATAATTTTTTTTTTCTTTTTTTTTTTTTGTAGATTGATGCTCTTAAAAAATAGAAAAAAATTTTCTTAAGAAATATTTTTGTAATGAAATATTCTGTGGAAATAATTTCTATAGAAAAATGTTTGCCATCTGAAAAAATTTCTTCATAACAAAATTTTTTCTAGGAAAACTGTTGTCTTGTAAGAAATTTTAACAGAACAATTTCATCATATGACGAAATTTTCAAGTAGTTTTTATTAAGTTTTTTTTTCTCTAGATTGTTGTTCTTAAAAAATTGATAGAGTTCTGGCTAAGAGCTATTTTTGGAATGTGCCGAAATTTTCTGTGGAAAATTTTTCTATAGAAAAATTTTTGTCATCTGATAAAAGTTTTTTTTTAGAAAAATTCTTGTCTCATCATAAAATTTTCCATAGAAAAAAGTTCGTTATATGACAAAATTTTCAAGTGGTTTCTACTATAATTTTTTAAGTGTGGATCGATATTCTTTAAAAAATAGGAAGAATTCTCTCTAACAAATATGTTTGTAGTGTGCAAAAATTTTCTGCGGAAAGATTTCCTATAAAAAAATTTTTGCAACAAAGTTTTCTCTTAAAAAAGTTATTTCTAGAAAAAAAATTTTTTTTTGTAATAAATTCTTCTATAAAAAAAAGTTTGTTATATGACAAAAAAATAGAAAAAATTCTTCCTAAGAATTGCTTTTTTAATCAGCCAAAATTTTCTATGGAAAGATTTTCTATAGAAAAGTTTTAAACATCTGACAAAATAATCTCTTAACAAAATTTTTTCTAGAAAAGTATATAAATATATGTATTATGAAAAGATTTATTAATAATAAAAAAGTCCATCATATGAATAAAATTTTCAAGCGGTTTTTATTTATTTTTTTATATATTTTTTTTTGTCTGTAGATTGTTGCTAAAAACTATTTTTGTAATGTGCCATATTTTTTTAAATATTTTCTAGAGAAAATTTTTTGCTATTTAACAAAATGTTTTCTTAGCAAAATTTTTTTCCAGAAAATTTTTTAATTTTTCCTGATAAATTTTTTTAATATGAAAAAGTTCATCATATATCAAAATTTGTTCTTAGCAAAATCTTTTTCCAGAAAATTTTTAATTTTTCCTGAAGGTGCTAACAAATTGTTGGCAAAATATTGAAAAATAAAAGTTAGAAAATTTTTAAATTTTTTATAAAAAACAAAATCTTAAGCTGCAAAAATTTTATGTATCTTTGAAAATTGTTTGTCTTATAAAGGGTGGTTAAATTTTAAGGGCCGATATTGCTCTTGAATAAAACACAAATTATTTAAGAATTATTGTCAATTATTTTTATTATGATAATACTGGTGTGGTTCAATTATACATGGAAGAAAATATCGTTAAAATTGCCGACGAAAACTCGGCGGCACACCGATGGTTCAAATTTTGGATGACTTGAAGTTCTGTGCCATTAATGTGCCGAATTATTTCATCCCTTAGCTCTTAAATTATTGCTGGCTTATTTACGTATACCTTTTTTTCAAATAACTTGAAAGTAAGAAGCCCAATGGTCAACGGGCCAATTGACATCGCCACCAGGAGAGAAAGCAAGGTCATTGCATTTGTCGTGCAAAAGAGCCATGGTTTCGTTAGCTGTGCGGCAAATGGTACCGTCTTGGGTAAACCGCATATCGTCCATATGCAAAACTTACAATTTGGGCCATAAAAAGTACGTTATCATCTCACGATAGCGAACACCATTCACAGTTACTGTCTGAATGGCATAATTTTGGAAAAAATACGACCCGATGATGCCGCTAGTCCATAAATCGCCCCACACAATCACTCTATGTGGTTGCATTAGTTTTTCGACAATCACTATTGGTATCATTATCGTGCTCATTTTAGAAAACAGAAAAAATATGGTCCGATGATGACACCAGCCCGGATTATCATTTGCTTAAATATGGCAGTTCTGCTTATTGACGAATGCACTGAAGTGAAAATGTGTCTCATCACTGAAGTTGACTTTTACGATGTGAATTTTGATTTGAACGCATATTTCCATAATAGAATGAATAACTTTACTGGGTAGGTTAGGTTAGATTTAACAGACTGCCAGTCTATCGTAAAGCCAGCCCACTTGGGTTCATTCTGGTCTCATTGTGTTGCGTAGCTTGATTGATCATGGTTCAAATTGATCTGAGCGTAAGAAATATCAAATGAAGTGCAGAAAAAACTTGACGTTTAGGTGTGGTTCACATTCAACATCGGCTGTTAAAATTTAACCACCCAAAAATGAAGTTTATTCTTCCTATAGACTTCCTATAGAAAGAAGTTTGTCACATGACAAAATTTTTAATCGGTTTACAATTTTACTGGTGTTTTTAAAAAAATAACAATAAAAGTTTCAGGCTAGCAAGAAAAAAATATACTGGCTTTTCTGTTTTAGTTTTTTATTGTTCAACTTGAATTTTATTTTAATCTTTTCAGCGCAACAGTTTGAAAAGCAAAAACCCCATAATCAGAAAGTCATGCACCAAAGTAATAAAATTTATCAATAAACCAGCCACAAAATAATTATCTTCCTTCAGAAGAAGGCAGGCCAGTTTCTCTGTCTCTCATTCATTACAAACTCTAGCAAATGAAAAAGTAAAGAAAATTTCCACTCAAAAAAAAAACAGCAACAAACAGCAAAAATCTATAAAAAGCCATAAAAATTCTTAAGTCAGCAACTACTTGTTGTAGGAAAGTCGTCATTGATGAAAATTTCAATTAAATACAATTTTTCCTTTTTTTTTTTTGGCATTTTGGTGAAGCGAAGTGAGTAGTGAATATTTTCATGTAATGAAATAAAAATTCCAAAGATTTTGTCTTTTGCCGAAAACACTTTCTCTTTCCTAAAGTTTCATTTTAAATTAAAAAAAAAAAAACAAAAAAAGAAAAATAATATTCTAGCTGTAGTTGGGCAGAAGAAATCGTATAAGGATAAACATCTTTAAATTAATTTTAACGCATGAATTCTTTTAATTTCCTTTAGTTTTTCCCAGTTGCAGTAAAACAAAAAAAAAAGTTTGCATATCGTAAAAGGTAGACCGTGTTGTATCGCACGGAAAGGAAAAAAAGAACATCAGACAAAACGTCAGCTTCATTTAACCACATGTGTTGAGTAAAATAAATTAAAAGTTTGTGAGAAAAATCTCCTAAAGGAGACGGCACCAAAGGATCGAGCCAACCATTGCAGAATGGGAAAACAATTGTGAATCTTTTTTTCAGGCAGCAACGAATTTAATTAAATTTTTTTTTGTGTTTTTTTCTGTTTACCAAAAATAACTGAGAAACTAGAAAGAATAATATTTTTCGACTGGAAAATATCACTTATAGTTTCCTGCCGCCTGACAAAAAACTACTCACAAGGAAAACGGAAAAAAATTCTTCTGGTCCTATCAAACTTTAAAAATAGACTATAAACATATCTTTTAGAAAATATAGAAATACGTCTTGCATCACCGCCCTAAGTTTATTATTTAATTTATTGTTAAAAAATACAAAAACCTTTCAAATATTTTATTGAATTTATCACACAAACAAATACATTTTTCTGAAGAAGTCATCCTCACGGATGAGCATATTGGTCACCTGTCTGTGACCCAGCTCTAGACAAAACAAACAAAATGGATAAAAACAGAAAGAACAATAGTGAGACACGACCACCCCTCACGGAGGGACTAACTACCAAAACAACTTTTCCAGCAACTCCGCAGCCAGCAAACAAAACACCAACACCAGGAACAGCATAGGGCACAGGGCACAGGAACTGCACTCTAAGCTCCTCATGGTTGTCTACACTAGGACTTCACACATACCCGCAACCAACTCCACCGACCAAAGATGCGCACGGTCCCGCACGAACTTGCAGTTACGCTAACCATGGTTACGTGCATTTCGTGACTTTTTCTGGTTAGTATAATTGACCAAATATGTCCACAAATAGAAGAGATCTACGTAAATTTCAGCAAACCGGGTGTGCAGATTTGTTGAAAAGACAGACTGTGAAATTGATTTACATTACGAGTTCAGATATAACTCAGTTAATTGAGTCATACGTTTTGGGATACTCTGTGCAAATGATACAGTTGTGAAATAGATTTACATCAGCCCCTGCCTTGACGGCCTCACCTGATGATGGACCAAAAACGTAAGTTAGTTTTAACCCTGGGTAGGGGTTTCGAAAGCCCAACACAACATAAGTCATGCTGCTTCCTAGAGTTTTATAAGTTGCAACAATTGAGGGATTCCTTCCCCGCTATGGCCCAGTAAGTAAAGTGACCTGGTTTGGTGTACTCCAAGGCAAAACCTGCTCCCCGGGGGGATTTGATGAAAAGACAGTGAGTGAATGATGACTTTACAAAGAAACTGATCTTGAACGACGAGGCACACTTTCACCTTAGTGGATTCGTTAAAAAAAACAGAACTGCCACATTTGGACAAATGACAATTGTCAAGAGATTGTTTCAAGGTCGATACATCGACAAAGATTGGCTGTTTAGGCTGATGGCGTATTCGAGCTGTACTTCCTCTAAAACGAGCACTTACCATGTATGGTGTTCGCTATGGCGAGCTGATAGCGGTCTTCTTGTAGAAAGTAGGAAGGAAAAAAAATGTTATCAAAAGTTTGGGATTTTCTAAAACTTTCTTTTAAAAATTTTTCCGCTTAAAAACAAATTCAATAAAATATTTTCTTTTGAGAATAAAATTTAATTTAAGAAACTTGCTTAGTGGATTCGTTAAAAAAACAGAACTGCCACATTTGGACAAATGAGAATCGCCAAGAGATTGTTTCAAAGTGGATACATCGACAAAGATTGACTGTTTAGGCTGATGGCGTATTCGAGCTGTACTTCCTCTAAAACGAGCACTTACCATGTATGGTGTTCGCTATGGCGAGCTGATAGCGGTCTTCTTGTAGCCTGATATTGAGGTTAATTAAAAAGTCGGAAGAAAAAAAATGTTTATCAAAAGTTTGGGATTTTCTAAAAATTTCTTTTAAAAATCCTTCTTCTTAAAAACAAATTTAATAAAATATTTTCTTTTGAGAATAAAATTTAATTTAAGAAACTTGCTTAAAATAATTGTTTTTCGCTGACCGGTAAGAACATATGTTCCAACATCTTAAGTTTTCTTAAACATTTGATTAAAATCACATACATCATTTAATCCAGCCTATTTGTATGTGCTCAATAAATGGAGCGTATCTTTTAATTTCCATTAAGCCACTTGTAGATTTACTCAGTCACGTTTTCATGGAACACATGTGCAAATTTAATTACAATATCGTATCAAGAGATTAACATACATTCCAACACAACTGCACACAAGTTTTCTAATTTCAATACCGTTGTATTTGAACCAGATGTATATGAATTAAAGAAAGCGAAAAACTTTTCAAATACAAGTTTTTGTTGCTGCAAAGAAAATTAAAATTAAATGCAATCAATTAAAAAATATTACTGTTTTTACATTTATCACAACGACATCGATTACCGCAATGCTTCACGGTTTTAAAAGCTTGTCAACCAACCGGCTTTACAGCTTAAAGTTACAGACTATGATGATATAGAAAATTTTCTTTTTTTTTCGTACGCCACCAATTAAAATTGCCATTAATGTGAATTGACATGAAAATAAAACCACTAACATTTATAATTTATTAAAAATTTCTCCTTAACATAGATTTAAATAAATAAATATGAAATAAATAAGTAAATGCAAAAAAAAAGTAAGTAAATAAACTTGCAGTCAAATTTATGGCTTAAATCCTCTACTTTTTAATCTTTTTAGTTTCTGACTGGCAAAGGCAGGCGTTTTTCGTTAGCGTTTTAATCCAAGTGCCATAGCGATTGACGCGAGCATAGACGCCTGGATAACCAGCCTTGGCACAGCCTTCTCCCCAGGACACAACACCAGCCAGTTGATGTTCACGCGTGCCGGGCGCCACAATATGCAGCGGCCCGCCGCTATCACCTTGGCAGCTGTCTTTTTTGCCTTCTTCGTAACCAGCACAAAGCATGTTGTCCGTGATACGTGAGGGACCGTATCGACTTTTGCGGCAGTCATCTTGTGACATTATGGGTACTTGAACTTCCTGTAAAGAAAAGGGAATAACAAAAATCATGTTTAATTTAAATAAACTAATGAATTTTTTAGCAAAAAAAAAAATCGGTTACTTTGAATCGAATACATTGATTGTGATTTTCTTTTTTACCAAAAAATCGCTTATATATTGTTGTTTATTGCTTTTAATTAATAAGGGTGACTGGATGGCTGATTTAGCAGCGTATTCTACCAACGGTCTCGTGTTACTGCACACAAGCAAAAAAGCTTCGCAGTTTTTGTGTTTGTTAAAAAAAATGGATTATTTTTTATATAAATTTTTTTTTTTTTTTTTATATTTAATTATTTGATCTTGTTTTGGTAAATATTTCTTATTTTTGCAGCAAAAGATCGTTTTATGTTATATAAAAAAAATGTAACAGTATTTATTTCAATATTTCGATAACAATTTGTTAACATCGTCTGGAAAAAAACAATACTCTTAAGCAAAAAATAATAATTTTAGATCAGTGGTGCCCACAAAGAGAGAATACTCAGTATATAAATGTAACGAGTGATTTTTTTGCTATTATCTTTTTGGCAACACTAGTTTTGACAGCTCACGCACGTTTTGTATCTTGTGTCACTGTCAAACATCTTCAGTTTGGTCTATAATTTAATCATAAATCGTCTTCCAAACGAACAACGCTTGCAAATTATTGAATTTTATTACCAAAATGCGTGCTCTGTTAAGAAAGTTCATCGTGCGCTTCTTCCATTTTATGGTCAGTTTAATCGACCTACTGAGGCTTCTATTCGGGCTATTGTAAAAAAATTTCGCACCAAATTTACATTGTTGGACATTAAACCACCAACACGCTTACCTAGAGTGCGAACTGAAGAAAATATCGCAGCCGTATCGGCCAGTGTTGGTGATGACCGTGAATTATCGATTCGGCGCCGTTCACAGCAATTGGGCCTTTGTTACTCCACGGAAAAGGATTTGGGTGTGAAGCCTTATAAGATACAGCTGGTGCAAGAATTGAAGCCAAACGACATACCACAACGCCATATTTTTGGTGAATGGGCTCTTGAAAAGATAGATGAAGATCCACTTTTTTATCGCAGAATTGTGTTCAGGGACGAGGCTCATTTCTGGTTGAATGGATACGTGAACAAGCAAAACTGCCGTATTTGGAGTGAAGAGCAGCCAGAAGCATTGCAAGAGCTACCAATGCATCCACAAAAAACAACCGTTTGGTGCGGATTATGGGCTGGCGGCATCATTGGCACGTATTTCTTCAAAGATGATGCGAATCACAACGTTACTGTGAATGGTGAGCGCTACCGTGCGATGATAACAAACTTTTTTTTGCCCAAAATGGAAGAGCTTGACTTGCATGACATGTGGTTTCAACAAGACGGTGCCACATGCCACACAGCACGCGAAACAATGGACCAATTGAGAGGCGAGTTCGGTGAACAGTCTATTTCACGCTTGGAACCAGTCAATTGGCCGCCCAGATCGTGCGATTTAACGCCTCTAGACTATTTTTTGTGGGGCTATGTTAAGGCTAATGTCTATAGCGACAAGCCCGCTTCGATTGACGCACTGGAAGCCAACATTGCCAACATTATTCGTGAGATACCGGCCGAAATGTTGGAAAGAGTATGCCAAAATTGGACTAAGCGGATGGACCATTTGAGGCGCAGCCGCGGCCAACATTTGCATGAAATAATCTTCAAACATTAAATTATATCGACCCAACTATCGATCCAAATAAATATTTCATGCATTTTTCTGAATTTTATGTTTTTTTTTTAATTTCCGATAGTTCTTATAAAATCATCCATTGAGAGCTTTACGTGGGGATCAATATTTTAGGTACTTTTTTCTAGATGTAACACAGAAAGAGAAAAATTTGAGGTGTTTTTTTAGAGTCACACAAGTTCTTATGCATCAAGGAAATATATGTTTATTGAAGAAAAATGGTGTAGTCCCACAGAAGTTAGGGTTAGCTTATAGGAGTGGACTGTATGAGTTGTTAGGAGTAGGCCACCACTTTTCCCACTATTATACCTTAGTATTAGAATATGATTGAGGATAGGTATGAGTGTATGTTATTAGTGTTAGGTTATGGTTGATGACTGTACGCTTGTGTGAGAATGAGTGTGTGTGTGAAATTCAGTTTCAAGAAAAGTTGAGTAAATTTAAGCAACTGCTTCGGAGGTTAAAAAGTAAGTAAATCAGTTGTGTTAGTTTCAAAGAGATTAAAGCTAAAATGTTCTATATTGGAATGTTCGAAACATCAATACTCCACATAGCATATTAATTTTCCTGACGATGATAACAAATTGTCATCAAAATATTGAAAATAAATACTGTTAAATTTTTTTATATAACATAAAACGATCTTTTGCTGCAAAAATAGGAAATATTTATAAATTTTTTTTTTATTCTTTCAAGCAAAAACTTTCCTTTTCGATTTTATTACATTTAATCGCTTATTTATAATCGAATTTAAAACAAAAATCGTTAACTGTTAAAATTTCATTAATATTTTTTCAACTTATTATTTTTAATCGATTATTTACGGTCAAATTAAAAAAGATCGGTTACTTTTAATCGCATATTTAGTTTTTGATTTTTTTAGGCCAACATTTCATTTATAAATTTTTCGGTTTATTATTCTTAATCGATTACGAATAATAAAAAAATTGTTTACTTTAATGAACAATCGTTTTTATTCTTTTAGCCAAAAAAAAAAAAAAAACTCTTGTATAATTGTTATAAAGTTGCTTAGTGACGCATTAATAGCTTGTTTATTACTTTTAATTTTTAAGGGTGACTCGATGGCTGATTTGGTAGAGTATTCGACCAACAGTCACGTTTTACTGCAGACAAGCAAAAAAGCTTTGCAGTTTTTGTGTTTGTTAAAAAAAAAATATTATATTTTTATATAAATTTTTTTTTAGTCTTTCAAGCAAAAACTTTCCTTTTCGATTTTATCACATTTAATCGCTTATTTATAATCGAATTTAAAACAAAAATCGCTAACTAATAAAATTTCATTAATATTTTTACTTATTAAATTTAATCGATTATTTATGGTCGAATTAAAAAGTTCGGTTACTTTTAATCGCATCTTTAGTTTTTGATTTTTATAGACCAACATTTCATTTATAAATTTTTCGGTTTATTATTCGTAATCGATTAAGAATAATAAAAAAATTGTTTACCTTTAATGAACAATCGTTTTTATTCATTTCGCCAAAAAAAAAAAAAGACTCTTGTATAATTCTTCGCTTATTATTTTTAATCGAGTATTAACAGTCGAATATAAATATATCGGGTACTTTGAATCGATTATTTTGTTTTGTTTTATCGATTTTTTATTGATGTATATTCTTCTCCTTTATTGCAACATAATCATATCTCAAAAAAATGACATTTTCAAAATCTCATTTTTTGAGACAACAACAAAATTGTTGACAGTACTACCTTTTATATTGCGCCAAAATTTTATTTAAATTACATTTATATTTTTTTAAAATTTTATATTTATATTTATAAATATAAATATAAATTTTTTAAAAATTTTTTCTAAGATTTGTATGGAAATTAAAAATTTGAAATGTGTTTTTTTTTTCGAAACAAGCTTTTTTGCGTTATAACTATGTTGCAATAAAGGAGCGATATAGAATCGAATTTTTATATAAATTAGCTTTTTTTCAATTTATTATTTTTAAATGTTTATTATAATCGAGTTAAAAAAATCGCCTACTTTCAATCGAATATTTTTGCATTCGTTTTGGCAAAAAATTCTTATATAATATTTAGTTTATTATTTTTAATCGATTATTTATAATCGGATCGAAAAAACGGATACTTTTAATCCATTATTTATTTGCTTGATTCTTATAGCCAAAAAAATTATGTATATTATTCTCAGTTTATTATTTTTGATCATATATTTATAATCGAATATATTAATTTAGGCAAAAAACTGATGTGCCCTTATAATCGGATCCAAAAAATGCGTACTTTTAATCAATTATTTATTTGGTTGATTCTTATAGCCAAAAAAATTATGTGTATTATTCTCAGTTTATTATTTTTGATCATATATTTATAAACGAATGTATTGATTTAGGCAAAAAATTTATGTGCCCTTTTTTGAATTCACAATTTTTAATTTCTTATTATAATCGTGTGTAAAAAATCGGTTACTTTTGACGGAATATATTTTTATTCTTTTGGACAAAAAAGTCATATATACGAGTATGTATATATTTTTTCTCGATTATTTATAATTGAAGCTAAAAAAAATCGGTTAGTCGATTATTATTTTCTGTATTCTTCTTTAGCAAAAAATTCATGTATTTTTTTATCAGTTTATTAGTTTTGGTTGTTTATTTAAAATTGAAGTTTTAATAGAATATATTGATTTTGTTAGCCAACAAATCCATGTATACTTTTTTCAGTTTAAAATTTTTAATCGGTTACTTTTAATTGAATATTTTTTCTCTTTTAGACAAAAAGTTCATATGTAATATTTAGTTTATTACCGGTTTATTAAAATTAAATCTAAAAAATTGGGTACTTTTAATCGACTATTTTTTTTTTATTCTTCAAGCAAAACGATGCTTGTTTATTGTCATCAGCTTATTACTTTCAATCGTTTATTTAATATCGAACTTTTAATAACCTATATTGATTTTTTAGCCAACAAATTCATGTATACTTTTTTCAATTTATTATTTTTAATTTTTTATTATAAAAGAATTATAAATAATCGGCTACTTTTAATCGATTTTTTTTATTTTTTAACCAAAAAACTTATTTATATTATTTTAGTTTATTATTTTTAATCGATTATTAATACTCAAATACAAAAGAAATTGATTACTTTTAAAGCAATATTTTATTTTTATTATTTTTGCAAAAAAAAAATCATTTATATTCTTTCTGTTTATTATTTTTAATAGAGTTTGAAAAAAGCTGTTACGTTTACTCAAATATTTAAATTCTTTGACCACAAAAATTCATTTACTAATTTATTGAATATTTGATGAACTTTTTATAGTTTTTTTATAAATGTGATTTTTGGTTTTTGTACATTTTTACACCTTATTTTCCAAATTATATTTTTTCCAACTCATTTATATTTTTCCCAATTTATTAGCTTTAGTCGATTATTTTGAACAAATTTTAAAAAATATTCGGTTACTTTAGCCAGAATATATATTTCTTTTATTCTTTTAGCCGAACAATACATTTATATTTTTTAAATTTATTAATTTATAATCGATTATACATAACTGAATTAAAGCAAAATCAGCCACTTTTAATCGAATAATTTTGTTTAATCTTTAAGCCAAAGCGTTTATATATTTTTAGCTTATTATTTTCAATCGATTATTTATGATTTAATAGTTCCTATAGAAGAGGTTTGATCATTTTAAATCGAATATATAACTTTTAAGCATTTTTGATTATTTTTAAAGAAAATGTTTAATCTTTTTTTTATAAACAATTTTCAAGCAATTTTAATCGATTATTTTCTTTTGTCTACTTTCGATCTTAAATCTTATTGCAATTTTATATTTCTATAAAGTGCATGCATTTTAAATGCAGTATTTTGCAGTGCAAACTTTCGAATACTCTCTTTAATCGAATATTTACTTTTGAGTTTTTTCGATCATTTTTAATCGAAAATCTTCTTTAACTTTTTTTTGTAAATTTTTATGGTTATTTTGAAGTTTTATTTTAAGCTACACTTTGTCTCACCTGCAATGTATCCGAAGTTGGGCCGCCGACTTTTAAAGCACCCCAACCCGTTACCGTGCCCGTTTCACCTTTAAACGACTTGCCCGGTGCGGGCATACAAACTGGATGCATTAGCTCGGTCATTTCTACTGGTTCATCCAATTTTATAATCGCAATATCGTTGTCATAAGTCCGGGCATTATATTTAGGATGCGTTATGATTTCCGCTACCTTGCGATCGATTTTTAGGAAATTCGACATTTTGCGGTCATGTTCCAGCAAACGCACACTAATGCGCTCGCGGCGAAAACCATAAACACAATGCGAGGCAGTTATTAGGAATTGGTCATTGATGAGAGTGGCAGCACAATAGAAACGTCCGCCGTACAGCAACATGGACATCCAGGGATATTGATGTACTTCAGTTTCCTGACCACCCACAATACGTTTTTGTGTATTAGCAATGCCGCAAAAGCATTCTGAACAATTTCGGGCTGGTATCAGCTCCGGTGGAGGTGTGATGGGAGTGGGTGGTAAAGTTGGTGTGGCAGTCGTTGAAGGTGCCTGTGTAGTGGTGGTTGTAGAGCTTGTACTTGATATTGTTGTAGCGGCAACAGTTACATCTGGTTCTTGTGTTGTCTTCTCTGGATTCACAGTTGTTGAGGTAAGAATAGCGGTTTCAGTTGTACTGGAACTGGAGGCGGCTGCTCCCGAAAATGATCCCGTTAAATTGGAAAAGTTTGGCCTTTGCGGCAACAAAGAAAGCACCCACTGTACAAATGTATTTTGTGATTGTCTTAAGCTTAGCTCTTGTTCTTCATTGATGGGTGTAGTCTTATGGCGTACGGCTTGTGTGGCACATAATAATGCTAGCACCACGAAAAGCCATAAAACGTTTTGGATTTTAATTAACATTGTTTTTTATTTAAAAAAAAAAATCTTTCTTCGTTCGAATAACTAACGCTTGATCAACCGTTTGCGAATGTTCACGTTTAACAACCGACTGTAACTATTGGTATTTTCTTGAATGTCAGGGAGCCTACAAAAATTTCTTCTGTATGACTTCTTTCACTTTAATTAAAATGCAAAATCAAAAAAAAAAAAAAAGTATATAATAATAATAATAACAACTTGCTGCAAATTAACTCTCTTTCTCTTGCTCTCTCTTTCTCACGCATACACTCTATTTAATAACCAGCAACACTGTTTCCCAAATACATCTTTTTGCCTACAATTTTCCTACAAAATTTTTCCATTTCAAACAACACTTGCCTAAATTATGTTGGTATCAGCGTTGGCCATAATCTCAATTTCCTATACTCCCGAGTATAGCACAAAAAAGTCAGATGAAGTTAGGCCTGACATTTACACCATTAAAATTTTTGTGTATGCTAACAAAATCTTTATGCGAACCAGGAAGATATGAAGCGTGGTCAAACCAAAACTTATATATTAAAGGGTTTACACAAATATATGTGAAAATATTGCTTAAATGCTCGCCACGTCTTGGGTGGCCTACTTTTAGCCGATGGCTCTGAATGAGGATGAATGTCGCTATCATGCCAAAATGTTTCATCCTTCAGCTCTTGAATTGTTCTTGGCCAATCTTTTCTGGTCGATATTATTAATGACTCTGAATGAGGATGAATGTCGTTAATATTCCGAATTGTCTCATCCTTCAGCTCTTGAATTGTTCTTGGTCTATTTTTTTCGGACCAGTACTCAAGGGATGTCCCCTATATATGAAGTGCATCGTACTGGAACTAGAAAACTAGATGATGATTAAAGACATACATCTTTTCTTTTAAATATCTTCAAAGAAAGAAGTCCCCCGGCATTAAATCACACGACCGTGGCATCTAATTAACACTGCACCTCTTAAGTAGGCCCTGTTAAGCGTGACCTATCAGAAAAGTGGTAATATCCTGTTGGAATCACATATTGTTCAGGTCCATGTACTGAATTTCTAGCAACAAAAAGTCTACTAACATTTCGTGATAGCGTAAACCATTCACGGTGACTCCTTTGTTGGAATCACATATCGTTCAAGTCCGTATACTGAATTTCTGGCCACAAAAAGTATATTAACATTTGTGGTAGCGTAAACCATTCACGGTGACTGCTTAGTCGACCTCATTTTCAAAACAAGTACAGCCTGATGGCTCCATCAACCAACAGTCACTCTTTTTAGATCTACATATATACTTCTTAATAATCACTCGTGAGTTCTCATTTCTGCTTAGTAATGAATCCAGTGGAGTGAAAGTATATCTCGTCGCTAGAAGATTTTTCTTGTAACGTTTTCTTTTCTGGGGCATGGACAGGTAAGAGTCCCTTATTTATTATAGCAAATAAGACTCTGAGAGGCCGCGTGACTTATATTCTGTTTGACTTCCAAAGCACTCACCATGGGTTAATTAACGGAATGGGGATCAGCAAAGCCCTCGAGGGATTCTATTTGCAGACCATCCATCTTAGTTGAAGTTCCTATCCTGACTGAAGCGTTCTGACTGTGGTTTATAGCTAATATTACAGGAATTGGAATGAGCCTTACCTGATAACTATGGTGCATACCGGATTTTGGAGGCTAATAACCCTTGAGGGCCTGATATCTGTAATATAAGGAATCAGTAGTGATGGTTAGGCCGATGAGTTGGTTAAGGGCTCTTGCCCATAATGTCTTTGGACTACATTTTAATTTATTTATTTATTGAATCTTTACAATGTGAACTAACAATAAGTATTAAAATTCTTAATACTAAATACAAGAAATTAACTAAGACCAGCCAATGCTAGACAAAAAGTTGTATTATGCCTGAACTATATCGGTAAAATCCCCTATTTAAAACTCTGATGTTGGCAAGGGTATCTCTTCTTTTTAACCAAGTGTGGCCGCCAAAATTAAGTATGTTGCATGTAAGAGGATTTGGGTGAAGTTCCAGCTTTGGACCACTAACTGATAACCCTGTATCTCAATGAGTGTCTAGGAAATTGCATACAGTGTGAAATGCATTTAAATCAGTACCTGCCATGATCTGACGATGGACCTACTGAATGGGGTAAACTATTTACGACTCACCAGCACCCGCATCTGGCTTGCTAAGCTCATACCGGTCGCAACTTTTTGTTATAAGTTTGTAGCTTTATAAATGAGCCCCTTGCCTAAAAGTTCAGGTCTTCTTGTCCCTCCTGTATGCAATTTTCCAACAGTCAATGGAAGACAAGGCTCAATGAGTTGGTACGCCGACGCCCATTAAGAGCATCAGCCCTTAACCAACTCACTGGTTCACCCTTCACTCCTTACAGTACAGGCAACAGCATCTCGGGTAATTGTTAGCCCTCGAAAACCGGCATGCGCCATAGTTATCAGGCAAACTAATTCCTCTTCCTGCGATTTTAGGCTTAAATCACAGCCAGATCGTTTCACTCAAGGTAAGTACACACCTCAACCAAGATCAGCACCAAGAAATCTGTAAAGCAGAATCTCCCGGGGGCTTTATGGATCCCTGTTCTGACAATTTTAGACATTGGCAAAGGGTTCAGCGGTTCAAGACAACATATATCATGCGGCTTTCTAGAGCTTTATTTGCTAAAACAAAAGTTGGTCTACTTCCCCGTTATGCTCCAGAGAGCAGAGTGCCCTAGTTTTCTGTACAGCAAATCAAACCCTGCTCTCCGAGGATTTGAGAAAGAGAGGGAGATAGAGAGAGATGTCTTCAAATCTCATTTCCTCTATAAAATCTTCATTCTGACCCCGCTGCTTAGAATTTTTGTTGATTTCTTTTAAACCTTTTCGCAAAAATAATTACTTTCTAGGAAACAGTGTAACTTTTTACAGTTTTTATGGTCTGGTTTTTACAACTTGTTGAGCTTTTACATTCTATTTTCGTATGACTTCTATCCGAACCTGCTTGATATCAGCCTGTAGTGCTTTGCTTTTGCGTGGGAGTCTTTTGGCCAGTTTTAATTGACTTTACTAAATCAGTTTAAATTTTTTGCAGTTGCCTCTTAAGTGGCGAAAGTTTGATTTTATTCAACTAATAAATGTTTTTGTTGCTTTTGTGTTCGAATAAAAAAAAATAGTATATTTGCTATAAACAAAAAAAAAACATACTCGTACTACTTATACCACTTGGGACAGTTGGTCATCTTTACGTGAAATGTGTCGTTAATAAGTTGGCAGCATAAATGGTTATAAAAAGAAAAGAAAACACAAAACAATGTTATATTTCCAAAAAAAAAAAAGCCGAGTTTAGTGAGTGCCAAAACTCACAACACACATGCAGAGTTTGGAATTGTATAATTTTCATAATGGGTTTCATAAATTCAATATTAAATAATCCGTATTGTCTATTGTTCAGAGTACGAATCTATTTGTTTTGTTTTATTTCAAAAATAAATAACATAAATTTTTTTACTAGGAATTTATTTATTTTTATTTTTTATTTTTCAACCACCAGCTGATTAAAGTTGCAATCAACTTTTTGTTGGTGTTATGAATTTTAATTGATTTATGGCAATGCTTCGTTTTTATTTGTCTGTGATTAAGTTTTTTTAATTGATTTTTAAATTTATTGAGGTGGGTCTTGAAAAACAAAACAAAAAAAATAAATTAAAAAGCTACTGGCCGAACTGGGTCATTAACTCTAAAAAAAATATATATATAAGAAATATAAAATAAAAAGAGCCATTTTGCAGGCTAAGCTTAGAGAAAAGATCTGTCTGTAGAAGCCGACGGCAAGTCTTGAAAAGTAAAGGCATTACATCCGCATTCTATTTTCAAAAAGAAAGTGTTTTAAAAAAGTGTTAAAAGTTTTTCCCCAAGCATTTTGGTTGGCATGTCATAACGTCCAGTGACATAAGGTCCATGGACGTCATGGCACACTAAAAAGCATCAAAAGCTCCACGGACGTTAAGACACCTTTGAAAGTGACATAATGTCTATCAGGAAGGTGTCGTAAAGTCCGCGGCCATTATGACACTTTGCAGAATGTCATAACGCCCATAACTTAAGTAATAATCAACAATTTTTAGAAGTAGAAAATATTAATTGTAATACCTTTATCATACCTTTGTCATATATATAAACATACACACAGAGAAAAAATACGTTCTTTAATTTTTGTCAGCGAACGATAATGCATATCTCGTTAAATTGCATACTGTTGTCAAACTGTGAACATACCGCCGTTAAATTGCGAGTAGATAGCACAAAAATATCGGTATTAAATTGAGAATGTCTTGTTGTCAAGATGGGATTATTTTGTTCAATTAAAAACGAATGTTGTCAAAACGACCTTGTGTCACCTGTTATGATTTGTTTATAATTTTGATATTACGTTTTCTGTGTTTTCTAAGTGCTGTTATTTGAAAAGAAATATATACGTACTCGTATATAATAATATAAAGGGCAAGCAATTTGGTTTATCTGATAAAGAGTGGAGTCAATTTCTTGTATACTATATAAGTAAGAGCTATGACACCGAAAGTGTGAACCAATTTGATAATAAGAACGGATTTTATTGGTTCACATAAAAGCCGTTCCTATTTACCGAAATATACGGTTATTTTCATAATTAACTTCTTTTTTAATTACGGACTTTATGACATTTTAAAAAATGACATAATATCCATTAGCAAAGTGTCACTATGTCCATGGACACATGACATTTTCAAAATTGTCATACTGTCCTTGGATCTTATGACACGTTTATGTGTGTCACAGTGTCCATGTGATTATGACACTGGACATTATGACATGCCGCCACATTTTGTAACCAAAATGTTATGTTCCACAAGTGTTCCTCAACTTTATATCGATAAAATATCTTTTTAGTGTGATATCAATAGTTCACCTTTAAATGCTAATAAATGCTGTCAAATGACCTTTCATAAGTCATTGTAAGTCAAATTTCAGATCTTGGCACTATGTTAGATTATGAACTTAACTTTAATGCGCATCTTGATTATATTATATCAAAAGCTTATGCTGTCGGTGCTTTTATAAGAAGAAATTGTAAAGATATTTCAGATCCTAGAACATTAAAAACCTTTCATACTGCTTTTGTTCGCCCCAAATTAGACTACTGTTCTTTCTTTATTGAAATCGCCGTACAGGCTGTTAGATTTTTCGCTTTTATACAACGTTTAAGAGCCAGGCAGTATGTATTCTTTGCTCCAAAAATTGTACATACAAAAATAAAGTTCCACAAAAATGTCCTTAAAAAATATGTTCCATAATTTTTAAATATTGTTTAAAAAACATTTGAAGTTTTTTTTAAGAAACCTTTTCTTAGAAATATTTCAAAACACTTTATTTTCAGCAAACTTTCTTTACTAATTATTTTATATTTTTTGTTTAACTATGATACACAACAATTTATTTATGATCACACGTAGAAGAATGAACTAACTTTATGTTGCAGACAAAAATCGTCTAAGATGTCGATGGCGTTATGTTGCCAACCATCTAAATTTCTTGTATGACATCAATGATCTTTAACTTCGACTACCATTTGCCGCTACAGCCATCTATTGCAAAAAGGTGGAAGCCAAGTTATACACCAATAACAGCGTTGTCAACTTTGAAATTTCAAAACGCACCAAAATGGGGGAAATTACGCGTTATTTCAACAAAAACGCATCGAATTTTGAATTTTTTCCTTTCATTTTTAAAAACCTATTTTGTATTTTAAGAAGTACATTAAAAACATGAGAATGAAAGAATCTTTTAAGCTACTAGTATACAATGAAACTGGGTCTTATAGCAACGCCTGACGGCATCCCATCAAAATCGTTCAATAGCTAGAATTCGTGTTTGTCAAACTTGGCCTCTAATACGACTCTGTTAGTTTCATTATGGGTAACATTACCCACCTTTTTAATAATTATAACGATATTTTAACAAATTTAATTTATTTACATGTGTTGTCTACCCAAATCAGTTGTTACTTTTACTGCCACAAAAAAAAAAATACAGTTCTTAACATCACCAAAATTTATTGCAGGAGCTTATAACCTTTAACATACAGTCGAAAGAAGTTACGATTATCGGAGCACTAAAAGTTACAGAATCACACTTCCATCACACATTCAAATTCGATTAATAGCAATTCTATCAAACACAGTGTATTTGTGTTTTCGTAAGCTAGGTCTTTAAAAGAATTTATTGAAATATAGGAAAATTTGCCAGAATTATAACAAATTAAAGATGAAATTTAACATAATCAATATTTAATGCAAACTTTATAGTTTCTTTAATAATTTGGTAATTTCTCAATTACCAAAACCGCAACGAACCCACGTGCCATCATAAATACGAACTTCACTGCATTTATTGCAACATTTGACAAACATGGCTTGATCGTTTAATAGCAAAACACTCTCTAAACGCAGCAGATTTTATAAAACGAAATGTTTATTTTTCTCGATAGTGGCACTTGATTAACAGCCTGTTCGACGATATCAAATGAAAATGTATGCGAAAGAAAGCTAGTCACTCACATTCGAATCAATTTGGGTTTCTCTATGTCACTATTGTTCGTTCGCATGAACTTATGTATTTTAATTGAATTTTGACACATCGTTCTCGTAGAATAAAGTTAGAAAAAACCCAAATTAATTTTCTTTCGCCCTCAATGCGAATGAAATTATCCTTTCGACATCGGCGAACTGGCTGTAAATATTAAAACAAAAAGTTGAGTTGAATTTGATTTTGTACCACCGAAATTAAAAAACCCACCGAAAATGTAAGAAACTAAACTAAAGAATTTTTCGCACAAATAATTTTAAAAAGCACCAAAAACGTTGCGAAACGCACAGAGTTGACAACGCTGACCAATAATTATTTCAAATTTCCCTAAAATATAGATAGCAAAATTTTATTCTGTTCTTGTTATGTTTTTTCGTAATGTAATATTATAAACTCCACTGTTGTTTGCAAACTATTTTTCGCATCTTTAGTATTGACATTATAAAAGCATTAAAATATAATTAACAATTTAAGTTGATATTTAAAATTAACAACTGAAAAGCAACAAACTACTAATAGATAAACAAATTCATTGTCAGATTAGGGTGGCTGGGACAGAAAGACAGGCGAAACACAGAAGCAGACAAACAGCCAACCAAGTGGCAATATAAACCAACAACTGCAACAACAAAAAAGCAATACGATACGATACTCGTAGCCGGCCGTTACGCTTCAGTTAACTTCAAGTTCAAATATGATTATCACGTTTTATTTGCAACAATTTCACAGATAACACAGATATACAACACTCGTTTATTGCAATCCACAGCACAAAAATTTTACTAAATATTTCGTTACAAGAAATTATTACACCGAAACTCTGTTAAACTTGCAAATCTATTAAATTTATTTAAATTCTCTTTTCTTTCTAAATTAAGTACAATTTGGTTTTAAAATATTTGGCACTGATATTCACAACTTTGTTTACGACGAACGCTTCATTAAATAATATATAAATTTTTCCTTTTCTAATTAGGGACGCACCAGTCGACAGTTGTCGACTCGTGCATAAGTTTCGGTGTACAAGAGATTACATATGGCAGCATTATTGTCAAAATTCATTTCGGCAACCTTGAATTCGGGGTTAATGGCAATTTTAAGGGTATAGGAACCGGTATTAAGTTCGGTTATATCAACCCATTGGCAGTCCAGATTATACAAATAGACGTCAGAGCAATTGACAGAAATACCTAAAACAAAAATATTAGTAAGACTTTATAACGGGTGGTTAAATTTTAAAGGCTGATGTTGAATGTAAATCACACCTAAACGTCAAGCTTCTTTCTACATTTCATTTCAGATTTCTCAATTCCAGCCTAATTCAATTTGAACCAAGGAAAGATTCACAATCGAGCAACACACTAAAGTTATTCGGGCTTATTATGAAAATGGTCCTTCAAATCAAAATGTACTCTTATATCATACACTTCGTAATTTGTTCGACCAATTTAATAGTCCAAATGTGTGTACAGTCCGAAAAATTGCGTGAAAGTATTAGCAAACTGGGTCTATAGGAGATGTGAAAATACCAGCATTTGTTCGCACAGCTCATTCTGCTGAACGAGCGATGTTTGCAATAGTGTAGTCCACCTCCACTCGTCGCCGTGCCCAACAATTGCGCCATTCACGCTCGTCGCTGATGAACATTATGGATAAAGACTTCCATTTATCCGCTTACAAAGTGCAATTGGCTCAAGATTTAGAGCCACTTCACCATACCAAGCGCCGTCAATGGTCAGAATAGTAGCTAGAAAAGGCAACAATGGAAGCTGAATTTTTGAAGAAAATCCTCTTGAGTGATAAGACACATTTTCACCTCAATGAAATCGTCAATTAGCAGAATTGCCGCATTTAGACGAATGATAATCCAAAAGTGATAGTTGAAAGACTAATGCAACCACAAAGAGTAATTGTTTAGGGCGATTTGTGGGTTAGAGGCATCATCAGGCCGTATTTTTTCCAAAATGACAGTTACTGTGAATGGTGTTCGCTATTGTGAGATGATAACGAACTTTTTGTGGTCGACTTGGAAGACGGCGTCACTGGTAACACAGCTAACGAAACAGTGGCTCAAAAACCGTGTGATTGGACACCATTGGACTTCTTTCTTTTGGGTTATTTGAAAGAAAAGGTGAATGTCGATAAGTCAGCAACAATTAAAGAGCTAAAGGATGAGAGTGAAAAAGATTTACAACAGCTCCGGACTTTACGGCCTTATTTTATGATGGACACCATTCACCAGGGCCCCCGTGTAGTTTTACACAGGTGACAATTCTTGCCATATGTTTGTAGCCATATGGACAACCCCTTGTTCACGAGTTCGGGCATTCTAGTCCCTTCTGTATGCAATTTCCCAGCAATCAATGGAAGAGAAGGCTTAGGGATCTAGTATCCTGAATCCCACTAGCGATATCTCCCCTTAAACTATTTCACCCGTCTAACCATCACCACTGATTCCTTACAGTACGGTATCTCTTCCAAGGCAACAACACTCCGGGGGTTGTTAGCTCCCTCTTCCTGCGTTTTCACGTTTCAACGCCAGAACGCTCCAGCCCAGGTAGACAACTCAACCATAATCAGCCCCAGTTACACTGCAAGCAGAAGCAGCCGGGGGACACACTGATCCCAGTTCTGCCTATTTATACTCTTGATAAGGGTTTCGGAAGGCAACACAGCATAGGTCATGCGGCTTTCTAGAGTTTTAAACAGAGTGCCCTGGTTTGGAGTACTCCAAGGCAAATCCTGTTCCCGGGGGGAGCTAAAGGTTGAGATAATTCGGCACCAAACATCAATTATGCCTCAGCGCCATCAAAAATTTCTGCTATTGGAAGGAGGTGTGCTGCACTGCGGTCGCGGCGACCATTTGGACGAAATTGTGTTCAAATAGCAATATTATCATGATAAAACGAAATTACTATAATTCCTATTTTTGCCTTATATTCAAAATTAAAAACAGCCCTTAAAATTTAACCACCCTCTATAAAATTTTATAAAAGCAATAATCTTAAGTCTTACCTTGATCTCCGAAATTGGCACAATTGTATTTCTTTGGTATGCCCGGCAAGCATTGGCTGTCTTCCAGGCAAAATGAGGCCTTATGACCCTGAGCCACCTTATTACCCGCTAAATCGAAAATATCGAAAGTGGCAAATACCTCCATACTATGATAATGCCTTAAAAGTTGAAAAACAAAAATGCGATTAAAAGAAAAATCTGTTTAAACATCATCTTTGCATTCAAACTTACATATGACACATATGCCATTCCCACAAACTTTTATCCTTGAAGGGTCTGAAATCAGTGTTGCCGGAATTAAGAGCGCTGGCAGTGAACTTAAGCAAACGACGTGTGGCATAACGCCAATTGGGATCATCACGTTGTATATCGTAAGCCTCATTGGCCACACAATTCTCCTCCATTGCACACTGCATCAACACCATGGGCCGATCTTCCAAATGCGCCGTATGCTCAATTTCATAATAGTCTAGCACAAGATCGGGTGACAAATGATCACATATCACCACAGCAACATGATTGTGTGTTCCATGACAGGCAGGTATGCCACGCAAATGATCATGATGCAGACATTGGCTTAAAGCAGTCTCATTGCCATAGCACTCAGTGCCACTTATAATGGGCGGAGAAATATCAAGCCCGCCGAAATAGTCCGTTTGCAATGCATCACGGGCATAACCCAAACCCAGTTGTTTGCACACCACATTTGCCTCCAACAAAGACCAGCCATCAGAGCAAATAGTGCCCCATTTGCCATTATTAAGACGCACCTCTACACGTCCCTCTTTATGAGTGCGGCCACCTCTTAGACGTACGTCCATTCGTTGAGTGTAGTGTATTCTGTATTTTGGCTCATAATATGCAGGCCTTTCTTCCAATTGGGATTCAAGACCTATTGGGGCATTACAGATTACACCGGCTGCTTCACTGGGCTCACAGTCGTGTGTGCCCCAGCCGTCGAAATGGCAGTCAGTCAGTTCTTTTTCATGGCCTTCACAATAAAGATTGTCCATCCAAAAACGTTTTTTGGCCGGCCCAAAATAGCCACTGTGAGTTACTTTCCTTAAGCCCGGGAAGCCAAGTTGCTCACACACAATTTCTCCCTCCGATACATCCCATTCATCGTCACACACTGAACCCCAACGGTTGTTGTGAAGAACTTCTATGTTGCCTGGAAAAAACAAAGTTCTCTTTTATTCAATTTTAATGATAACAAAAATAAATCTAAAAAATTAACAAGTGATTTTATCTTAATACGAGTATTTTTTGATCTTTGTTTATGAAATATATATAAAATTTTTGCAGCTTAAGATCTTGTTTTTTTTTATATATAAAAAATTTGCCTTGAGAACCCCTGAGGATGTTGATATATCAATTAAAGATTTTTCTGAAGTCCTTAAACTGGCCGTACAACATGCTACCACTAGCCATACAAGATCGAGAAATGTGAGCAATAGAACGTATTCGTCTGAAATAGAGCAACTTCTGTCAGAAAAAAGAAGAGTCAGAAGAGAGTGGCAACTTCGAAGGTCTCCCCAGCTCAAAAGCAGGCTACGGGAGTGCATAAATCAATTAAGAAATCTGCTTGAAATCCAAAGAATGGCTTCCCTCAAAAATTATCTAGAAGGTCTTGATGGTAGCCCGCAAACCGACTATTCTTTATGGAAAGCGACAAAAGGTCTGAAAAGACCTGTAATAGGTAAGCCACCTTTGCGAACTTCATCTGGCGACTGGGCAAGAAGTGATTCTGAAAAAGGGATGGTGTATGTTAATCATTTGAAAAACGTTTTTACTGCAAATGATACAGTGGATGATGTTGCTGAATTTCCGCCATATGCTGTTAGACCGCCTGTGCCTTTGAGACTTAGTTTTCAAGATGTCGAAAACGTTATAAATAAAGTAAACTCAAAAAAAGCTCCAGATTTTGACAAAATTACTGGCAAAATGCTAGTACAGTTACCTCGTGTTGCTAGAAGAATTCTTCTTTTCATTTTTAACGCTATTTTGCGCCTAGAATACTATCCTGCAGAGTGGAAGGTGTCTATGGTTACTATGATACCCAAGCCAGGGAAGGATCCCACTAAAGTAGAGTCATATAGACCAATAAGTCTACTGCCAACAATTTCAAAACTTTTCGAAAAATTGTTAATGGCGAAGTTGACTCCAATATTGAATGATGTAGGATGTATCCCTGATCATCAATTTGGTTTTCGGGCTAAACACAGCACCATTGAACAAACGCATAGACTAGTTAATGTTATAAGAAAGACTTTTGAGGATAAAAAGTATTGCTCAGCTCTATTTATTGACGTTTCCCAAGCTTTTGATAAAGTGTGGCACGAGGGATTAATGCACAAAATAAAGTTGAACTTGCCTGCAAACACTCATAAGCTTCTGGAAAGCTATTTATGCGGCCGGAAGTTTGTTATCAGAGAAGGCGACTTTATAAGCCCAACTCAGCCAATCGAGGCAGGAGTTCCCCAAGGTAGCATTCTGGGACCCACTTTATATTTAATTTACACTTCTGACATGCCAACCAGATCTAGTATTCACACCTCAACTTTTGCAGATGACACAGCATTCTGCAGCGTACATGAAAACCATCAAGTAGCTTCGCGAAATTTGCAGGAGTATATTTCAATATTAGAGATGTGGTTAAAACTTTGGAAAATTAAAGTTAATGAACAAAAGTGTACTCACGTTACATTCACACTGCGTAGACAAACGTGTTCAGCTATCCAAATTAACAATTTACCTATTCCGCAGCAAAGTGAAGTCAAGTACCTTGGTATTCATCTCGACCGTAGGTTAACGTGGAAGCCTCACATTGACGCGAAAGTCACTCAGCTAAAATTAAAAGCAGCGCAATTAAATTGGCTTATGGGCAGAAATTCTACATTGAAATTAGATTGCAAACTTTTGTTATACAACGCAATACTAAAGCCTATATGGCGCTACGGAATTCAATTATGGGGCACCGCCTCAGCGTCAAATATTGAAAAAATTCAAAGGCGACAAAACAAAATTCTTCGAACAATTACTGCAGCTCCATGGTACGTAAAAAACTCCCGAATTCACAAGGATCTGTGTGTTCCACTGGTAAAAGATGAGTTTTCAGAGCATGCGACAAGGTATGTCAGCAAATTGGAACTTCACCCAAACCCTCTCGCACGAAACATACTTAATTTTAGCGGTCACACTCGGTTGAGAAGAAGGGATACCGTTGCCACCATCAGAGCGTTAAGTAGGTGATTCTACCGATATAATTGGCGCAAAATAAAACTTTTTGTATAGCATTGGCTGGACTTAGTTAATTTATTGTATTTAGTATTAAGATTTGAATACTTATTGTTAGTTCACATTGTGAAGATTCAATAAATAAATAAAAGCTAAAAAAAAAATAAAAAATAAATATATAAAAAATTTAACAATTTTCTAACTTTTATTTTTCAATATTTCGCCAACAATTTGTTATAATAAAATATTGAAAAATAAAAGTTAGAAAATTGCAAAATTTTTTATATAAAAAAAGTTGAGTTGCAAAAATTTTATATATATTTAAAAATTAACAAGCTTACTCCTAAAATTATTAATCATTAAAAATATTTCCACACAAATATTCCCCTTTCTAAAAAGTTTTTAGCAAATCCAAAAAGTTCAACACTTGAAGCTCTACACCGTAAAAAAACGACAGCAAATACGTTTTCATTAATAAAAACTTGTATTCCACAGATTATTTGTAGAAAATATCGTTTAGCAAAAATAGAAAAAAATTGCTCTAAAAACATTTTTAACAATTCTAAAAAAAAAAGATTTTAAGAAAGCAAACAGAACTCGTAAAATTATTTATAAAAACCATTGTATTTTAAATATATTCCACAATTATTTCTGGAAAAAATTGCTTTAATATAGAAGAAAAAACATTGTTTCAAATAACAATGTTTTTTTTTCATAGATTTTGTGCAACTTACGTTTCGTTTAGAAAGGAGGGAAAATTGCGATCCACAAATGCTTCCAGGAAGATATTTATAAGATTGCTTTCCAACCTCTGTTAAAAAAGAAACATAAATTCAAGTTTTTCTATAGAAGAAATAAGATTGACAAATCCTTTTAAGATTAAATTTGCAATTCTCTTTATTTGACAATTCCCTTATGAAAAAAGTCTACAATACTAATTACCTTCTAATTAAAAAATACTATAATCCCAAACTTGCGGAGAAAAAAGTAGAAAAATTATGTTGAACAAAATTAAAAAAAAAACGGTTTACAATATTGTTTTCTTTCTGTTTTTGCTTACAAAATTAAGTTTCACATGTTTGTCGTTAGAAAAATATATTCTACTAATGGTATTACAACCCTGCTTACTCTTACCTGTTCCACAGGTTTAGCCGTAGAGAAAATATGTTGCAGGACGATTTTCAGGAAAAGATTTAGCCCTTGCTTAAAGAATTGAGTTCCACAAGTTTATCCTTAGAAAAATAACTTTCAGAAATCCCCTCTAAAATAAATTTACAATGCTACCAAATTTTTCGTTAAAAAATACTACGTTACGTAAGTTTGGCTGTAGGAAAATAATAAGCCACGGGACTTTTCACAAAATTACTTTATTGCTTATTTTATTACTTCCATTTTGCTTAAAAACTTAAGTTCCACAAATTTACACTTGGAAAAATGTCCCATAAATCTCTGACATATTAAATTTTTATATAGTTTCAAATGAAAAAATAATACGCTCCACAAATCTGGATATACAGAGTATCCTAGAACGCTGTGTAAAGCTGAAGCAGGGTGTCAAGATTGATTTTAACCATTATGAGAAAAATCTAAAAAAAATATACATTTTTGTGCGAATAAAAAGCACTTCAACTGGAGAATATTTTGTTTCTGATTTTTCTTATGATGGTTACAATAAATCTTATCCCGAGTTCTGGGACACTCAGTGTATTAAAATTATGTTCCACATATATTTTCATAAAAATATAACAATACTGTTCACTTTCTATTTTTTTCCTGAAAATTCAGTTTCAAAAGTTTGTCCTTAGTAAAATATGTTCTACAAATCACTTCTGATGCAATGCTGCTTACTTTCTCATAAAAAATACGTTCCACAAATAATAAAAATAAAAATTTAAGGATGCTGTTTACTTTTCATTTTGCTTGAAATTCAGTTCCACACGTTTTTCCCTAGTAAAATATGTTGCACAAATCTCTTCTGCCACAATGCTGCTTACTTTATTATACATATTATATTATGTTCCACAAATCTCGCCATGTGTGAATTATGTTCCATTTATATATTTAGAGAAAATTTAATAACGCTGCTGGCTTTCTGTTTTTGTTTAAGAAATAAATTTTAAGAAAATTATTTTCCACAAAATTTTCCCAGACAAAATTGTAGTTTCGTAATTGCACGTTTTTCAGAGCACATTTCAAAATATGTTTAGAGAATGAATCGTAGTAAAAACAAAGTTCTACAAAGCTTTCCATAAAAAATTCAAGATTTGTATAATTAAAATGGTATATTTTAAAATTCTCTTTCAGAAATTTTAACTTTTAAAATTCTAAAAGGAAAATATGATTCATACTTTTTTTTTAAGTTAAAAAATATTGTTTACTTTCTGCTTCGGTTAAGAAACAAAAATTCCATTTTAAAAAAACATCTATAAATAAATGCCAGTCCCCCAAAGTAGTTTCTTTATGCTTGGCAAAAATTTGTAAGATTGAAAGAATGGTGTTTGAAAAATTGTTTAGCAAGAGAATTAGGCTCCACAAAGATTTCCCTTAAAAATTTGGCATTTTTATAAAGAAAAAAGTTTAGTATAATATATTCTCTAAGAAGTCTTAAATTTAAAATATAGAGCTCAATATTATTTTATAGAAACTTTATATCACAAATGGTATTCTGCAGAAAATTTTTAGTGATTTAAATTATTGCAGCCCACAACATTTTCTTCAAATCATAGTACCCAAAAAATGTGTCTTCTAGTTGTTCTGCGCATAAAATAAAATTATCTTTCTTAAAATGTATCTGCATGTTTCAAAACCAAATTTCGGCTAACTTTATTTGAGATTGTCTAAAAAAATCTTTTGATCCACATAATTTTCTCTCGAAAATTTCTGCCTGCCTGCGCTCTTAAAATTGTTTTAGGTAGATCTTTTTATGTTTTGTTTCCCCTGTGCAAACTTAAAATATTTGGAGAGAATTATTGCTTCACAACTTTGCGATTTTCGTTTATTATTGTTTAAAATATTTTAGCTTTTAATTTGCAAGTTTTAAGCGCACAAAAGCTCATTCAGTATTCTAACTCCAAAAAGTCTTGTCGTTGTTTTTTTCGCCTGTTCCTATTTGTGTCTGAAGGTGTCAGTTAGTGATCAATTTTAAAAATGTGGACAACGACTAATTTGGAAAAAATAGAACGTTAAATGTTTTTTTTTTTTTTTATGTTGTGTGGGGTTTTTTCAGTGCAAACAATTTTTCTAGGAAAAAATTGTAATTTAAAACAAATTTTGGAAATACAAAAATAAATCAAGATAACAAATATTTTAAACACTTAAGCCTCATTCAACATTAACTTTTTGATGTTAATACGAATATAATTATCATTAGTTACATAATGATCATAATGAAAAAACATATTTTTTTTTACTTTTTTTTATTTTTATAAAAGCATCCTAAATCTCAATTAACACATAAAGCCTGTCTGTACAGTATAATTTGGCTTCCACCTGTATTTGAAATTTGCAAAAAAAAAAGGTTTTTGGTAAAAGGTTAGGTTTTACAAGCTGCCAGCTATTGTAAAACCAACCCACTTGGGTCCAGTTTGATTTTGGCAATATGTTTTAAGGAAAAAACTAAACTGAAAAAATTGTGTTGCACAAAAATAATTTAACAAGATTTTGTCTTATACATGTTGCTACACTGAAGAGTACATTGATATTTGCTGAAGAAAGTATTGTGCTCCACTAACTTAACGAAAAGTTTTATACACTAAAAATGTTTAAATAATAACAAATATCCGAAATAAAACAGTTTGAAAAAACTTTTCAAAAAAATTTTATTAAAAGCTATTAAGTTCCACAAAAATGGCTTAAAAAAATCGTGCTTAATAAAAATCCTATAATCAAAAGTTTTATCCGCCATAATTTTTTCTAGAAAACAATGTAACTAACAATGAAAGAAATAAAGATAAAACAAAAGTAACTGACAATATTTTTTTTATGTAAATCATTAATGAGTGAACTTTTTTAGTTATATACATATGTACGAGATTAACTAGTTGTGAGTTCGAGTCCAACTTCAGTCACACCAATTATAACAATAATTGCTGTGAAACAATAAGACCAAAGAAGAACAGAAAAAATAATTGAATACCATTAGCTGGGGGACAACTAGCTGTTTCGTAGTCGCTACACTACTCATCAGCACCCACTGGGATTCGTACTCGGGATCATGTGAACATGATGTATTTTTAATACGGCCGCTTTAACCACTTCAACCACCGAGCTTTTTAATTATTCTTACGTTAATGTTTGCCACATATTGATCACATATATGCAATTGTTATAACCCTAGGAACATAAATTAAAACAAAAAATTATATCGGCCGATTTTTTATCAATGTTGTTGACATTAAACATTAAAAATCGAAAAATTATAAACATCTTGATTTTTGTTTCCTAGCTGTCTATACGTCGACGTTTCATAGGATAGCTCCTATGAAATGTCTACATATAGGAGCTACCCTACGAAACGTTGACTAATAGACAGCTACGAAACAAAAAACAAGCTTTTTATAATTTTTCGGTTTTTAATATTTAATGTAAACAAAAAATAAAAAATCAGCTGATATATTTTTTTTTTTAAATTTATTTTTGGATTAATATCATTCGGATTATTACTGAACTATTTTTCATAAGATTTAACTATTTATTGGACAAAATTCGAATAATTTTCTAATGTCAATATCGATTGTTCAATCGACGATTAATGAGGTAAAAGAACTTTGTTGTACTGGCTGCATCTGGTGTGTTATCGCAGTCGGCCGGATACTGTTATCAGCATCAATAATTTGCTAAATTCAAGTTCAAGTAAATTTGCTTCTTAGATCAACACAATTGCTAATTTCTTTTTTCTTCCAAATAAAAACTTAAAACATTTCCAAAGCGGTAAATCTTGAAAGTCAAAGTTTAAAAAAAAAATTTTTTTTTTTTAAGTTTTTAAATATTTTCCTCTATTTGCAAAAATTTGCAGCAATGAAGATTCTGTATGAAAAATTATTAAAAATTTAAAATTTTTCTTGAGGCTAAAAATTTGATTTTTATATAAACATTTCTGTCTATATTTTTCTTTTTGAAACATATCACAAAAATATACACATTTGTATTTTGAGTTTTCTAGCTGTCTATAAACAGATATTTCATAGGGGCAAGCTTATCATCAGTAGACTTGGAGAGCTTTTGAAAAAATTTTCAAACATTTAATTCTATCTTCCACTATTTTCAATAATATAGTGAGAATTAGAAGCTTTTTCCTTATTAAAGCAGAGCACAAATTTTTGTACAATTATTATTATTATTATTATTATTATTATTATTATTATTATTATTATTATTATTATTATTATTATTATTATTATTATTATTATTATTATTATTATTATTATTATTATTATTATTATTATTATTATTATTATTATTTTTTTTTTTTTTTTTTTTTTTTAATATCGCATTACTTAGCTTTAATGGCCTGTGCGGAAGATATGTCTTTGTGGTCCCACAAAATCTCACCTATTTCCGGTTAGTTCGTGGGGCTTCTGTTCCCAACCGTCAAACCACATGGTAATAAATTTTATTGGACTGGAATAATAAAGATTGTAAGAAAATTCCATTCGACGTTCTTTTCATCACATTTCATCATCCTGGTGTTCTACTTCACTGAGAATTTTTGAGTTTCCAGATCTGCCAGCCTATTCATCCAGTTCAACTCTACATTGGCCTGTCTCACGATCTCTAACGTTAGCAAGTTTGCTAATAATTTTTACAGCAAAAAATTGCTTAAGCTAATGTGCTGTTTACAGAACATAGACAAGAGACTCGTTCTGAAAATTTGTGTAGAAATCATTCTAAAAAATTAGTGATTTTCATACAAATACTCAGGAGGAATGGCTTGCCTATGTTCTGTCAATAGTACTTACTCGTAATTGATAATATCGTGACATGCTGGATTTCATTAATACAAGCAATAAATGAACTTGTCAACAAAGTAGATAAATAGTTTTCAAATTGAATTCTGATCCACAAATACTGGGCGAAGATTAACGCTCGTTGCCAGGCAATTAAACTTTTTTAGCACGCTTGTATTAGCTTCATTTGGAGGTTTCTTTTTTTTTGTATATTTGCAATACTCGAAACCCATATGAATAATTATTACATAAGTAACTATATAAAACTGTATGTACCGTGTTGTTGCTTTAGTCCGAAAACTGAAAGTGTGGTGTTGCTTCCGGGGAAGTGAAGAGATTTCTGGGATTCACCGAAGCCGATTTTCGGAGTTTCCAAAAAACTCGGTATCACTTTGCTAACCGGTTCGGAATCGGGTTTTCATATTCGTTCGCATTTTCGCCATGGAACGTGTATTTGAACTATTAACGGTAATACGCTTTAGGGCTAAAATTAAAGTTACCGTATTGCTTCCGAGGAAGCGGGGAACTTTTCGAATTCCCGAAGCTGATTTTCGGACTCTCGAAAACCACGCGGTATGATAGATCATTACAAGTGTAGGTATATTGCATTGTATTTACAATGTTGCCGCTTTGATGGGAAATTTAAAGTTGCCGTATTGCTTCCGTGGAATTGGGGGGGATTTTGTGGATTTCCAAAGCCAATTTTGGGACCCTCGAAACTCATGCCGTATGATAGATCATTACAAGTGTAGGTATATAACATAGTGTTTATAGTGTTGCCGCTTTAGTGTGACATTTAAAGTTGCCGTATTCTTTCCCTGGAAATGGAGGGATGTTGTGGATTCCTGAAACCGATTCTATGCCGCATAAAGGATCATTACATATGTAAGTATAAAACACTTTATAAACAGTGTTATCTGTTTAGTGTGAAAATTAAAATTGCCGTATTGATTCCAGAAAAGTGAGGGGAGTTTGTAAATTTTCGAAGCCGATACAGTGTTGCCACTTTAGTGTGAAAATAATAATTCCGTATTGCTTGCGGGGAAATGTGGGATTTTGGGGATTCTCCGAAGCCAATTTTGGGAATTTCTAAAAAGCTCAGCACCACTTCGCCAACTTCTTCAGAATCGGGTTTCCATATTCGTTTGCGTGTTCGTCATGGAACGTGCATCTTAACTATTAATGATCTTACGCTTTAGTGCTGAAATTAAAGTTGTCATATTGCTTCTGGGGAAGTGGGGGGGATTTTGTGGATTCCCAATGTCGTTTTTGGGAACTGCCAAAAAACTCGGAACATTGTCGCCAACCGGTTTGGAATTAGGTTTTCATAGTCGATTCGCGTTTTTGCCATGGAACGTGTATCTGAACTATTTGGGGCGGTTTTTGCCATATTTTTCATATAATGAGCGCCCGACGTTAAAGTCACAATAATGTTAGTATATTTCATTCACTATGGTTTAAGCTTGTTTTTAAAACTATTTCTTACTTTTGAGTTAAATAGCGAAGCGTGTTGTTTAGTTGTTTAAATTATATTTATTTAGTGATTTATTTGTATTGAATAAATTTAGCTTAATTTGAAAAGCAGGTATATATTTGTTTCGTAATTTCGTAATTGGTAATAACTTTAACAGTTGCTCACCTTCATATTCGGCATCCCCACCGACCAAACGTATGGCACCCTCTTCTTTATTTAAAGTTTTTATATATTTTTGCACTAAACGCTGACGCTCAAGACGAGCCTCCTCCAATGAATGATGAACCACAGCATCATACAAACAAATTTTTAACAAAATGTAAATAATTATTGCAAAAGATTTAATATTTATTGGAAAAATCATAATATCTAATTTATAAATTCGACTCACAAAACATTAGAAATTAAAATTAAATGATTTTATTATTTATTTTTTATTTAATTTGTTCCAAAAGGACTTTCTTAGCTTTAAATTTCAAACAATTTCTTTTTTACTAATTTTTTTATTTGCAATTATTCCGCTAAGATGCTATTGTGGAACATGTATTTATTTAAAGACTACAAAACTGAAACTAAATTTTAGAATTTGATATTCTATAATAATAAAGCTGGTACAACAATTGCAAAAGCCTTTTGCAATCGTAATTTATTTATCATTTTGTTTTTATTTCTAAAAGTTCTAAACAGAATCAAACAAAAAAAAAAATCCACAATAAATGATTTAATGTTGTTATACATAGATCGCTCTTAAAATTACAAAAACAATACATTAGAAAAAATACAACAAATAGAATTAAATGACAACAAAAACATGCAATAAACACTAGAAAAGTGTTTGTGTATGAGTTGCTTTTCTAGCTCAAGCTGGTGTTAGAGCAGTTTTTCGAACACAAATTTCGAATTTCGAAAAATGAAAAACAGATTTGCTTTAGATTAACAGATCTCTCATTATAGATAATAAAAAAAAATTATTTTAAAAATATTTTGAACTTTAAATAGCGGAACCGTTTGTATTTTTGATATTTATGTTTCAAAAACTGTCGTAATGTTTTGCTATTTTTTGGGGGGAGGTTGGTAGTTGCCAGCGACGCGTATTGTTTTGAATATGTCGACATGGAAACATACACTTTGTCTTGCCTTTATGAAAACAATTTTTAATCAAAAGGGGTTGTTGAATCTCATTTGTTTATTTAATTTTTTTAAGATTATTCATTGATGACGTTGGATGTGTTTTTAAAATCAGCTGAAGGTCAAAAAGCTTAAGCGTTTGATTAACGTTTATATTTTGGTCAGACACTATCAAATCGATCAAATAATTGAAAACTGAACAGATGTTAACGAACCCTTAAGCGTAATTAAAAACACTGCCAAGAGCAAACAGATAATAAACCACCAAAAAGTATGCAGCGCTTTTTTAAGTTAGTATAAAAAAGTATGCAAGGCTATTTTAGGTTAGTATAAGTGTTCATAAAAATAGCTCAAAAGTATGCTATAATTTTATTTAAATTTATTTTGAGGGTAAATTAACGTTATTATTAGTTTAAATAAGATTTGACCAATAACAACCTAGAAGTATGCTATAATTTTGAATGTTACTACAGTTAAAGTAGTGATTAAAACTCTCGAAAAGTGTGTCCTAAGATAATTAGTTTTATTTAGACTTGATTTCATTATATATCGGGCTTAGGCAATATTAGTTTTGCGAAAACTTAAAACTACAAAGTTTCATTTTAAAACATAAGTGTATTATATTTGAGAGAGATTACTTTGAAGGGGACAATATACTTTTGGAAATAATTTAAATTAACGGTAATTTGTTTTGAAAATCTCCATTTTCCTCATTGCAGCTTTAGAAATACTGAACCATACCGGAAACGCATAGAGAATTGATCGTATGCTGACTTTGTACAAAAGCATCTTGGTCTTTACTGACAAGAATTCACTATTAAATAATTTAATTTATTGAGGTTATGTGGCACATTACTATTAAACTTCATCTGCTTGTGAAAGTAAATTTCAAGGTATCTAATGCTATTTTGTATTTCACACTCATGCAGCATTATTTTAAGTTTCTTGCTTTCCGGAACAAGTGTATACTTACATTTTCTGGAAGCATTTTGTAAACATATTGCAGAGCTTTGCGCAACATTTATATTAATACTCCGTTTCGTATAAAACTCATCAACCTTTTTAAAGTACAAAGAAACACGTTGGAGCGCCACTTGAGGAGATTCGGCATACGCATAGAGAAGGGAGTCATCAACAGAGTATGTTCTGCGAATTATTGTGCTCATGAAGAAATGCACTAGTAAAAATCGTATAAAGATGTAATGCCAACACTGAGTCTTGAAGTATTCTACAAGAAATTACACTTTGGTCAGACAAATTTTTACAAGCCTGAACACAAAATTTTCTGTTAGTAAAAATGCTTTGGAAAAGTTTAAAAATGTATAGATCATATCCAATATTTATCATTTTAAATAGAACGTCTTGCCATAAGTCTTTTCAATATCAAGGGATATTGCTAAGTTAGCTGACGTTCCCCTGAACTTTTAAAAGATCATCAACCGTTAAATTCCCGTTTTTAAACCCAAACTGCCTTTGTGGAATGTATGTCTCAAACAATTTTTTCAAACATTTTCCCTACATTGGAAAGCAACGAAATAGGCCTTAAATTGTGAACATCTATGTTACCCTTAACTATCTGGTTCGGTACTACTTTTACCAATTTCCAAGTAATACAGAAATAACAATTATGCAAGCAATTGTTGTATACAATTGACCAATGCTCAAATGCTTTAATAGTGAGTTTTCTTATCAGATAATTTGAAATGCCGTCCAAACCGCAGGACTTTTCGTTGTTCAACATTTTAGCTATCTCCACGAGAGAATTTTCAGTCAACTTAAAATTCTTCACGTTATTCATTTAATATAGTGCCAGAAGCTTGTAGCGTTACCTCATTGATTCTATTCGGTTAGGTTAGGTTAGGCAGGTAATGGGTTCTTCAAAGAGTGCCCGGATATTCCAGCTTACTTGGGTCCTGAAGGTCGTTCCCTTTGTGATTGCCTGAAAAGTTATGGTATGATAGAAGGAAAAATAAAAGTTCTAAGGATATAGGAAGAGTGCGGAAGAGGGAAAGGATTCTATAAACAATGCCCGAAATATCCTTATCTAGTGGCGGATTTTGAAAAATTGTCATTTGGCAATTCTATACAATAATTTTCGTAATATGTACAGTTTCCGGCCAGCCTCTGAAATTTTAACTGTATCTACAGAAATTCCCCCGGGGAACAGGTTTTGCCTTGGCGTATTCCTAACTTAGGCGCTCTGTTTTTCGTTGTGTTGGCTTCCGAAACCCTTACTAAGGCTATAAATTGGCAGAACGGGGATCAGCATGGCCCCCGGGAAGTTCTGCTTGCGGTTCCACCCGGGCTGATCATGGTTGAGGTGCCTACCTTGGTTGAAGCGTTCTGGCTGTGGTTGAAACCTAAAACGCAGGAAGGGAGTGTTAGTATCCTTGATAATTGTTTGGTGATGGCTTTTTTCGAGGGCTAATAATCTCCCGAGGATCTGTTGCCTATACAACAGATACGTGTACTGTAAGGAACCAGTGGTGATGATTGACGGGTGAGTTGGTTTAAGGGCTGATGCTCTTAATGGGCTTCGGCCTACCAACTCATTAAGCCTTGTCCTCCATTGATTGCTGAGAAATTGCATACATGAGGGATTAGAAAACCCGAACTCTTCAACAAGAAGTTGTTCATATGACCGCAATCATATGACAAGAATTGCTACCTGTGTGAGCCTAGCAAGCTACACGGGGGCGGTGGTGAATCGTGAAAAATTCACTTCGTGGAATTGATCCACCATCAGGTTAGGCCGCCAAGGCAGGTACTGATGTAAATCATTTTCACAGTTGTATCTACAGAAATATCTTTAACACTACTACGATTCTTATTTAAATTAATTTTCCCCTGGACCAGATGGGAATGTCTCGCTCCCTATCATGATGTCCACATCATGATGGGAAGCGAGGCCAAATTTTTAGCGGTATTGCGATTCTGTGAAAAAGTTCTGCGGACGACAAAGCCAGATCTAAACGCCGTCGAACAAGATCATTATCAGGATCCCAGACGAGGGATAGTGTAAAGAGAAGGGCTGATTAAGCCATTGGGAGTAAATCCCAAAGCAATGCTAAGGCGGACCCGGGGTAGAACTTTTTATCCCAAGAAGAAGAGGGGGTTTTTTAGTTGGTAAGTTCACTGTGGTGATTAGTCCAACACAAAGCGTGCGGAGGGCATGGATAATCTGGTTACTGCGTAACGCACTTTTCCCCCTCGCCGAAAAAGAAAAATTTAAATCAATTTTAAAAATTTTCTTTTAGACACGATGGAATTATGTATTTTAATTTATAATTAGAAGGACCCATTGTTCCTGCTCAATTTATTCCCTTATTAATATTTTTATCCAAGATATTTGCTTAAGAAATTATTATATATTTGCAAGAAGCAAATATTAATTTCAGTTGTCCACCATCATGGAAGACGCTGCGTGACATACATTCATTACTCATGCTATTCGAGGGACTTTAAAGGCCTGATTTTCTAACGTGACCTGAAAATTGTGTGATTTGGTTTCATCGTAACTTTCTTCAAGTATAATTTAAAGTCATGAATCTAAGCAATTCAGGTAAAAGATCAACTTAAACTTAACCCATATCAGTTCAATTGGATGTGTGGAAAATTGAAATCTTCAGATGGGCGCCACAGAGTAAAACCATAAAAGCTGTACAGCCTATATTTACACATTTATATTTCTGATTATTATTGTATATGTGTTAATAATTTTCTGTGAATAAAAATACGTATGTAAATGCCAAACATATTCAATTAGAGCGTTACCTGGGGGATATGCAAATAAAATCAACGCCAGCATTTTTAAAACTCAAAAAGACTGCTTTATTTAAAATACATTATAGCAAACCACAAGTTTTTTAATTTATTAAAAATATGGTTTTAAAATTACAGCATACTTTAAGGGAACAGCCAACAATATATATTTTTTATTTACGTTTTTTTCCATTTACACAAAAAAAAAGTATTTCGTGAGTAAATATGTATAAGCAGAATGTTTTTTTTATTATATTTATATGTTAAGTAAATTTTTAACTACTGGCTTTATGTAAAATTTTGCATACAATTTTATACACAAGAGACAAAAAAAGCATTGCATATCCTTAGGGACTTACCAATTCCGTAGCAAGAAAAAAATAAATGTTACTATAACAAAGACAAACAGAACACGCAATCAGTGGAATTTCATTTGCATAAAAAGAGGAACAAAAATTAAACTTAAAAAATCTGACAGTGTAATCTAGAGAAGTTCGTTAAAGTAATGAACATGAGCGCACAGTGCGGCATGGCCTTGAGAGACGAGTAATTTAAACTTATATAACAAAAGGCAAAAAAAAAAAAAAAATAAATAATTATAATTATTGTCTTGAAAGTCACTTTTTCTGCTTATCTGCTTAACTCAAAAAAAAAAAAAAAAATTTTTTTTTGTTATAAAACTGTTTTTCGCTTTTCGAGGATTTTGTTTCTTTAATTGTATAAATTTAAATAAAAATCAATTTACCATTTAACACCCTGTTCGTTTGAACAGTTTCTACAATTTAAATACTGACATTAAATATAAATAAAACAACATGAATATGCATGTTATTTAAGTTCTGGTTGTCATTTGTTGCTTTCACGGTTGATTTTATGTGAACACACACACACACATATACATCCACACAAGCATTTTAACGAATCTACTTTACATTCGTATAGGAAGCGGCAAAGTCTGCTAACGATGATGATGTTGGCAGCAAACAGGAGTATGATGTCGTCAATGGTTGAGTAATTAAATATGGGAAAATTATAAATATTTTTATTGCGGATGTAGGAAAATATTGACAGACATGTCAGCCAACCAACTAGAAATCCTTTACTCGTGCTCGTAGGAGTGGTCTCAACGGGTCTTAAATGACAGCATTGTAGTCGAATTCTAAGAGAAAGTTTGGCACAAAAATGAAATGTTTATTACTCGTAAATGTTTTTTCACACACTGACAGCCTGTTCGATGATATTGAATGGAAATATATACGAAAGAAAGCTAGTCACTCACATTCGGATCAATTTGGGTTTGTCTATGTCACTATAAATCGTTCTCTTGTACTTATATATTTTGGCACATCGTTCGCATAGAATAAAGTTAGAAAAAATCCAAATCAGTTTTCTTTCGCCTAGAATGCGAATGTACTTATCCTCCTCCCCAGGAACTTGTTCCTGCCTGGTTATGCGGTTATGCGGCTCTTCGGGGAGTATTGTGGTGGTTGTGGCTTAAGCCCAAATCGCGTGGAGAGCTCAATTGAGCTCGGTGTGGAGTTGCATTGCAACCGGGTGCCGTGACCCATAGATCGGAAGGAGTATTAGAAAGGCTCCGCTCCTAACCAAGGGGGAGATCATGTCCAAACAACATGTGATCGAATTGGTACTCATGCATGACAGTTGTCATATATGGGGTCGCTGGTAGACGCATTGTATTCACCCGGTGATTAGATCACCGTGGGGTAAGGCCACACTGGCAGGTACCCACGATAATCGTTTTCACAACTGTACTTATCCTTTCAACATCAGCGAACTGGCTGTGAAAGTTTTCTTTGAAAAGTCTTTAGTTTGGTGTTAACGAAAAAAAAACAGTGCAGCAGGAGCACAAAGTGAAGTTTCCGCGTGTGAAAGCGATTTTATTTTTAAAAAAGATCAAAAGCAATGTTAAGCTTTGAAGAAGGAGAACCCAAAAGCTCTATATGGGAAGTATTGGCTCTTGCCAATACATTTAAAGAAAAAATACTTTGATTTCAAATTTTTTGTAGTAAAAAGCAAAACATATTTACAAAAACAAAACTTACACTGATAAACGCTATCGCCAATGTTTACCAGAATGTAAAGGCGTTGTAACTTTGCCGTTGTGTGTGCAGTAAAGATCGACAAAAAATATATAAGACAAAGTTTTTTGTGTAGTTTTCATTGTTAGTACTGAGAGCAGTATGTGTGTATTAAAGAGCACAGTTCTATAGCTAAGCGCTTTTACAAAAACAATTGAGCATCAAGCGCATAGGGATTGGGCACTCCTGCTTTAAAGAAAATTAAACTCCCACAGGCTCTGAGGTCTAGCTGAAAATATGGAAATTTCCAAAAAAAAACTTTCTAAATAAAACACAAACTGTGATCGACTCGAAATAATTACAGTCATGTATGTATGGAACTCGCCTTGGTTTATATGGCCACCACGGGCACGTCGTCAGCTGACAATTCGTTGGAGTCAATTTTTGATGAATCGGTCACACATTTCGGTTCTAACGGCAGCTATATCGCGTTCATTGTTGGCACTGAGTTCGTGCAACGTCGTCAGCTTATTGGCATAGACCAGGGGTGCCCAAAAGTTCTATATGAAAGAGCAAACACCAATACATTTAGGGGGAAAAAATTTATTTAATAAGCAATGCATGCGAATGTGTTGTTGCTTCGCACTTGTGTGTATACATACACATGTTTATATTAAAGCGCACAGCCTTTTACAAAAACAAATAAGCATCAAGCGCATAAGGCTTGAGCATTTCTGGCATAGATTTATAATTTGGCTTAGTCCCAAAGAACCAAAATCTAGCGGCGTTAACTCGCACGAAAGATGTGGCCAAATGACTGTTCATTTTCTTGAAATAACATGGTCACCAAACTTACTCTTCAATAAATCAATTGCAACGTGTGCTGTATGGCTTGCGGCACCGCCCTGTTGGCAGCACATGTTGTCCAAGTCCAGGTTTTCCAAATCGGGTAAAAAATAATTGGTAATCGTTACATTTACAGTTACGTAACGATCGTTATTGTCGGCAAAAAAATATGGTCCAGAGTAAAGCCCCCGGCATGCCAACCGATCCAAACAGTTATCTTTTGTGGATACAGTGGTGATTCAAGAACGCATATTTTGCTTACTAACGAACCCATTGAGCGTAAAATAAGCCACGTCACTGAAGATGATTTTCCGATGAAATTCTCCATCTTGGCCCATCTTCTCCAAAGCCCAATAGGCCAGTTCTAGATTCACTTTGATCTTGTATGGGTGTACACCATGATCTTTAAGCAAAATGGTTTGCACAAATATTTGAAGCATTTATGGACGATTTTTGTGCAAACATCTGTTCCTAGTGTTGGTATTTTCTTTGCTGGTTGCTGTTTCGTGTCTGACTGTTGTTCTCTCTGTTTTTGTCCGTTTTGTTTGTTTTGTCTAGAGCTGGGCACAGACAGGTGGCCAATGTGCTCATCCGTGAGGATGAATATTGATTGTTTGTGTTGTTTATTGTACGGTGTACCCGCGTATTTTTTATGTCGCGTTTGAATGCAATATTCGTTGCCGTCGCTGCTGTTTGCCGTTGTTGCTGACGTTCCTGGTTCTTGCTGTTGCTGTGTTTGCTGTATGACCTATTGAAGATTTGTAAGTATTTTGTTGTTGTACTGGTAGTAGTCTTTGGACTACGAAGTTTGATCGGAGACTTGCAACAGCAAGACAACAGCACTTGTAAGGAACAAAGAGTGATGGTTGGACGGGTAAGCTGGTTTAAGGGCTGATGCTCTTAATAGGCTTCGGCCTACCTACTCATTACGCCTTGTCTTTCATTGAATCTTGGGAAATTATATACAGGGGGGCCCGAACTCTTAGGCAAAGGGCTACAAATTTATGTCGAAAATTTGTGACCTGTGTGACCCTAGCAAGACACTTGGTGCCGCTAATAAATCGTAAATTGGTCCATCATATGACTGGGCCAACAAGGCTGTATAGCTATTATTTAATATATACTTCGCCATATAGTGACTTAATTGCTTATGTTCGTTTCTTTGTTACAACTATAGTGTATTTTTGTATGAAGAACTTTGCAATAAAAAGATTTTCTTAAGGGGCTCAGTAAGATTATTTGCGATATCGGACTTTTCCTTTTACAAAATTCCTCGAAGGCTTCCTCGCAAGTTCGATTCCTGCCTCAGGCCCTGGATGTTACTGCAGACAAGCAAAGAGGCTTCGCAGTTTTTGTGTTTGTTTCAAAAAAAAATAATATAAAAAATTACTCTTAAAAAATGTGTTACTAGTTATCAATTAAGAATCTTATACATTTTTCAATATTTCGATACACTTTCGATACACTTATATCAAGGTATCACTGTATTAAAATTATTATTTTTAAAATTAACCGGCTTATGGTAAGTATAGTGTATTTTCGCATGAAGAACTTTGCAATAAAAAGATTTTCTTAAGGAGCTCAGACATTTGTGGTGTTGAATTTTTCCTTTTAACAAAATTCCTTATATCAACGTTTCACTGTATTAAAATTATAATTTTTTAAATCTACCGCTTATGGCAACAGTATTTGATGTTTGCGAAATTGGCTGAAAACAAAAAAATTCTTGTGGTGTTTTGAAATCCCCTAAATCTGTTTTTTATCGTATTTCTCTGCCTACTTTTAGGCCTTTGAAAAATCTTTTATCAAGCCTTAGCTTATCTGTCTGTTAACTATTCAATAATAATGATTATATTCTTTACGCTTGATTTAATTTTCATTCAAATTGCCACTTAACTATTAAATAAACTTGCCACGAACGGTTTATAGGAATATTTGATTTCGTTTTTTTTTTTTTTTTGTTTCATCTTTTTTCTTTTGTATAGAAATGATAAAAATAAATTTCAATTTCGTAAATGCATAATGAACTCATTATGAACAGAAACCAGACGCGTTTCAACACAAATCTATAAAGCCATTGTCTATGAGCCAGCAATATCTATCGCATGTTTGACTTTACGCTACAATGACAAATTTTTGCGCGCGCAAAACGGAATATATTAAACACATGTTGGGCTTTGTAGCCATTTTATATCTACTTAGTTGTTGTTTTTTGTATGTTTTTCATATCATTGTTGGGGGCAAAAAAAAGCAAAAATAGAAAAAACAAATACTTAAATGCCTTTAACATGCATTTAAACCAAAAAGCTTGAACATTTTCAGAGTCAAGTTCATTTAATCATCATTATGTGACGTTTGTTTTAAGCATTTGTTGTCATTAAAGCATAAGTATCATTTGAAGTTTATTAGAATAAAAATTCATATATAGAAAATCATTATATTCAGTTTGTTTTTTATTAGATATGGGGTAATGATTTTGAGATTATATATTTTTAATTCAAAAAATATGTTTAATGAATTTCGCAATTATTTTTGTTTTTTCTCACAAAATGTTTTTGATTATAATTTTTATGTTTCTTATAAACAAACAAATTGTGTTTTAAAGATTAATAGAAAAAGCTCATGGACTTTTATTATGACACAAGTCACGTACACAAATTTTTTGCACGAAATTGGAGGCTTTTTTAAATAGAAATTATTTTTTAAGGTAAATTTATACCCAAGTAAAATAAATTCAATATTAATCCATAGTTCTATGCTATAATATCTGGGCTGTGTTATCATAATAGCTTGAGTCGAATTTTTTAAAATTAAAAAAAAAATGGTATCTAGTTTGATTAAATTATTAAATACTGGCTGTCTCCCCGTTCTTGCCCGCCTCAGTATTTACTTGTGGTTAACTATAAGAAAAAAAGTAACAAATCATTACACATATCTTAAAACTAATATGTTTTTCTAATATTATATGATGGGATGGTATCAGAAATATTTTTATTTTTAATTTTAAAAATAATTGCCGCTTTCAATACAAATTTGTTACAAATTTGTATTATTTCTAACCCATTGTGCAGCCGTTGATCTACACAATAACAGAAAACTGAAAAATATAACACACAAAGAACCAAACATACATGATTTAAAGAACCCAAAATTCCAAGTAAATCAATTACCAAACGATGTTATTGTTGTCATTGCATTCTTATTCTTGTTTCGCAAACATTTGTGTGTATGTGCGTGGCAATTATATTTGCAAATCTGATAACTAAAAAGTTCATGATTATTGTAGCAGGTAATAAAGAAGTATAGATAGCAGACAGATGTTCGGCAGAGAGACAGAGTTTAATTTTAGACTATGTGCAAAACGTAGTGGAAGTGAAAAAAGTAATCACACACACAGCGGTGTCACATGTAAGTAAAATTGTGAAGTATTTAGCACTATGTAACGAACACTTTATTTCATTTGCAATTAAACAATCCACAAGATTGTTTAAAAAGCAAGAACGTTCCAGTATTTGCATTCAAAAAGTATGTGAAGGAAGGTTCCTCCCTATCCATAGACAAAACGATCAATATGGATTTTGTTATAACATTAATAAGTGACTTTTCTATCACAAAACCTTTAATTTTGTTTAGTACATGCAAAATGTTCTCTTTAATCACCTGTTTCCTTTACTCACCCCAAAGTAAAAGTTTAGCTTTGTTAAAACCTGTAATCAAAGTAAAATTTTTTGAATGCAATAAAACAAAAATTGGACTGAACCTAAAAAAACTGATTCTTCTTTACCGTTAAAACCAAAGAACCACAAAACTACATTTCACAAAATTTCTGCTTAATTATTTTTATACAGCAAAATATTACTTTTCAATTTCCCGTGAGCTATAAAAAGCTAAAACTTCTACATAAACTAAGTTTCTACTATAAATAATTAAATTTTAAAATAATATTTCTGTTCAGAGGAAACTATATTATACAGAATTTTTTAAAGCCCCTAACAGTATGCTTTTAACTTTCAATAACTTGGCTCATCTGCATATGCAACAAAAAGTGTTCAAGTGTGTTTTAATGTTTTATGTATCTATATTTCGAAAAACACAATATTAAATGTAAAAAAATCATAATATTAAATCCCAAAAATATAACTATTAAGTCTTATGCAGATATTTAAGCTTGTATTTAAATAAGACACCCTAAAAGAATACTACATGGCATACACAACAAAACCTACAATTAAAAAAATAAAAAAAAAACTACCAGGGTTACAAAAGTTAAATGGAAAATTCTAATAAATAAAAACACAAGAAATCTATTACCAATGAAAATCTAAAGCTCCAGTAAGCCTAAATATATGCTATAAAGTTCTGCAAGAAAACATCACACAAAAACTAAATTTGTATTTTTTAAATAACTTGAAGTAGGCATTTTTTTGTTTCTTTAAATTTAAAATCTAAATAACCTGAAAAAACAAATACTTTTAAATTAAGTTTTCCTTAATGGAAAATATTCAAGTTCGTAATCTATAAATAGCCACCCCAAAGTATGTGATGAGTTTGTGTATGTTTATTTATTTTTTAACATTTATAAATCCCAGAATTAAGTTGAGATTATTTTCGTAAAAATTTTTGTTTTTATATTTTATTTTAAATTATTTTAAGAAAACTTTTCATTGCGTTAATATACAGCGGTGTCACATGTAAGTAAAATTGTGAAGTATTTAGCACTATGTAACGAACACTTTTTTTCATTTGTAATTAAACAATCCACAAAATTGTTTAAAACGCAAGAACGTAACAGTATTTGCATTCGAAAAGTATATGAAGGAAGGTTCCTCCCTATCCATAGACGAAAGGATCGATATGGATTTTGTTATAACATTAATAAGTGATTTTTCTATCACAAAACCTTTAATTTTGTTTAAAACTTGCAAAATAATCTCTTTAATCACCTGCTTCCTTTACTCACCCCAAAATAAAAGTTTAGCTTTGTTAAAACCTGTAATCAAAGTAAAATTATTTGGATGCAATAAAACAAAAATTGGACTGAACCTAAAAAAACTGATTCTTCTTTACCGTTAAAACCAAAGAACCACAAAACTACATTTCTCAAAATTTCTGCTTAATTATTTTTATACAGCAAAACATTACTTTTCAATTTCCCGTGAGCTATAAAAAGCTAAAACTTCTACATAAACTAAGTTTCTACTATAAATAATTAAATTTTAAAATAATATTTCTGTTCAGAGGAAACTATATTATACAGAATTTTTTAAAGCCCCTAACAGTATGCTTTTAACTTTCAATAACTTGGCTCATCTGCATATGCAACAAAAAGTGTTCAAGTGTGTTTTAATGTTTTATGTATCTATATTTCGAAAAACACAATATTAAATGGAAAAAAATCATAATATTAAATCCCAAAAATATAACTAGCAAGTCTTATGCAGATACTTAAGCTTGTATTTAAATAAGACACCGTAAAAGAATACTACATGGTATACACAACAAAACCTACAATTAAAAAAATAAAAAAACTACCAGGGTTACAAAAGTTAAATGGAAAATTCTAATAAATAAAAACACAAGAAATCTATTACCAATGAAAATCTAAAGCTCCAGTAAGCCTAAATATATGCTATAAATTTCTGCAAGAAAACATCACACAAAAACTAAATTTGTAATTTTTAAATAACTTAAAATAGGCATTTTTTTGTTTCTTTAAATTTAAAATCTAAATAACCTGAAAAACAAATACTTTTAAATTAAGTTTTCCTTAATGGAAAATATTCAAGTTTGTAATCTATAAACAGCCACCCCAAAGTATGTGATGAGTTTGTGTATGTTTATTTATTTTTTAACATTTATAAATCCCAGAATTAAGTTGAGATTATTTTCGTAAAAATTTTTGTTTTTATATTTTATTTTAAGAAAACTTTTCATTGAGAAAAAAAATTTTGCAAATCCCTGTATTCTTGATATGGTTATAGATTTTCTTTTTAATTTTTATTTGATGTACAACAATATTTTACTGCTTTTAAGCTTAACTCTTTATTTTCAAGAAGCCCAGTAAAATTTATTCAAAAATAAATATTATAGTTTTGTTTTACACATTCCCAAAATTGCTGTTAATATTATTTTTCTATCCATTTTGCTGTTGCCATATATCACTTTATTATATAAGTATATGTTTGAAAATTCATTCGCACATGTGCTTCCTGAAAGCAATACATCATCGAGTGGTAAGAGTTGCAATAACAAAGTGTATGTTGAAAAATTTGTTGCAACAACTTTGTGTTGTAAAAATATATAATAACAATAACACAAAAAAGTCAACAACATCATACAGCAGTAGAGCAATAACAAACGGAAATCCGTAAATTTACAAACACACACACACACACTTGGATTCAAAGTGTTTCTGAATACCAACACATACAAGATGCTTTATAACGGCTTACAGATATTTATACTCATTGGCAAGAGCAAGACAGACAAATAAGTTCAAAGATGAGAAAGGACATACAGCAAGAGGATTAATATTTAAAATAAAATAAATGTTGATAATTTTCGTATACACTGACAAAAATCACAGATTTAAGAAGCATTTCTTTGAAAAATCAAAATAAAAAAATGTTAGTGATTCCAAATTTATATGATCACTGGGATATGAATAAGCTTCCCACAAGATTGGGTGCTGTGTTTGCTCACAATCGACCTAAAGAAGCATAATTTTGAAAAATAAAAATATAAAAATGTGAGTGATTTCAAATTGGAATGATCACTGGGATATGAAAAATCTTCTCAAAAGATTGGGTGCTGCGTTTGCTCACAATCGACCCAAAGAAGCATAATTTTGAAAAACAAAATAAAAAAATATTAGTGATTTCAAATTTGAATGATCACTGGGATATGAAAAAGCTTCCCACAAAATTGGGTGCTGTATTTGCTCACAATCATCCCAAAGAAGCATAATTTTGAAAAACAAAAATATAAAAATGTTAGTAATTTCAAATTTGAATGATCACTGGGATATAAAAAAGCTTCCCACAAGATTAGGTGCTGTGTTTGCTCACAATCGACCCAAAGAAGCATAATTTTGAAAAATCAAAATAAAAAAATGTTAGTGATTTCAAATTTGAATGATCACTGGGATATGAAATAGCTCCCCACAAGATTGGGTGCTGTGTTTGCTCACAATCGACCCAAAGAAGAATAATTTTGAAAAATAAAAATATAAAAATGTTAGTAATTTCAAATTTGAATGATCACTGGGATATGAAAAAGCTTCCTACAAAATTGGGTGCTGTGTTTGCTCACAATCGCCCCAAAAGGCAATCATGTTACAGTTTCGCAGGTAAGTGTGATATTGTTTAACCGCAGTATAAACGTGTCTTTCTGCCATTTTGTAACCGTCCACGAAACATGAGTCCACCACAACACACCGTATATCAAACAGCAGGCAACATAGTTGTTTCACTCGAGTTGAATCAGCGCCAAAGAAGGAAAAGTTATAGCGGCTGTTTTATGCAATACATGTGGTATAATCTACATCAGCTACGCACCGTTTTGTAACCGTTCACGAAACGTGAACCACAACACACCGTACATCAAACAGCAGTCAACACAGATGTTTTACTCGAGGTGAAGCGGCACCAAAGAAGGAAAAGTTATAGCGACTGCTCTGTGCGATAGATACGGTGTAATCCACACCGACTACCTTCAAGAGGGGAATCGAAGCAATATAATACGCCCTTATTGGATTGACTCAATGCTAAATTAGGAGTTTCTCGTCTTCTCCTCTTTTGGCGGATATTATCATGAAAAAGTTATTAAATTCATATCTGGGGATTAGGGATGAAGTAGTGCACGATTTTTAGATTTGGATTCGCTAGAACCTATTATTATGGAAAAAAACTGCATGGGCTAAAAAACTAGGACAATAGGATAAATAGAAGTAGGGGTAAGTGGTTTCGCATCGGGGTCAAAGGTAGGGCAGAACAACAGAAAATCCACAAAACGTTTCATAGCTGTGTCTGAGTCGCTCTGAGGTAGGTAAAATTTAAAATCAACTCCCACCAATAATTCTCCCTTCACTTGTGAACATATTTGGCCAAAACTGTTCCCTTTGAAGGAGTTTTTAACATTTTAGGGTCAACTAACCTAAGAGTGCTATTAAGGCTGCCGAATGTACAAGCGACTTCCCATATTATATTGAACCCAATATTTTTGTAGCTAGGTATGGCTTCTATCTTCAATTGTTAGGATTGTCCCCAACTTATTTTTGAAAGAAACAATTTTTTTTTCAATTGAATAGTCAAGGACGTACTTGAGATCTTCACAGATGGATCCAAGTTATACTTGGGGTATGATAAGGTTCTGTTTATCTCCCTGTATGAGAGGAGAGTTAGTACTAGGCAGCAAATTGAGTATAGTGTAACGCAGTTGGAATTGCATCTAAATGGTTTAGGTACTACAGGGTAAACGGGAGGATATTCAAACTTTAACTGACAGCAAGGCTACGTTGAATGCACTTGCAGTAGTCTACATTACATCCAGGTTACTTTGTGAATGCCAGATATCTCTAAACGGCGTAGATTGTTAAATTGATTCACATCAGCACCTGTCCGGTTGGCCTAATCATATGATCGTCCAACTTTACGTGGTGAATTTTTCACTATTCGCCTTCATGTGGCTTGTAAGTCGCACACAGTTCGCGTTTTTTTGTCATAAGTTTGTAGTCATAGAGACAAACCTCCTACTGAAGAGTTCGACCCTTTTAATTCCTTCTATATTCTTTTTGCCAGCAGTCAATGGAAGGCAAAGCTTTCCATTAAAAGCATCAGCCCTTAAAGCGACTAAACCGTTTAACCATCACTTCTGATTACATTACAGGTACCTGTTGCAAGACAACAGCACCTCGGATGTTATTAGCCCCCAAAAACGGGCATTGCGCCGTACCTATCAAGGAAACTAATTTCCCTTTCTGCAATTTTAGGTTTAAACCACAGCCAGAATGTTTCAGCACAAGTAGACACGTCCCATGATTAGCGCCGGAGTGGTCTACAAACAGAGCCTCCCGGGGGCTTTGCTGAACCCTGTTCTACGAATTAACCTTTAGTGAGGGAAGTCCAACACAACATAGGTCATGCAGCTTGCTAGAGTTTTATTAGCTAGAACAAACGGGGAACTCTTATCTTTGCGTGCCCGTGTGGCTTGTAAGGCTGATACAGGTTGCAACTTTTGGCCATAAATTTGCAGTCATGTAGACAAAATCTTTGCTGAAGAAGTCGGGTCTTCTAATTCTCTGCTGTCAATGAACGACAAGGCTTAATGAGTTATTAAGCCGAAGCCCATTAAGAGCACCAGCTCTCAACTAATTTAACCCTGTTTCCTTACATTGCAGGTATCTGTTGCAAGACAACAGCACCTCTCGGGATTATGAGCACCCTCGAAAATCGGCATTGCTTCATAGTTATTAGGGAAAATAATTCCCCTTTCTACAAGTTTACGTTTAAACCACAGCCAGAATGGGATGATCTGCCAGCACAATCTACTTCGGGCTTTGCTGATACCCCTTTTACCAATTAGCCCTGGGTGAGGGTTTTGGATGTCCAACACAATATAAGTCATGCGACCTTCTAGAGTTTTATTTGCTATAGCAAACAAGGAGTTATTACAGCAAACAAACTGGCAAAACGGAGTACAGCTGCAACTAGGGAATATAGATGGGATAAAGATCTGTAAGAAACAAGTACAGAGCCAATTTTTATGGCCTGCATAGAACAACTGATTTAGTGAGATTACTTGTGGTATATCAAGGTTAACATGGCCCAGGTAGAACGACTTTTATAATTAGGGACCTGCCTTGAAAAAGCTTGCCTTATACTGCGGCAGTGCTGACGGGACATTGCCACATAGGGACTCTCATCTAACGTTTTCTACAGAAATTGTAGGCAAGAAGAATAAATAGAGGGTGTTGAGCAATTTCGCTGTGGGTGTTTAACTCTTTCTTATGAAAGGGCAGGTAGACAGGCTGATGCTCTACGATTTGGCAGAAATATCAGAATTGGATGTAGGTGGATTGTAGTATTTTATCCTCGGGTTGCTTCTGCACTGCACCAGTAGTATGTAGATCTACTGGTCCAAATTGGACACAAGCGGGTTGGCTTTTGAATGACAGACAGCCTGTTAAATGTAATGTAGACTTTTTAATGTTATTTGATTTTTTTATCATTAGATTTAATGCTTCATAATTTATGAAAATTTTTTAAAAGAAATTTTTGAAAGATATTCTCAAACATTCAACTTTATATCCCAACAATCTAAATAAATTCCTGAGAATTTCAAAAGAAAAATGCTCTAATAATACCTGTCAAAACACAAAAAAAAATATTCTTTAAAAATATCTGTCTACAACATGCCTTTTAAAAAACTATCTCTACCTCAGTTTAATAAAATCTATTTGAAAAAATTAACGTTTCAAAAAATTTACGTTTCAATAAGTTTTAACTAGTCTAGATTTAACTTGAAGCCAGCCATTGAAAAGCCAGCCTTCTTGGGTCGTATTTGGTCTTTCCATGTTTTAAATTGATAGGTGCAAGTCAAACGTCCACTAACACTACTGCCTCTCCTCACCAAGTTTCACTACAATACACAGTATATATAGGAGTCATACCTTGAGTACTGGTCCAAGATAAAAAAAAAGTATGTTTTCATAAATGTAACTTTTAAAAAAGGGCCCTCCAAAAAATATTTCTTAAACATATACACCAATTAGTAAAGATCTGCACTTTTGCAGCTTTTCTCTCAGTACTTCAAATCTTTCTTCATTTATAACAATTTTTGAATGCAATACAAATCACACTGAAACTGCACAGATGTTCTAACAATAATCTGCACTAACACATTGACGATTCTTACAGCAATATTAAAAAAAAAAAAATGATAATAATAATAGAATTGAAAATCATGTTGAAATCAATGATAAATTGTTTAATATAAAATAAACTTGTAAAACTTTGTTCATGTTGGAACAAAAGGCAGTTAGAAATAAATTATTTTAAAACATTAAAGACCAACTTGTAAAACCGAAGAAGCAAAAATGAAAATTTTTAGTAAAATTAATATCAATTAAATGGCAATTCATTATAAAAATGACAAATTTATCTGCTCATCAATTTAGAAAATATCTAAAAACTAACTTAACGTTATTGAGCAAAAATTTAGGTCAACATAGAAACTTTTAAGTAACTGATGTTGCGGTTATGGTTTGAAAATTTTGTCAAACAGTTGGCGAAATAAAATGTTACAGATAAAATTGAAAACAAGGACAAACGAAAAAAAAAAATAATTTTACTCTCTTTTTTTTGTGGTTTTTTTTAATACTAATTTGTTAATTTTCTAATGAAATAAAATGAAAATTTTAATTTCTTATTCAGCATGTAGTAAATTTAATTGGTACATATAAATATTTGTTTAAATTAAACTTCAATTTTATAGCTCAGTTCTTTTTTTTTATGTGAATTCGACCTACATTTGTTTACCTTGGCCCTAAAAGTATTCTACTCTGATAGCTTTTATTATTGAAATGAAAAGAAAGTATTTTTTATTATGTTAGCTTGTGGTTTAGATTACGAAAAAACATTGTTTGAGTGTTAATGTATAAAAGATAAGAGTACACACATAACTTGACCTTAAAAGTATGCTATAGTTTCTATAGAAGTTTAACAGCCTACATATATGGCAATGGAACTTCAAAACTCTTTTCTCAAACAATAACTGGCTTTTTTTTTGTTAAATAGTATATACAGAACAGTAAATGAATCAAAATAAAAACCTTAAAACTTTAAAATAAAACACATCTTTCTTTTGTTTATTTAATATTAAAGAAGAGTTTTCAGTTTCCATTTATTTCAATTAAGCTTTGAAAACAGTTTCATCCTTTATATATATTTATCTTTATTTGCACAAAAATAGTTTTCTATTAAAATTCCTCTTAAGCAAATAAAGGGTGTTTTTCATGCAGGTATAACACGTCGACATGACATAAAAACAAATGAATTTTCTAGATTGACTAGTTAGTTTATTCGAAAGCTAAACTTTTGGCATCATAATTAAAATATGACTTTTGGCAAATAAACGACAAAGCTAATTCGAACGTAGCCTAATCTGGAGGTTTAGTTTTCGACAACTTTTTCCAAAATTGCTGGACATATTTTAGTAAGAAGTCTGGTGATATTGTCCTCCAAGTATTTAACAGTTTCGGGCTTATCGGTATACTCTAGCGACTTCACATATCCGCATACAATCAATTTAGGCAGGAGGATTCAACTTGATGTACACCAATCCAGGGCACTTTGCTTTTTGAGTCATAGAGGTGTAGCAGTCCCTCCTTTGTAGTAGTAAATAAAACTTTAGAAAGCCGCATGACTTATGTTGCGTTAGACTTCAAAAGCACTGACCCAGGATCATTTGGTAGTTCCGAGATTAGTAAGACCCCCGGGAGGTTTCACTTGCAGACCATCCCTGATGATGATCACGATTGAGGTACCTTGGCTGCCCCGATCTGGATATGGTTTAAACCTAAAATTGCAGGCAGGAGAATTAGTTTCTCTGATGACTATGGTGCTAGGCCGGTTTTGGGGGCTACTAACCCCCGAGGCGCTGTTGTCTTACAACAGATACCTGTAATGTAAGAAACAAGGTTTATTGGTTACACGGATGGTTAAGGGGTGATGCTCTTAATGGGCTTCAGTCTACCGCATCATTTAGGCTTGACTTCTGGGAAATTACAGACAGCAGGCACTAGAAATCCCTAACTCTTTAGCAAAGGGTTTGTCTACGAGGGTTGATCAAAAATAGCCGTTATTTTCTAAAAGTTTTTTTTTTCATCAATAACTATTTAACCCCCTTCAAAGTAGTCCTCCTTAGAAATAATACACTTATTCCAACGTTTGTTCCAATCCTTGAAATACTTCTGAAACACGCTTTTTGATATCTTTCGATTTTTCTTTTATCTCCACAATCTTAGCAAAACGTTTTTCTTTCATCGGTGTGTTCAGTTTTGGGAAGAGGAAAAAGTCAGCGGGGGCCAAGGCCGGTGAATACGGTGGTTGAGGCATGAGAAATGTTTTGTTTTTGGCCAAAAGCTCATGCAATAGTATCGATCTGTGAGCTGGTGCGTTTTCATGGTGCAAAATCAATCCATGATTGTTTTTTCCACTATTCTATGCGTCTCTGACGAATTGCTTCTAGCAAACAGCACATAACTTCAAGGTGGTACTCCTCAGTGACCGTACGACCTTGTGGCAAGAATTCATGATGCAGCACACCATTGCAGTCAAAGAAACCATTGAGCAAAACTGTCACATTTGACCGAACTTGATGTGATTTTTTCGGTCTGCACGATTCTATTGGTATGATAGGGCTTTGGTTTCAATGTCATAGACAACATACACCCATAACTCGTCACCAGTTATGACCTTTTTGAGAAAATCTGGATCGTCGTTGGCGATGTTCAACTGATAATTAGGGTAGCTCTTATTCTATATAGACAGCTAAGAAACATACAAAATAAGCTGTTTATAATTTTTTAATTCAAAATGTTTTTCATAAAAAATATTTGCATAACCCTTTTCCAATAAAAAATTGCTAAGAAAAATTTATTTATAAAAAAAAATCCATAGAAATTATTTTCCATAAAAAGTCTACAGAGACATTTGTAGCAAAAAGCTACACTTGTAAAACATTTCCATGAAAAAATTAATATAAAAAAATATAAAAAACTAAAGCTCTACTCAAAAAAATCTATTAAACATTTTGCCCAAAACAAAAAATTTTTAAAATTGAAAAAAATTGTTTGTGAAAAATCTTGTTGAAAAATAAAATCTGTGGTTAGTGTTTTCCGAATCATAAACTTAACAGCTCTTTTTTTGTGTATTCTTGTATTAAGAAGATCAAGGTGAGAGTCAAGAAAAAAATATGGCTTTTTGAGTTTGCAGGCTATTGTTGCGAAATTTTATCACATCTAACCCAGTGTGCAGCTATTGATCTGCATGTTATAAATGTCCATCACATTCATACAAACAAGATAAAACTAAAATAGCAATGGACATTTAGGTTTGTGAGCCACGCCTTCTTTTTCTTATGCTCTTTAGTTTATTCGTTCAACAGACGCTGGCGAATACACATGCCAGTTAGAAGCTTAGAACTTTTTTTCCACTTGCAGTAGATAACATAAATAGCAATGCAAAATTTTTTTATGAAAATAAAAAATACATTTCTATATGTTTTATGCCATCAAATATTTAAAATGCGTACAGAAAATGTTATTGGAAGGTATTATGATTTCTTTCATTCTAATATGAATAAATATAATAACATATTTATGTGAAAAAAGATTTTCGAACTTAAAATTCATGTGTAGTAAACAACGTAATAAATTGGTTCTTCGTCTTTGAAGCATTTAAGGCTGTTACGAAACTGTTATAACAGCATTAACGTATGCAATTTAATTGTGCAAACGAAAATGTGTGTGTTAGTTTTGCTTGTCACTGTACTTTAAATTACTCTTAAATTATCTCACTAACACAAGTGCAAAACAAATTTGTCCACCACTGAACTAAAAACATAATACACAAACAAACAGACATACAAAATTTAAAGTGCGCAAATTTCCAAGTAAATCTACTACAAATAATGTCGTTGTTGTTCTTGCATTCTTGGTATTTGGCTTCTTAATGTTTGTTGTTGTCACTTGCTTATTGTTTGCATGTGCATATGTATTGCAAGCATGTGTGGGAATGTGTATATGCGTAAGAATTCTATTTGCTCATTTGAGTCTAGAATTATGAATCACTAGAGAGATCCTGAAGATTGTAGAAGATGATAAAGAAGTTTAAATAGCAGGCAGGTGTGCGGCGTAGAGTCAGTTTTATAAGTGTCATAAGTCATAATAGTAAGCAAGTCTAGTGTTATAGTGGTAACAAGTGTTGAACAAATTTAGGGGTATAAATTTGTGCTAAATGGTTTTTTTTTTTTCAATAAAAAGATGGTATATTTAAAACAAGATTTATTTAAAGCAACATGAGCTGTTGGACTCTCTAGAACAAGTAAAAGTATAATAACATTAAAGTGATTTTATGACCGTTCAAAAATGAAGTTCGGACTTTTCAAAGCCGAGTTTAAACATATGATTTTGTATTTGTTAACTTCATTAACATTACAAGAGAACAAAGTAGGGAAAAAGATAAATGTAAATATTGTAAATATAAATATTAAAACGGTTTGCACAATAGTTCATTTCACCGATTTTTTAAGTAAATCATAATGTAAGTAATTTCAAGAATAATTTAAATATTTCAGTAACGCTTATAAAAAAAATGACAAATATATAGTTGTCCAAATTGGTTTGGACAAGTGTAAACAAAGTTGTTAATTATTTAATTACTGTAGAACGAACAAGTCTGTAAGTCATAATTTTATTTGTAGTTAATGAATCCGCAAAAGCGTTTTTAGAGGCAAAAGCTTAAGAATATTGATAGTACGTTATTATTTTCCCGATTACGTTTGAGTATAATGTCATTACATTCTTGAAAATAATTCACTATGAAAGTAAATGTTTGTACATATTAAATATATACAAAATTTTTGCCATTTACTAACTTTTATTTTTCAATATTTCGCCAACAATTTGTTAGCATCTTCAGGAAAAATTCAATTTGTTTGTACATATTTCTCAAAAATTACCTGGTCTACTGATAATAAGTTTAGCACCTATAAAATGCTGACATATCACCAGCTATAAAGCCCACAAAAAACGAACTCTATAAAAAACACCATTCACCATTTCTAGTTTAATATATTCAGTGTCTTTTGAAACAATAAAAACATCTGTAAAAAACAACAAATTGTCATTTTTATGTTGTTCTTTTCTTCAAACCCAAAACTAATAATTTGCCAAATTATTTTTAACATCTGCATGAAATAAACATAAAAAAACAACCCAAAAGTACATTATTATCTTGGTTTATACGAAGACAAATAATTTCCACAAAAAAGTCATAAAAAACTCATATAGAAACTATTTTGTAATATGGAAAAAAAACACATTCGCATACAAATTAATGTGCGGCAACAGCTAAAAGAATGTGTTTTAATCCACTCCATTCACTCATAAATTTAGAAACTATTTTGACAACACAACAAGAGGCAACAACGAAAGTGTCAAAAATAGAACAAAGAAGTGCAAAATGTTTAAAATTTTCTTTTATAATGCTCGTACGCCTGTTTGTGAGGGAGACTGTTGGGCAAAAGTTTACTTTTATAGCAAATTTTATTATTTAGAATTAATTTTCAAAAACTAATCGTTTACACTATACAACAGTAAAAATATTCTTTAAATAAAACGGTCTTAAAAAATATCTACTTTCAATTTTTCTCCATCATTTAGGAAGTTTTTTACAGATCTGGTTGATCTTACGCCAAAAATTTGTCGACTACTATAGTGCATATCAGCATTAGCCCGAAAAGGATTTCACCAAAAGCAATAAACAAACCGCCTTAAGATGCATTATAAAATGTTGTAAAAAATAATAATTTCATACTTTTCCCCCCGGGGGTTGCAGTGAATGCGATTGGGGACTAAGTTTTTTCCTTTCTGCGTGCCCATGCTCCTGTCGCGTTCAGCCTGATAGAAGGTTTTTAGTGCTATCTGACTGACATCCAAACCACATGGCATCCGGTGCAAAAAGTGCTTTAGTTGGTGTTGTCTTAATGGCCCCTGTGGTCAGTACTACCATGATTCGGCCAACTTTCTCAATTTGCAGTCTGTTGGTTGCGGAGTCCAGTGATTTCCACCATTTTGACACTCCATAGAAAATGTTCGGTTTTATAGCTATTTTATAAAGCCACACAATTCCTTTTGAATATTAAAGCCTTGGCTACTTTAGACTGTAAATTCTCTTTCCATGCTAGCGTGCTGTCTAGTATGACACCTAAGTTATTGTCTTACCCGATAGGATAAGTATGGCGCCATTGATTTTTGGTGGTGGGAAATATGGAATTTTATACTTTTTACTGAAAAGTTCGATTTCTGTTTCCGCTGGGTTTGCCCTGAGTTCGCAGTGTACACTCCATTGACTCACCATCGTTAGTACGCACTATAACTGCTCAGTTGTGGTGTCCGAATGAGTTCAAGAGACTGCAATCGCTACACTGTCGGCATAAGCTATAGTCTTAATTCTCTTAGAATCCAGATCTTTAAGCAGATTATTCACTACAGCATTCCACAAAAGGTGAGGTAGTACCTTTCCGTCAGCGTGTTGGAAAAATATAAAGCTCCACATGCTGGAAAGTGCGCAAGAAAAGTGGCTCACAGAGTCCACATGCCTTATATCAAGGAACCTGTGGCCGCACATTAACTCTAAGAGAACGGGGGAGCTATTAAAACTTCCCAGATCTCTCCTAAGAATGACGGTAGCAGTCATCACTGGACATTGCCCGTTTGGAAACCATGCCAGGAGACTAGGCCTTCCCTATAACGACTTCTGTAGAAGTTGTCAAGACGAGGAGGAGGAGGAGAGCATCCTTCATCTCCTCGGTACATGCCCGGCTTTGGGGCACCATCGTCTAAGATGCTTAGGCGAGAGAAGCTTCAATAGTCTATCATGTCTGGCCTTGGTCAAACCGACTGCTATAGCTTCTTTCATAAGAAGTAGCGGATGGCTAGTAAATCAGCAAGTAATGCCACATTAAGCAGTTTCCCACCTTTCCTTTCCCTCTTCTGCACTCTTTCAATATCCTTACAACTTTTATTTTTCCTTCTATCATACCCTAACTTTTCAGGCAATCGCAAAGGGAACGACCTTCAGGACCCAAGTGAGCTGGAGTATCCGGGTACTCTTTGGAGAACCCAGCGGCCTGCCTACCTAACCTAACCTAACCCTTCCGTGAGGAAAGGAAGTTGTTTTATAGAAAGCATTTAATACGAGTATAATGTCACTTGAATGACACCCTTTTAAACTTCACAACGAGAGGCTTCTTTTGCTATTGCTGTCAGCAAAAAAATAACCCCATTCAAATTATATTCAATAATGGAAAGAACATTTTTGGGTCACCCTGACCGAACTGACAAAAATCCTTTTTACTCCCAACTTATGGATTTAGTGTTTTCACAAATATTCTTGCTTTCCAACGAACACGTTTTATTTTTAAACTTTTTCCGCACAACTAGTTCTTTAAACTTTATTTCGTTTCAAATAAGAAAAAAACTTTGGCCACAAATTCCAAGAGGTTTTAAAAAATCTAAAGATTTTTTAAAGAAAATTATGTTATCCTTTCAGCATTCTTTTTCTTTTCAACATATTAAAATTGCCATCAATGACCACTGCAATTGCAGCATTAGGAAAAGAAAAGCACAAGTTTCTTTTTTTTTAATTAAATATCTTAAATTTATTTTTCACACACAGAAAACCAGGATGTGAAGCAGACTCCGAAAAGAACAAATGTGACAATTGTACGTGTGCGTTGCTAAAACGTAACATTTTAAAACGAAAATGTATTATAGTGTCAAGTTAAATAAATGTTGAAAAAAGAACAAAATTAAGGAAAACGGTTGCTATTAAGAAGAAAAAAAATTTAATCTATACAGGACAGTGATCACTTTATAAGAGGAACAGCAACCAGCACCAAATCTCAGATATTAAATATCAAAATGATAATTTAATATCAACAATTTCAACTTTTTATAAGGTTTAAGTACAAAAACAGTTTATCATTCGGAAAAAATTATATAATTTTAAGAAAAAATTTTGCAAAAAATTTTCGGACTTAAATTCCCCTTCCAAGCATGTTTAATTCGCAGTTTTAACTTAAAGTTTCGGACAGAATATTTACATTTAAATAAAGCGAACATTTTCTTTGACAAGATTTGCTGTGAATTCAGAGAAAAAATTCCTATAAAATGGATTCCGAATTCGATGGCAAAATGTCCCATAAAAATCTATTCAAATTCGGAATTAAAGATTTTTATATAAATACCTGTTTATTTCAGATTTGTACTTAAAACTATGTATAAAAAATTTACTCATAATGTTTAAAATGTTTTTCAAAAAAATTTGACTCCGAATTCGAAACTAGATTCTTATTGCAAAGATAACATTAAAAGTTAATACTAAAAACTATCTATAAAAAATTGGCCCCGTTTATCTTTTATAAAAAAAATTCGTTCCTAATATTTTTTTAAATTTTTTATAAAAAAAAATTGGAAAATTCGGAATAAATTTTTTTTCTCACAAAGCTAGTATTTAACTAGAAATTTTATATACACAAGGAAAGGATTAATATTTTCTTAAAAAAGTTTACTACGAATTAAAAAAATATTACAAAAAAATTAAACGAACTCAAGAAATATTATGTAAAAATTTACTCCGAATTTAAAAAATGTTACAAAAAAATTAATTCCAAATACGATCTCAAGAAATATTATGTGAAAATTTACTCCGTGTAAAATATTCTTTAAAAGCCGGTATCAAAAGCAAGACTTAAAAGTTATCTACAAAAAATTTTCTCCGATTCATTTATAAAAATTTTTGTTTAAAAATTGGCTCCGAACTCAGAATAAATGTGTTTTCTTACAAAGCAGTACTAGCTAAACTAAAAATCTTAAAGAAATAAGTGATGGTTAAAGAAATCTCTATAAAAAACTGGCTCCGAATTCAAAATATGTTTCGCAAACATTGGGTTCGAATACGGATTAAAATATTTATTACGAGCTGGCATCAAAAGCAAGATTTAAAAAATGTACAAAAAACTGATTCCGAATCTTTCATGAACATTTTTATTAAAAAATTGACTCTTAATTCAGAATATATTTTGTTTTTACAAAGCTAGAAAAGATAAGAGAACCTTAAATAAATAAATAATGGTGGTAATGGTAATTTGTAGCATTAACAGCCAGTTCGCCGATTTCGAAAGGATAAGTTCATTCTCACTCTAGGCGAAAGAAATTTGATTTGGAAATTCAATTAAAATATATAACTTCATACGAACGAACAATAGTGACATAGACGAACCCAAATTTATTCGAAAGTGAGTGACTAGCTTTCTTTCGCATACATTTTCATTCGATATCGTCGAACAGGCTGTAAATTAAATATATACTAGAATTTAAAATATATTATCCGAAAACTTACTCCGTACGTAGCTAAAAATTTGCTATGAGCTGGCTTCAACAGCTAAAGTTAAAAAATATATATCAAAATTGATTTCGAGTCTATTATAAGAAATTTTTATTTAAAAATATATTGACTCCGAATTCGGAATAATCTTTTACTCACAAAACTGGTATTTAGACTTAAAAAATTTAATTAAACAAATGAAAGTTAATATTTTTTCAAAAAAAATTTACTCCGAATTCAAAGATATTTTAAGAAAATTGTTTTCTAGTACTGGTTAAAATTTACCTGATGAACCAGCATTAAAAGCTAGAGCTAAAAATATGTAAAAAAAAATAAATCTAACCTTTTATGAAAATATGTATTAAAAAATTGGCTCCGAATTTATAAATTTGTTTTAAGTTTGTACAAAAGTTTTAAATAAATACAATTTCTGTAAAAATTTAATCCGAGTTAAAAAAATGCTATCCGAACTCTGACTGAATATATGATTTGAGTATTAGGATTTGAAACTAAAAAGCAAATGTATACAAATGTTTGTCCCAAACCTTTGAAAATTTTTTAGAAAAAAATTTACTCCGAATTTGGAATAACTGTTTTTTTCTTACAAAACTGATATTTAAACTAAAAATCTAAAAATTTAATCCGAGTTAAAAAAAATTTTTCTCCGATAATTGACTCCGTATATGAGTTGAACATTTTTACGAGCTAGCATCAAGACCTACAGTTAAAACGAATGTATGCAAATGTTGATTCCAATTTTTAAAAAAATAATTGACTCCGAATTTGGAATAACCATTTTTTCTTACAAAACTGATATTTAGACTAAAACTTTTAAGTAAATATGAAAATTTACTCCGAATATAAATTCAAATATTCAGTATGAGAATTGATTAAAAGCTGTAAATAACAACTGAATTAATAATAAAAGGTATGCGTACTACATTTCGGAGTCACGGTTTTGTGTAATAAAGGTGATTTCAATTGAAATAAAAAATCTTGCATGCATAAGCCAATGGTTTGTCCATATGTCAAACATTATTTATACTAATTCCATATAGGCTCAACATTAAAAATAAAAATTTTTTACGAAATAAAAAACATAATGTATAAAACTGGGTCTAATTTGATCCGGCTGTATTTAAAACTCGACATTATTAAAACCTTTTAAAAAAAATATTACTTTGGCATCTATCGAATACTGAATTATGAGTCATTACAATTATTCATTTATTCTCAAGAAACTTAGCATGGACACAAACCAAATGTGTAATTTTTGACATATATTGTCCAAATCGATCATGTCAGCTCTTATTCCTAATATAAAATAATATTTCTGGCTAAAGAACTTTTGGTGGAATCAATTTAAATTTTCCAAATTATTCATTATTCAAGGTCAGAACCACTATGTCGCAAAAGTAGTTTAGAATTGTATTTTAAGGCTTTCTACTGTTAAGTTATTTATTTTTATACTTCACTATCAATATTACTTTTATAAACTGTTTTAAATTCTTTGTTGCATATCACATATAGTCTACATATTCTTTTCTTATTCTTCTTTTTTCATTTTTTTTTTTTTTTTGGTTAATCAAGCAAAAAAGTCTCTGCAGTATTAAAAATTAAAAGCCAGAGAGAAAAACGAATTACAGAAAAATTACAACTGCTGCATGTTGCCGTTGCAATCATTTCTAGATAGAACGTAAAATACATTACCGTTCACACACAACATGTGTATACCCTGTTAACCAAAGTCAAGTAGTTTTATAAAAATGCGTTTCTTTCGTAGATTTAATCACATGCGCAGTTAAGTCAATTACACACACAAACCGGCAATAAGAATCATTGGCAAAAGTGGAATTGGTTGAGACGCCGTAATACCATTTGCATGATTCTTGCCACCACCATAATGTTTATGCAATAAAGTCTAGATTTTCTGGTGGCACCAAACAGCATGTGTGCTGCGAACAAGCTGCTCTTTGGAGTGGCGCATGGTGGTGATGCAGAGTCTTGCAGGCCAGTTTGAAATTGAAAAGTTGTTCCCTATTTAAATTCCTTTTATTGCACACAATCAAATGACAATCTGAATCAACCGTAGAAGACACTGTTATGGTGATATATATGTATGTATTTTGTGTCTTCTTGAACTTAATCAATTGTTTAACTTATCTCAGTTCCACTATATATTTTCTATAAAAACTTTTATTCGGAGTTTAACATAATTTCTGTTTCTAATATTTCACCGAACTTGAAGCAGAATTTTGCTAAACAAAACCTATTCCTGAATTCGTAATAAAAATTTTCTATACAAAATTCTACTCCGAACTCGAAGTAAAACAGTTCCATTAAAAGAATTTATAATTCGACAACGTTTGTAGAATAGTTCTTTGCAACAACTGATTAAAATATTCTATAAAAAGTTTTTCTACAAATTCTTCAATAAATATTAAAACAAAAGTTTTTACTTGAAAAATTTTACAAAATTTTCTACACTAATTTTTACTCCGAAACCAGAATGGAAAATATATATATTAAAAAAAGTTATTCCAAAATAAAAAAAATATATATGACTTTTTTATAATTAATAAATTATTGTTAAAATTTCTTTTTTTAAGTTTCGTCATAAAAATTTCATAGAAAATTTTGTAGACTTCTCCTGTTAAAACAGTTTTTTACAAAACTGGTAGTAAAAATTTTCATAATATATTTTTTTATCGGATTCGATAAGAAATGTTTCTACAAAACGTTTTGCTTTAATTCGAAGTAAAAATTTTGTGTACAAATGTGGTTCTGAGCCACTGACTTTGAATTTCAATTAAGAAGTATTATTCCGCATTTTATGTAAAAATAATATTACTCCGAATTTGAGAAAAATTATTCTATAAAAATGTTTACTCTGATTTCGCAACAAATTCAATAAAAGATTGTATCTCCAGCTTGCAAAAAAAAAAATTTTGCTCCTAAATGGAAGGAAAATGTTCCCAAAACCGTTTTCTCCGAATTCGAACTTTATCAAAAAATTTCAATTAGAATTCGCAGCAAAAGTACTACATTAAAAACTCTCCGAACTCGCTGTAAAAAGTTTTATAAAATATTTTATTTACAGTTTGAGTCAAAAATTCTCTTAAAAATAAATTTTTTTTTTCAAAACGTTTACTCCGAATTCAAATTAAACGCCTTATCAAAAAAGTTCGAGTAGAATTCGCAGCAAAAGTTGCATATAAAAACTTTTACTCCAAATATATTCCATAAAAAACCGACACCGAATTTTAGGTAAAAATATTTTTCCGAATTTTATAATTTATTTTGTTTATTTTATTTATAATATATTTTATTCCAAATTCCAGGTAAGCATTTTTTATGCATATTTAAAAAAGAAAAAAGTAATGAAACAAAAATTTACACAAAAAAAAATTGCTCCGCATCCATTATAAACTAGTTACATAAAAAAAATTACTCTGAATTTCAAATACAAAGTTTTCGGTATAAAACTTCGGGGAAATTATATTCCATTAAAAATTTTACCCTGAGTGCGAAAATTTTACATAAAATTATACTCTGAATAGTAAGCAAAGTTAAAAAAAATATTGTGTAAAACAAATTTATATAAAAATTTGCAAAAAGTGTTACACCGACTTCGTTGTGAGCTTGTTATATAGCAAAATGACTTTGAATTTCAATTAAGATGTTTCATCCTGCATTTTATGTAAAAATAATACTTTACTCTGAATTCGAGGCAAACATTTTTTTTATGTGATCAAACCTTTTTTATAAAAATGGTGTTACAGGCGGAAAGCAAAATATGTCCAAAAAATACTTGTGAAATTGTTATTATTGAACAATTACTTAAGTAAGATATTTTACTCCGAATTTGAAAAAAATATTTTTTATAAAAAATTTAACTCTGACCTCGAAGCAAAAATTTCGTATAAAATTTTACTTGAAATTAGTAGTCGATTTTAAAAAAAACTATATAAGACAAATTTATATAAAAATTAAAAAAAAATTACTCCGAATTCATTCTGAGCTTGTTATATAGAAAAATTACTCTGACTTTCAATTAAGAAATGTTATCCTCAATTTAAGGTAAAACTTTATCAAAAAAAAAAATTTTTTTTCAAAAAATATTTACTCCGAATTCATTCTGAGCTTGTTATATACAATAATTGCTGTGAATTTGCTGTGAACTTGTTATTATTGAAAAATTACACTAAATAGCAGGTAAGAAATTTTACTCCGAATTTGTGCAAAATTATTCTATAAAAAATTTTACTCTTATTTCGAAGAAAAAATTTCGTATAAAATTATACTTGGAACTAGTATTAAATTCTAAAAAATTATATAATATATGAGACAAATTTATATCAAAATTTCCGAACAAAAAAAATTACTCCGAATTCATTTTGAGCTTGTTACATAAAAAATTACTTTGAATTTCAATCAAGAAATGTTATCCTCAATTTGAGGTAAAATTAAATTAAAAAATTACTCCGAACTCGTTCTGAGCTTGTTATATGGCAAATTACTCTGAATTTCATATAAGATATGATATCCTCAATGTGAGGTAAAATTTTACAAACAAACGTAAAAGAAATTACTCCGAATTCGTTCTGAGCTTACGATACAGAAAATTAGTCTGACTTTCATTTAAGATATCCTCAATTTGAGGTAAAATTATATATAAAAAATTACTCCGAATTCGTTCTGAGCTTGTAATATAGCAAATTGCTATAAATTTCATATAAGAAATGTTATCCTCAATTTGTGGTAAAATTTTACAAAAAAAGAAAACGTTAAAAAAATTACTCCGAATTCGTTCTAAGCTTAAGATACAGCAAATTACTGTGACTTTCACTTAAGATATCCTCAAGTTGAAGTAAAGTTATATAAAAGAAATTACTCCGAATTCATTCTGAGCTTGTTATATAGCAAATTACTCTGAATTTCATTTAAGAAATGTTATCCGGAATTTGAGGTCAAATTATACCAAAAAAAACTCGCCTCAATAATTTCATATGACGCTGAGGCACCTTTGAATTGTTATAAGTAAACTTGTAAATAAATCGGTAATTAAATTGAAAAAAAATACTCCGAATTCATTCTGACCTTGTTATATAGATAAAATACATTGCTCTAAATTTCAATTAGGAAGTGTTAACGCCAATTTAAGGTAAAATTATACCAAAAAAAATTACTCCGAATTCGTTCCAAACTTCCTGTATACAAAAATTACTCTAAATTGCAATTAAGAAATGTTATACTCAATTTGAAGATTATACTATAAAGTATTTTGCACCGAATTCAAGGCCAAAAAAAAAGTTTGTAATAAATTATATTGTGAAATCGGATCAAATATATTTCAGAACAACAGCACTCCATGCTGAAAACATAAACTAAAAAAAAATATTCCGAGTTCGTTGTCGAATTTCAAGCATGAAATTGTGCTCTGAAGTCGAGAAAGAAATATTTCATAAAAAAATTTCGTATAAAATTGTACTCTAAAACAAATTTATATGAAAATTTTTAAGTTGTTGTTTTTTTAAGTTGTTTGAATTTTTCATCAAATTATTCTTTCACTCATTTCCAAAATTGTTTACTTTTACTCTAAATGGTGTCAAAAGAAAACAATACTACATATTTCCAATCACTTTCACCGCAGGGACCCAGCATCTCACATCTTAGGCATATCTGTTGGCTTTGCATTTTATGGCGGTATGAAACAATCAACTACAAATAATTGCGTATGTTTGAAAATAAAACTTCTCTTCCAGATATCCACATGTCCGTATGTTTGTTTGAAAAAGTTTCTTTTGTCGCTTTTGTAGTGTGTTACTGATTGTGTTCAATACTTGTTAAAATTCCAATAAAAGTTTGTAATTGACATTTGTCTTTGTTGTTTATTTATTGTGAACAACACAATTCCTGCAATCAACAACAGTAATAGCTTAAACAGCACCAGCACCAGCAGCAACCGGCTGCAACATGCAACAAAACAGAGCAACAGTAATTTGAAAAACAAACTAAATCATCACTTTAACATGGTGCAAACTACAACAAAAAGAAAGAAAGAAAGAACTCCACGCTGAGGGGGAGATTAAACAACGAAAAAGAAAAAAAAATGTTTAAATGGGAAAACATGTTGTTACCACAAAACATGATTAAGCATGTTCCCATAAAAAGAAAAATTGGTGATCAAAATGCTACTGGTCGCTTAGTAATGTTCTCCATCTAAAACGAAAGATTCCAGCAATCAAATAATAAAAAAAAAATATTTAGTAAGAGAATGGAATTTATTTAGTTCGCAGAAGGGAAGCGGGTGTTGAGGTCTGTAACGGAAATATGGTTTTCTAAATGTACAGATATTTTTTAACGATTTAAGTTAAACTGTTTGATTGTCTTTTAAGAATGGCTAGAAAACAATATATTTTAGGGGTTTGCCTTAAAAAAAGGAATAAAACAGTTGTGATAAGAAAATTAGCAGCCCGTGTGAATTTCGAAATTCGATCAAAGCAAATAGTTTATGTTCCGAACAGTTGTGATTAGAAAATTAGCAGCCCGTGTTAATTTCGAAATTCGATCAAAGCAAATAATTTTTGCTCGGAATCCGAAATGAAAGTTTTGGATTTAACACCGAACTCGTATTTTTCGCTCCGTGGTTTAGCTAAAATAAGTAAAAAAGTTTTTTCTTGGAACTCAGCTTTGAAATTTAAACTCCGAGTTTTTTATAAACTATATATTTATTTAATTAAAGTCTAAGATAAATAACGTCCTATCAGACCATTACAAAATAAGTAAATACATTGCTGCATTAATTATTAAGAATTAAAATTATATGACGTTTAACATAATTAGAGTTAACACAGAAGTCGACATTTATTTATTTATTTATGTAACTATACAATTGCAAAGTAAATTTGCAAAGTATTGGATGCTCAACATGGGCGGGGTGACGGAGACCATATTCCCAAGATGATATGAACAGTACGTATGTAGCGTCGCTGTGACTAACTATAACTACCTATGTCTTCACATATAGGTCTTTACTGATAGACTTTGTCACATGTTTTGAAAATTTATCGGATAAGGTTGAGGACGACATTTTCTACATCACGGCGGTCATGGAAGCCATAAAAGGCTACAAAGATACGGATCGGAATGTTGAGATTTTAATTCTTGATTCAGTCATTACCATAGTAAGATAAGAAATTTGATTAGAGTTTTGAACATTGTGTTGCTAGTTGAATAGCCTATCTGTCAAAACTTGCAGTGGTTCCTTAAGAGTAACTGATGAACTCCACAGTTACTACTTTTTTTTTAACATTTAAGTCCGCTTTTAACTGATTACTAGTATATTGTGAGATACCTTGAACGTCACTGTATAGAACACAAACCGTAAGAATACCGGTCAGTTTAAACATTGAACGTGATCTAAACGCTTATGCGGTGCCTCTATGGTACCTTTATGCTCCACAAGATATTTAAAGCTATAGATTTCATTAGATTACTTTCCAAAAAGCTTCAATGTAATTAAATTCCTGGTAGTTTAAACATTGAACGCGATTTAAACGCTTATGCGGTTCCTCTATGGTACCTTTATGGTCTAAAAGATATTAAAAGCTATAGATTTCATGAGCTTATTTCTACTTGATATAACAACCTCTGGTTCCAATTGAACCCCAAATTATGATACAATTATGTCATCATCAGAGTGCATGCAAAAGTTAATATCTTTAATTACAGCTTAAAGGTTTTTGGCGCTTCTAAGTTGCTTAGTATAAAACGGTATAATTTCTTTCTCCGAAAAAATTTTCGGATATCAATTTTAAGGACTACTCGTACTTGAATTTTCATTTCTTAGATGCTGTCGTATTTGCTTGATGTTACCATAAATCTGGTTGTAATAAATTTTCTCACCAGTTCATTAGGTATAGGCTATATCAAATAAATTGGTGGAGTTTTAGACGATTTTTGTTGAGTTTATCCGTTTAAAGGATAGCAAATCGGTTACTATCCGAAACCTGCCGATATCATCATCTTTAGATTTTGAGCTTGAGATGAGATTCGAGTTGATTAGGGGCTTCGCTGTCATTTAAAAGCTCCACCTATTTCCATTTTGACTTAATAGCACTAACTGAACTAGAAAATATTATATCTTCTACAGCACCCAACGTAGGTGTATGCGAATAGGACTGCAGGCGATATCTATTTCTTGTGAAAGGAGATTCTCCAAAGTTTATCTAAAGGACTCTTCTTTAAAAAATCATAGGTTTTTACTGATAGAACAGGTTTTTGCTGTTGATAGGTACATCGTCATATAAAGCAATATAACAAAAATTGTTACAAAGTTTAAGCCGGGCTCCGGGCACAACAAGATCATTCTCCTACATAATAGTGGTGATCGTCCGCTTCTAAGTTACCGTTCTGTTATAACAAATATTAATTTTTTAATGTTGAGTAAGACAAGTTTTGGTTTGAGATCCTTTTTAATAAATTCAAAATAAGTTATTCAATTTTAGAAATATTTTTTTTTTTCCTATATTTTGGCCAACATTGTTTTCCATCTTCAAGGAGATATTCAAAGAGTTTTACGACACGCCCGATGTTTACAACTTCAACTTTATATACCCTATGACCATAGTCATAAAAATACTTTTTGTTTAATATACAAATTTTGTATAGAAATTTGTCAAATAAACCTTTTATAAACATAGAATATTTTTTATGATTACGTCCGCCATTCTTTAATACATCAGCCTAAACTTATTTTAACTCCTAATATTACCTTAAGCAGTACTTAATATTTTCTGAACTCTTTATTTTGTCACCATTTCACATGTGAGCCGTTCACACGTGGACAAATCCATACAAATATTTGTTTGCCAGCCACCATACATTTGCTAAAGTGCCTGTATGTGTGTTCATGCGGTTCCCAAGTACGACTATGTACATTTGTGTTAAAACAAATCGAAATCATCGCACAGCAGTAGCTGCAGCAGCGGTTATTGAATTGGTAAACTAAACACATGCGGAGAAGGGCAAGCGGGCAGGCAGACAAACAAGCAAATAAACGAGTCAGAGACAGAGACAGATTTTGTTGTTAACAGATGAAAGTAAATTTTCTATTTGATTTTGATGTTGAATGTTGTATGTTCTTGCTTAAAAACAAAAAGAAAAGCCAACGTCTAGGAAAAACCAACCAAATAACACATGTCTGCTCACGATTGCAATTACCAAATAACAAATAAACTTGTGTGGTCAATTGTGAAATACAATAACGTCTACAACAAAAACAACTAATTCCATAATAGAAACAGCCTTTAACAAGAAACAAGTGTTTAATATTTTTAAAAATTTAAACTTGTTTGAGAAGTTTTGAAAGCAGCTTTAATATTTCTGTGTTTTAGCGAAAATGTGTTGCCTACTTTTTGGAGCCTTTTTAAAAAAAAAAGTTTCAAAGCAAAGTTTTTGTTTTAGTTTTTTTGTTTCTTTTAAGGCGATTTTTTTCTCTTTTTTTTGCCGCACAGTTTTCCTTTCGTTAGCAACTTTCTCTAGAGTTGTACTAATTGTATTACTCGCATTGTTTGTTTAGCAAGATTCTTTTTTGTTGCCGGTATTTTGCTGCGAGTTTATTTTCAACCATGGCTAATTAGCTAGTGTAATTAAATGTTGTTGCAAAAGAAACAAGTATACTTTCAGGTTTGTGTTTTTCAACTCTTTTTTTCCTCTCTCCCTTTATAAGTATAATAACTCAAACAAATTAATAAGCTTAATGAGTAGCAAAAATCTGGGATGTTTAAAAGAATTTAATTTTATTAAACTTTAAAATGTAACAAATAAAAAATACATAAAAATGTAAGAAAATTGCTGCCATAAAAAGAGGCAAAAGTTCAACCTGAATGAGCATTACTTAATGAATGAGGAAATCAGTTAAGCAGTTACTTCATTTGCTTCGTTTACTAATTGTCTGGCATTTTTTATAGCAACTGTTTCTCTATATAAACATTTTTGTCAGCTTTTAGTTATTTTTTGAAACTTCACAGAGTGAACTAACAATAAGTATTAAAATGTTAATGCTAAATACAAAAAATTAATTAAGTCCAGCCAATACTAGACAAAAGGTTTTATTTTGTGCCAATTATATCAGTGAGATCACCTATTTAACGCTCTGATAGTGGCAAGGGTAACCCTTCTTCTCAACCGAGTGTGACCGCTAAAATTAAATATGTTTCGTGCAAGAGGATTTGGGTGAAGTTCCAGTTTGCTGATATACCATGTCGCATACTTTGAAAATTCATCTTGGAATACATAGATCCTTGTGAATTCGGATGGTTTTTTATGTACCATGGGGCTGCAGTAATTGTTCGTAGAATTTGGTTTTGTCGCCTATATTATAAAATTTACTTTCAAAATTTGTTCCAAACCAAATTTTGGTAATCGTTTTCATGGTTTACCTGTATTTTGGTTTCACTGATGCTGCCGTGCTTCACTGATGTGACGTTGAAAGTATCTTTACCGATTGCCGTAATAAGCTTGCTTACCAGTACACTAGATGTCGGCTCTCTCAAATATATTGGTGGGGCTTATATGTTTTTTTGGATGTTGTTGGCTCATCTATCTGAAGGATAGCGAACCTATTACTATCCGTTGTCACAGTGGTATTATCGTCTTTAGACATTTTTGATTTTTATGATATTTGCGTGAATTTAGGGCTTCGCTGACATTTAGCCACGATTATATACCTATCCATTCCTATTTGCGTTTTAGGCTTATCAACAATAGCTAAACTGGAAGATGGTTTGTCTTCTATTGTAACAACAATATTTGGTGAACAAGAACGCGTGCGATTTTTATCTCTTAGAGACAGGAGGTTATCCAATGACTTTTTTAAAGATTCTTAATCAGATATCCAGAGGTTTTTTCTAGTGGAGCTAAGCTCTCTTTCAGAATTGCATCTACTAGGTACACTCATGCCATTTTTTTATTTATAGTTTTTTAATTCAAATGTAAGTATATAAAAAAAATTGTCACAAAGTTTTTTTTTTATAAAAAAAAATTGTCACAAAGATTTTTTTTTTCACTCTTTCCACTTATTGTGGTTTTCTACTTATACCGTTTTTTTTATAATACTCCGATCAAAAACAAATACCTCCGTTCACTATCAAAGCTAGACTCTGACTGGCAAACTTCCTCATAAGAAATAATTCACAGCTTTATTTACACTTGATACCACTGTGCAACAAAACACTAAACTTACTTACTTGGACTTATGACTGTCTTTCACAAAGCTTAAACATAAACTGACCCATTGCCATCGACCTGCCTGCTATTTATACGTCTTTATCAGTCACTACAATCGACATGAATTTTCTAGTCGTTCATAATTCTAGAAGCAACTGTACAAATGTATTTCTTTCGCATATACACATACATACACATGCTTGCGAACAATAAGCATATCACAACAAACAATAAAACAAATACCAGAAATAAAAGAAAAACAACATCATTTGTAGTTGACTTGTTTGGAATTTTACGTACTTTAAATCATGTACTATTTTTTTCGTTTTATCGTGTTTGGAGGAATGTGTTGTACGTTTATAACAAACAGATCAACAGCTGCACACTGGGTTAGATGTGACAAATATTCTTAACAGTATAAAAAATATTATTTCGTGACAAATACTTGTTTTTATATAAAAAAAAACCTGGCCAGCTGATACTGTTTTGTTCATCGTTCGCTGGTGAAACAGATAGATATATTTCATGCACAAAAAAGTTGATTTTTCTTGGGCGCTTAAAGCAGAATTGGAAATATAATTAACTCGAGTCAATTATAATGTGGGTATAGTGTTTTGTTCATCGTTCGCTAGTGAAACAAATAAAAATATTTCCTGCACAAAAAAGTTGCTTTTTCTTGGGCGCTTAAAGCAGAATTGGAAATATAATTAACTCGAGTCAATTATAATGGCGGTTTTGAGGGACAAAAATAAATAAATAAATAGAGATTTAGTATTTCTTTCCAACAAATGCAGGTGTATTAAATTATTCACCTGAGTTTCCAATGGGTGTAAATAATAATCGATAATTCAAAAATTGGTAGATAATAATGTTGACTACACTGGTTCTTCTGTCAGTGATGACGGTATATAAAAAAACTCCATTGATTTATGTCACTAATCGAAATAAGTGATAGTCCGAGTAAGTAATGTTTGGAGAATACGCTACATGAGGTAGGTCCTCCTATTTCAACATTTTCAAGTATGACTTGACCACTTTCGCAACATGGAGTCGAGCACTGTCATGCTGTAAAGTCACTTTATCATATAAACCATTGTATTGCTCAAACGGATTACTTGCGTTCAACAACGATCGCTTGTGATTGTTTAAGTTGGTTTCAGCAACTTATAATACACTACTTTAAGCTGGTTCCACCAAATACTGGGCCTAACCTGGGATCCCTGAATACTTTGCTTGGCCGTTGACGTGAAGGATTGGAGGTATTATTTGATCAGACGCAATAAGAATTGACAGGATCATTACGAGTGACGCAGCAAGCGATTTCAAAACGGCTTAAAGTCTTGAGAAGGAGTCAGAAACAAAGAAATAGGGTGCTGTTTAAGTTGAAGCTGAGAGATGTTAAACTGTGTTTGTTTGCTTGTGAACAGCTGATTACAAGGTAAAGACGGAAATGATTTCTGCATGGGAACGAAAAATGGTTTTTTACAATAATCTCAAGGGCAGAAAACCGTGGGATATCCCTGCCATGCTTTCATGCTGACGGCCAAACCAAATACTTACGGTTTCAAGGTCATACTCAGTATTTGGTGGGACCAGCCTGGCCTAGTGTATTATGTGGAGGTTGAAACAGACTTAAAAATCACAAGCGATCTTTATTCAAAACAAACGGCCGCAATACAACGAGAGACATGAAAAAGTGATTTTATAGCATCTTAATGCTCGATACGATGTTGCAAAAGTGGTCACGACGTACTTGGATACGTTGAAGTGGGAAGTTATACCCCACCCACCGTAGTCACCAGACGTCGGCTCCTCGGACTGCCACTTATTTCAAATATTGGCATCCGGCCCGGCTGACCCGCTCTTCCGTTTAATGAAGAAGTAAAAAATGGGATCGCTTTAAACAATGACCAGTTTTTTAAACGCTGAATTCGTACGCTGCCCAACAGATGTGGGAAAGTAGTGACCAGCCATTGACAATACTTTGAGTCATAAGTGTTTAACCAGTTCTTTTGCAATAAAGCCTCAAATTTTGACACAAGCAAATTTTGAAACTTGACAAAAAACATTTTCTGGATAAAAACAAAAATCCCATATTAGAATAGCTTGATTATCTGTAGCAGGCATTAAGCCTGACTCTTTACTAGCAATAACTTACCAAAACATTTTACAAGACAGCAATAAAAAAAAGACCAGTAACAGCAACATACGCATGCGAGTACAGTTTAAAACCAACTCCTCTTGTTACCCATCTAAAAAATGTCGTTCCATTTAACAGCCAAACATGAAAAGAAACCAACTTGCATTAATTGGCTTAAAAGCGAAGAAGTACATTTTAATAGAAATTGTAATAGTAAATGCTATTAGTTCTACAACTGCTGCTACTACAGCTACTATTAGCTGTAATAGTTTAAGTGATAATGCTGAAACGAATTGTTGCCATACACAGCTCTGTGTACGGTGACACTAGCAAACAGTGGAGAACATAACTTCTAGGCATTTAAAAAAAAACGCCAAAAATGTTTATTAAGTGTAAAAAATTTAAAATATTTTTAAGCAATTTGTAAAAAATATTTCAGTATAAAAGAAAAAAGTTTTTCTTTTCGTTGCTGTATAACCACTGTAAGAGTTTTGTAGCTGGTTGTGTCAACGCTTTAAACATGTACTTAACAACTTTCAATAGACACAACAAAGACAGCAACGGCATCTACAACAAACATGGTCTGGGCTTCGTTCATTAAGTGCTGGAAAAAAAAACAAAAAACAAATGTTAAGAAAACTCCAGCAGTAGAGTTTTACGCATTGAATGTCATATCACGAAATTAAAAGGGAAGGAGAGTATGACTTATTTCTCAATAATAACGAAATTAACATTGTATAGCTATATTAATAACTTTCTATAAGTTTTTTTTTTAATTTTTTAAATATTTTTAAAATAATTTTGAGGAAAATTTTTTAAAAAAGGATGCAACAAAAAATATTTTATAACTGTTTTTTACATAAAATATATAATAAGATATAATAAGATTGATTGTAACTATCGAGGAATAAACAACAAAAAAATATATATTTAAAAAAAAACAAGTAAGAGTGTGGTATATTTGGCTGGGCCGAATCTAAAATACCTTTCACGATAGTCACGTAAATATATATTACAAATTTGAACTAAATATGCTCGGATATAAAGGGTGGTTAAAATTCAAGGGCCGATGTTGATTTTGAATAAAACACACTCTATTTAGGAAATTATTGTAATTTTATTTTATTATGATATATTGATATTACTCAATTATGTATGGAACAAAATATCGACCAAATTGGCGCCGCGACCACGACGGCACACCTCCATCCGATGGTCCAAATTTTCAATGACCCTGAGGCATAATGGAGGTTCTTTGCCGTTAATTTGCCGAATTATCTCATCCTTTAGCTGTTGAATTGTTGCTGGCTTATCGACGTACACCTTTTCTTTCAAATAACCCCAAAGAAAAAAGTCCAACGGTGTCAAATCACATGATCTCGGCGGCCAACTGACATCGCCATTACGTGAGATAACACGGCCATTGAACTTGTTGCGCACAAGAGCAATTGTTTCGTTAGCTGTGTGGCAAGTGGCACCGTCCTGCTGAAACCACATATCGTCTACATTCATATCTTCCAATTCGGGCCATAAAAAGTTCGTTATCATCTCACGATAGCGAACACCATTCACAGTAACTGCCTGACCGGCCTCATTTTGGAAAAAATACGGCCCGATGATGCCGCCAGCACATAAACCGCACCAAACAGTCACTCTTTGTGGGTGCATTGATTTTTCGACAGTCACTCTTGGACTCTCATTCGCCCAAATGCGGCAATTCTGTTTATTGACGAATCCACTGAGGTGAAAATGTGCCTCATCACTGAAGATGATTTTCTTCGAAAATTGATCATCATTTTCATAATAAGTCTGGATAACTTTAACACGTTGTTGGATTGTGTATCTCTCCATGTTTCAAATTGAGTAAGTCTGAAATAGAGAAATGTCAAATAAAATTCGGAAAAAAACTTGGCGTTTAGGTGTGGTCCTTGAAATTTAATCACCCGATATATGAACCGATATCGCGGAAAAAATATTTTTGCCTTGTAATGACCATTTCAAAAAATAAATCTTTCATGAACATTTCCTGGAAAAGTTTGTTTAAGCTATATCTCGGTTATATATGAACCGATATCGGTTCATATATAACCTTTTTTTATAACGAGAATTGTTGCTTTTCAGCAAAAAAAAAAGTAATGGAAAAATGGGTCAGACTATATCTCGAGTATACGAGTATATGGACCGATATCAGATATTTTTATTTTCTGTATTTCACTAACTTCCTTTTATAATTAGAACTCCTTTTAAGCAAAAAAAAAAATTTGTTTTCGTTGAAAACCTGGCTTGACTATATCTCGGGTATATATGGACCGATATCGGAATTTTCTATTTTCTGTATTTTAATAACCTTCTTTTATAATGAGAATTGCTTTTCAGCAAAAAAAAAATGTAATGGAAAAATGGGTTCAGGCTATATCTCGAGTATACGAATATATAGACCGATGTCAGATATTTTTACTTTCTGTATTTTACTAACTTCCTTTTATAATTAGAACTGCTTTTAAGCAAAAATTTTTCGTTGAAAACCCGGTTTAGACTATATCTCGGGTATATATGGACCGATATCGGAATTTTATATTTTCTGTATTTTAGTAACCTTCTTTTATAACAAGAATTGCTTTTCAGCAAAAAAAAAAAAAAAATGTAAATGGAAAAATCGGTGTAGGCTATATCTCGGTTATATGTGGACCGATATCGGAAATGTTTATGTTCCATATTTATATAACCTCATTTTATTACCAGAACTGTTTTAAGCAAAAAAAATTTTAAGTTTGCTTACGCGAAATTTTCATGCAAAAATTGGTTTAGGCCATATCTCGGGTATATATGGACCGATATCGGAAATTTTGATTTTCCCTGTTTTTTATAACCTTCTTATATTACCAAAACCGCTTTTAATCAAAAAACGTTGTTTAACTTTGCTTATGCGACATTTTCATTAAGAACCCGACTTAGGCTATAATAAGTGAATATTTATCACGCAACCAGCTCCTAACAAGAAGCCAATCTGGATTTAGAGAGAGGCACGGCTGTATAACGTCGCTTATCGACGTATCGGAAGATATAAGGGGTAGTCTTGATGATGGTTATATTACATTTCTAGTGCTCTTAGATCATTCTAAAGCATTTGATTCCGTTAGTCACCAAATTCTATGCAGTAAGATGTTTAACAAATTTAATTTCTCTTCAACAGCCACATCACTAATAGCAAACTATCTCACTGATCGCTACCAATCAGTATATGTTGGTGACCGCATATCTACCGCTCTATCTGTATTTAAAGGAGTACCGCATGGATGTATTCTTGGGCCACTGCTGTTTACACTATATATAAATGACTTACCTAATCAGCTTTTGTACAGCAAAATACATATGTATGCTGATGATATGCAAATATACATTAGTTGCAAGAAAAATTTGATACACGAGTGCATTGCTAAAATAAACGTGAACTTAAATAGAATATCTTTATGGGCGGCTTCTAACAGATTGCAACTGAATCCTACAAAATCTAAATGTCTGGTGGTTGCCCAGAGAAATCAAAACATTGTCGTAGATGTTCCGATCTTATTAGGTGACAAAAATATAGTAATTGCTGAATCAGCAAAGAACCTTGGAATCATTTTCAACAAATCACTTCAATGGGATACCCACATTAACTCTGTTTGTGGAACAATTTTTTCGATGCTGCGAATACTTAATATCTCGAAGCATGTTACACCTCTAAATATCCGAGTGCTTCTTGCAAAGTCCTATTTCGTACCAAAGCTGTTATACGGCTGTGAAATTTTTGCCTATAGTGACTCATATAGTAAGAGCAGATTAGTGGTAGTTTATAACGCCATCCTACGATATGTTTATAATATCAAGAGATCTCAAGGAACATCACAATACTCTAAATCCTTATATGGAGTTGATATTCTCGAGTTGCTAAAGATAAGATCATTAATTTTACTGCATAAAATTATTTATATAAAAGAGCCTATTTACTTATTTGAACGCCTTTAGTTTGCACGTTCTAACAGAGGAAAAAACATTATACAATTCAGACATCGAACACTAATATCTGAGTGGCAGTTCTTTACAAATACCATAGTGAATTCCACCAACTGGCAACGCTATATAATTCAAACAACAACTGTTTTTATATTTTAGTTAAGTTTGAACCTTTGTATATTATTCAACAATCTGTCTTATAATAATACTTTTCTATTGCTTGCTTTTCAAGTAATATACTTTAATATCGAAAATTCCTTGTTGAAGAACCTAATGTATTAAAATTTATATTTTATCTATTAAAACTTCTACGTATAATAACTTTAAAATATATATTGTGATATTATAAAATCACATACTGTAATTCAAAAGATTTATATCTTGTTGTATGTGATATACCTTTTTCATAAAATAAATAAATAAAAATAAATAAAATAGGCTATATCTCGGGTATATATGGACCGTTAACTGGCCCACGGATATCTGCCTTTTAATCAGCATGCCTAATAATTCTGTGAACTTTGAAGCAAAACAAACAACTTTTTTTTAAATTTTCATACAAAAATGCAAAAAATTAGATTTTTTCGGAATTTTGAATGTATTTCAGCTATATGTGAATCGATATTATTGAATATATCGCATATAGCAAACCCGTGAATCGATGGGGTAAAAGAATGGTGAAAGAAAAAAATTCTAAGTCTAATGGTTTTCTCAAAAACGGTGTTTCAACGGCGTACAGACGGACATCGACGTTTCTATCAATGTTTATTCTGAATATGATACTTTCTATGGTCGGAAATGAAAATTGTAGAAATTACAAACCCTTTACATCATTGTGAAGGATATAATAAAGTGAATAAAATAAATTGATATTAAGCTTTATTAAAAAATAAGTTGTTGTATTAAAAAATATATTAACGAAATTATTTGCAATCCTGAAATTATTTCTAATCACACCAGAATAAAATAACTTCTCATTATTAGAATCTTAGTATTATTGCTTAACAGATAATCAATATTAGGCATCCTTCCTCCAACTGGTTTCCCGTCTTCTCCTATTTTACATACTCGTACATACAAATGAAACCCAATAACAACCGTATCTTAAATTTAAGACTTTAACGATCTTCTCATACGAACTTCTGGTATTGCATACTGTGCGTACAACAACGACAACAACTTCAATAATTTAGAGGAAAAAAAAGTATTGACAACAACAATATTTCGTTGCACGTAATTGTATAATAAAATTGTTTAAACCGTGTGCTTTTGTGTGACTTGGCGTTATTCTACGACGTAGATGATGGCATTGCAATACAGATGGATTTTGCATTTAAATTTAGTTGCAGTTGCATGACGGTGCCAATAGTGGTGGTTGTACATGAGTAGACAACTACAGTCCTTAAGATATTTTTCTTTGAATACCATTTTTTTCAGTTTGTTGCTTGTAATTTTCTGAAAAGAATGTAAACGAGAAAATTGCTAAACACTTAGTTGAGAGAGTCTTGTTGTTGTTTTTTTTTTCTTTCTTGGTTTTTTGTTTGTCACTGCAGTTGTTTAGTTGCAGTTAAATTGAATTAACTTAACAAATCTTAAGTTAAGTTTTATACACTTTTTTAAACATAAAAAAATAACGTTGGACAAGAAATCTTGAGAAAAATTAAGGAAATCAAATTTGGCCATCAATCTAATAAATAAAAGGCAAAACTAGCGACAAGAAATAGTTGACAAGACAGACAGGCACAAGAGAGCTACAGAATAATATTCAACGTTTCAAAACTCCTGGTTATCAAAATATGTATATTTAAGTAAAGTCGGCAAAAAAGTACCACTTCCCCAGTGAAGTTTTTCATTACACATCCCTTTAAGATGTGTAAGTAATATATTCCCAAAAATCGTAGATTCCATTGAACGAAAACTTTCTTTCAATAATTTTAGAAAAAAAATCTTTGCAGAAGCACTTCGAAATTGCCATGTAATTTTTTCGTCAAAACATGTTGTCATATAACAATTCCCCAAAGTTCCACATTTTGCTTAAAAATATATTCCCAGTTACACTTTTAATTTGTTACGATATTTAGTTTTTATAAAAAAAAAACTACTTAATGCTTGCTTTTTATTTGAATTCCCAATTTAAAAAACCCCCCTTAATATATTGTAAAAAGCTTCTTTATAGAAAAAGTCAAAAGTTTTTGCTTTAAAAGCTTTTTTAATACGAAAAATTATTTCTATTATTTTTAATTCCTAAACAATTTTTTGAAATCTTCTCTAGATAAAATAAGGCAAATTATACAAATATCTTTGGAAAAGATTTTTTATACTTAATACAATAAAAAAGCTGTCTTCAATAGACTAAGTTTCAAATTCCCAAAAAAAAAATTCTAAAATCTCCTCTAATACAATTAGAGCATATTTTAGTCAGCCCATTTCCAGGAGTATTTCCTTATTGTAGCTTTATTTATATAAAATAAGCTGTTCAATTATGCGAAGTAAATACAATTTTTATACTTAATACAATAAAAGCTGTCTTCAATAGACTAAGTTTCAAGTTCCCCAAAAAAATTCTGAAATCTCCTCTCATAGAATTATAGCATATTTGAGTTAGCCCTTTTCCAGGAGTGTTTCCTGATTGTAGCTTCATTCATATAATATAAGCTGTTCAACGATATTTTTAGCTCCCAAGTGTTCATTTCTGGGGAAGTTTTAAATTTCTAGCAAAAAAGGGGGTTTTTCAATTCTGGAAAATCTTGAATTTAGTCATCCCATGTTTTTTCAAAGATTTCTTTAACTTTATGCAATAAAAGCTGATTTCAATAAAAATAAGTATTTAATTCAAAAAAAATTTATAGAATTTCCTCTGAAATGGAGCCAATCGCACTAACCCCATTTCTTGAAATACTTTTAGTTTACTTATGAAGGATTTTTTAAATAATATAAGCTGTTCAATAATATTCGTTACTTCCCAAACATTCCATAAATAGCTTACATTTCCCGGGAAGTATTTTATTTCTTTAAAAAATTAATTTTTCGTTTCCCGTAAATCTTTAATTTGGTCATCTCAGTGCTTTTTTCTAAAATTTCTTTAACTTACTATCATAAAATATACCTTTAGAAGGCTAAATTTTAAATTCCCAAAAAAGTTTTCAAAAAACTCCTCTCTAGAATTCAGACTAATTGTAATAAATCCGTTTCTAGGAATATATTAAATTTGCTTGCTCGCACAGCTTGTACTATTTCATAAAGTACAAGCTGCCCAATGGCATTTTGAAGCTGCCAAATATTCCATATATATCTTCTCGATTCCGGGGAAATCATAAAATTCTTACAAAAATTTTTTATCGAGAAAATTATTAATATTTCGGGAAAATCATTAATTTAGTCATCTCAGGGGTTTTTTTAAAGATTCATTTAACTTAATACGATAAACGCTGCCTTCAATAGCTTAAATTTTTAATTCCCAAAATATTTTCAGAAATCGCCTCTCACTGAAATATAGTGTATTGTAGACAATAAACACATTTCTAGGAATATATTAAATTTCCTTATAGTAGTTTTTTTAAATAATATAAACGGTTCAATTATTTTTTCCCTCCTAACTATTCCATATATATCCCCTCATTTCCGGGGAAGTCTTAAACTTCTTCCAAAAAAGGTTTTTTTTCATTTCCGGAAAATCTTTAAATTAGTTATTCCATGTTTTTTTAAGATTTCTTATATTTGATCTGATAAAAGCTATCTTCAATAGATGAAATTTTTAATTCCCAAGAAATTTTCAGAAATCGCCTCTCATAGATATAGAGTGAATTGTACTAAGTCCATTTATAGGAATATTTGAAACTTATTCTCGCTTTTTTATATAGTATAAACTGCTAATTTTTTGCTTCAAAATCTTCCATTAATAGCAACTCGTTTCCGGGAAAGTCTTATATATCTTTAAAAAACATTTTTTTTTTTTGGTTCTCGATAATCTTTAATTTAGCCATACCAGCTTTGTTACAATTCCATAGTATATTTCAGAAATCGCCTCTCATTTCCGGGGAGGTCTTATATATGTTACAGGTTTTATAGAATAAACATTGATTGTTTTTTTGTTTTTAATTCCCAATAATTTTCCAAAAATCTCCACTCGTGTAAGCGAAGCAAGTTGCCCAAAATTTTATTAATGAAAATGATTTAAGCAAATAAAATTAATGTTTTAATAAACATTAAAATAAAAAAAAAATTTATATGAGATATAGCAATTTTATGTAACAAATGGAACAAAATTTTACATAATAAATATTTCATTTCCATCAACAGATCAATTATAATGATATGTTAAAAATTCAATTGAAAAGCATTTGAATAATTTCATAATAAGTTTTTGCAACTTTGTGAAATAACGCATTTACAAAATTAAAAAAATCTCATAAAGTATTTAACAAGTTTTTCTTGAATTGCAATTTATATATCATAGTGTAGGGTGCATGATACAAGATTTATACAGTAGTTTACTAGCGGCAAATTGAAATTGATGTCATTAATCCTGAATGTCTTTTTGAATTCGTGGAAATACCAATTGTTAATGAAAGACTTGAATCTTTTGAGTTAAATGCGGAAAATCCCAATAAGAATTCATCAAAGAAACAATAAAGTTTTTTGAAACCGAACAAAATATATAGAAATATATAACAGAGGGAAACCAAAATCCTTTTTTTTTCTTTTTGTTTGAAACTTTGTATCAATTATACTTTTGTTTTAAAGCATAACATACTTTTTTTATTTCTAAGATTTATCCAAGCTGTTCAGTTTAGCATACAAATGAAACTTTCTGAAACTGACAGCAAAGTTGAGTTCCCCAGTAAAGTTTTTTTTGGTTGGACAGAATGTCTGACAATAATATTTTTTAAAATTCTTAATTTATAAAGAAAGTATATTTGTATTTTGTATTTGTAGATATACAGTTTTACAAATAAATTTGCAAAGTCTAAGATGCACAGCATGGGCGGAGTTACGGAGACCTTATACCCACGATGGTATTGACAGTAATTCTTTGCGGCACTGTGGCTAACTGTACCGACCTATGCGTTCGCTGATGATGTTGGCATATCGATCGGCTCATGCCAAGCAATTTTTACGGATGTTTTAGGCATGAAACCTACGGCAGCGAAGATTGTTCCAAAATTGCTAAATTTTGAGCAAAACGTCGCATGGACATCGCTCAGTAGCTGTTGAATATCGTCAACGACGATCAAGATTTCCTCAAAAAAAAATCGTAACTGGTGACGAGTCATTCATGCCTCAACCACCGGTATTCACCGGGCTTGGTCCCGCTGACATTTTCCTGTTCAAAAAAACTGAAGACAGCGATGAAAGAAAAGCGTTTTGTTACGGTTGAGGAGATAACAGAAAAATCGAAACTGGAGCTGTTGGCGATAGCAAAAGGCGCGTTTCAAAAGTGTTTCGAGGATTGGAAAAAATTCTGGCATAAGTGTATTATATCTGAAGGGGAGGAGATAATTATTGCTGAATAAGTAAACACTTTTTGAAAAAACTGAAAATAACGGTTATTTTTTTTATCAGACATCGTACATAACCATTGTTTTACAATGTTTGAGGCTTCTTTTACAATGTTCGAAAAAAATCAGTGGAAGCAAAAGTATTAATAAGTGATAAATGCACGTTTTAAGGAAAATACATTATCATAGCTAGTACTTTACATTCACAGAAAGAAAACAACTTTTTCTTGTTCCATAACGAAATTCACAAAATGAATAGTCAATAAATTGCTTAATCTGCTTGAAATCCAAAAAATGGCTTCCCTTAAAAATTATCTGGAAGGTCTTGATGGTACCCCTCAATCCGACTATTCTCTATGGAAAGCGACAAAAGGTCTGAAAAGACCCGTAATAGGTAAGCCACCTTTGCGAACTTCAACTGGAGATTGGGCAAGAAGCGATTCTGAAAAGGGAATGTTGTATGTCGATCATTTGAGAAATGTTTTTACCACAAATGATACAGCGAATAATTCAGCTAAACTACCGTCATACGCTGTTAGACCGCCTATGCCCTTGAGACTTAGTTTTCAAGATGTTGAAAATGTTATTCGTAACACAAACCCCAGGAAAGCTCCAGGTATTGATAAAATTAGCTAGAATTCTTCTTTTTATTTTTAACGCTATTTTACGTCTCGAGTATTATTCTGCAGAGTGGAAGGTGTCAAGGATTACTATGACACCCAAACCAGGGAAGGATCCGTCTTAAGTAGGATCATACAGACCAATAAGTCTACTGCCAACAATTTCAAAATTGTTCGAAAAATTGTTCGAAAAATTGTTAATGGCAAAGTTGAGTCCAATGTGGGATGCATCCTTGATCACCAATTTGACTTTCGGGCTAAACACAGCACCATAGAACAAACGCACAGACTAGTAAATGTCATAAGACTGACCTTTGAGGCGAAGAAGTACTGCTCAGCTCTATTCATTGACCTTTCTCAAGCTTTTGATAAAGTGTGGCACGAGGGCTTGATACACAAAATAAAGTTGAACTTGCCTGCAAATACACACAAGCTTCTGGAAAGCTACTTATGTGGGCGGAAGTTTGTTATCAGAGAAGGCGACTTTATAAGCCCAACTCAGCTAATCGAGGCAGGAGTTCTCCAAGGCAGCATACTGGGGCCTACTTTATATTTGATTTACGCCTCTGACATGCCAACGACACCCGGAATCCACACTTCAACTTTTGCAGACGATACAGCATTCTGCAGCGTACATGAAAACCATCAAGTAGCTTCGCGAAAGTTGCAGGAGTATATTTCAATATTAGAAATGTGGTTAAAACTTTGGAAACTTAAAGTTAATGAACAAAAGTATACTCACGTTACATTCTCACTGCGTAGACAAACATGTTCAGCTATCCAAATTAACAATTCACCTATTCCGCAGCAAAATGAAGTCAAGTACCTTGGTATTCATCTCGACCGTAGGTTAACGTGGAAGTCTCACATAGATGCGAAAGTTACTCAGTTAAAGTTAAAAGCAGCGCAACTGAATTGGCTTATGGGCAGAAATTCGACATTGAAGCTGGCTTGCAAACTTTTATTATACAACGCAATTTTAAAGCCTATACGGTGCTATGGAATTCAACTATGGGGCACCGCCTCCGCTTCAAACGTTGAAAAAATTCAAAGGCGACAAAACAAAATTCTTCGAACAATTACCGCAGCTCCATGGTACGTAAAAAACTCCCGAATTCACAAGGTTCTGTGTATTCCTATGGTAAAAGACGAATTTTCAAAATACGCGACAAGGTATATCAGTAAATTGGAACTTCATCCAAATCGTCTTGCACGCAATATACTTAATTTCGAAGGCCACTCTCGGTTGAGAAGGAGGGACACCCTTGCCACCATCAGAACGTTAAATAGGTGATTTCACCGATATTGATCGTGCAAAATAAAACATTTTTGTCTAGCATTGGCTGGACTTAATTAATTTTATGTATTTAGTATTAAGATTTGAATACTTATTCAGTTAACTTTGTGAAGATTCAATAAATAAATGAATGAAAAAAAAATTGCTTGAATGCACGCCTGGAAAGAAATTTTTAGATTTAAACAAAAATTCAGTAATAATAAATTATTGCTTTAAAACAACTTCTTTATTAAATAGCATCAATAACACGACATCCATGGTTGTTTTTTTTTTTTTTTTCAGGCAAAAATTTTGTTGATTTTATTTTTATTATAATTTTATCCGGGTTGAGAAAATATTTTTCTTATAAACATTTCGTTCCTTTTTTAAACTCTTCTTAAAACAGTCAAGAGGTTACTTAACCTTTTAATACCTTTTGTTTTAATTTTCCTAAAACTTTCTGTGAAAGACTTACTGCAGTTGTTGCTGATCCAAAACATTGTTGTCTTGTAAATATTTTAGCACAATAGCAATAAACTTTGTGCTCCAGTCAGTCATTTTATGTCTTAACAATGTTATGAGCAAATAAATTGATAGTGTCATAAAAATTATAATAAAGCCAAAGAGCAAAAATTTCACATGTAGTTGTCAGCTTTATGAGACAAAGTTAGCGCTTTAAAGAGTTAAGTCAGAGAAATACAAAGTATTGATTGAAAACTTTTAAATTTCAAACTCTAAATTTTAAGAAGAAAAAATTTTATTTATTTTTATTCTACTTACTTGATCTTTTATCCCATTCCCGGTATTTTATGATATTTATCTTCACCAGCCAGTTTTATTATTTATAAAAAAGAAATTTCAGTTTATTATACATCATCATCATCTCATCTAGTTTAATCACTGTCACTCAATTTTCATGCTAATCAACTCATTAAAATCTCCTAAAATAAACGACAACAGAGAATAAGTTTTACTGCCGCCACCTCTTGTCAAGGCAGCTGCGCCTAAAACTCACAAACTTACTGTGTCAAGCAAAAAGCAACATTGGAAAAAGAGATGTTTTTTAATGAATGTTCCGTTTCATTCGTTTGTTTTTTTAATTCTGTAAAATCAAAAAAAAAAAAAAAAAGAAAAGGAATGAAAACGAAAACTAAAACTGACAACGAAACGATGAATTGTAGTGATAATTCAAGACATAAATTTTATTACCATTTTAGCAATTTACCATTCTTACGTGCGTTTTGCTTTTATTGTATAATTTTTCAACATTTTTCTGCTTACTTGCAAAGACTTATAACCAAAAAGAAAAAAATTAAATACAAGATAGTAAAAAATTAAAAAAAAAAAAAAAAGACTAAAGCCTCAGTCTCGTTAAAAGGGCTTTATCTTGATTTTGGTGACAATCAATTTAAGCTCAACGACATTGTGATTTACTACAACTCAGTCAAATGGAAGCTAGTAAGACAGTTGATATGTTGGAAAGGGTGCTCTTTATAGAGGTGTAAAATATCTCTCCCCCATTATGGTCAGTACCCGTTATCGACCTTATCAGGCTCCTAAATCAGAAATGATACAAAAAAATTCTGTGACAATTATATGTGATCTTCCTAACACGATTGGTCCCCCGATGAGCAGGTGTTGTCTTGGTGTACCCCTAAGTTAGGGCACTCTGCATTCTGGGGTATAGAAGAGTAGGAGTTTCTCATTTGTTGTAGCAAATAAAACTCTAGTAAGCCGATTGACTTATGGTATGTTGGACTTCCGAAACCTTTACCAAGGATTAAATGGCAGAATGGGGACGGCAAAACTTTCAGGAAGTCTGCTTGCAGACCACGGCAGTGGGGATCATGGTATTTTGGGTGAAACGTTTTGGCTGTAGTTTTAACCTAAAAGCGTAGTTGGCGGAATTAGTTTTCCCTGAAAATCACTCCAGGTTCTGTTGTGTTGCAATAGATAACTGTAATGTAAGGAACAAAAAGTACTAGTTGGACTATATGGACTGATGCTCTAAGTGGATTTCCGCCCACCAACTCATTAAGTCTTATCTTTCATTGAGTGTCTGAGAAATTGCATACAAGATAACGTAGAAGAACCAAGCTTAAATCAAAAGCTGCGAAAAGTTGCAAGCTGTATGAGCCTTGTAAGGCACGTGCTGGTGAATCCTGAATAATTCGCTGGATAGAGTTGGTCCATCATCAGATAAAAGTAAATTAATTTCCACATTCTGACATTATTGGTGTGAGCATGCATGAAACATTGGATACAACATAGAGAAGGTACAAAAGGGAAAGACTTTCAGTAAATCCTGGAAAGACAGCAATTGTGCCATTTACTAGGAAATAAGAACTGTAGATCCCTACTCTAAATATAAGCGGTACTCCTAAGGTAGAGGTAAATTATCTAGGTATAATCCTGGGTAGAAAGCTTATCAGGGAGGCGCATGTTGAATGGGTTATAATAAAGGCCACAAAAAGCCTTTGGACTGCCAGATATAAATTCCTGGGACCTAAGCCCTAGGTTATGTACTCAAACGGTTAGACCTACTATACTATAGGGAGCTCTAGTATGGTGGGAAAGCACAAAACTGGTAAAGTTCATATCAAGGCTTTGCAGGGTACAAAGAATTTTATGGTTGCTCATAATAGTTGCGCTGGTATCAATCTCAGCAACAGGTATGGAAGCTCTTTTGAACCTAACTTCGCTTAATGGGGCTGTTTAAGAGGCGGCAGCCGTTCAGGCCATCTCAATTTATAAAAGGCAGAACCAAAATTCTGGCGACTTTATTGTCCCTATTGCAGTCCTTAAAGGAATCAGGCGAGTGAGCACATGAATCTAATGCATTACTTTATCAGGAACTCAGCATCAACTTTCCGACAAGAAAAGAATAGGGCACATGAGCCCAAGGTGATTGCGGGATGGTTCACAGAAGAGTCCAAAATGCTTTAAGGAGTGGGAGCGGGAATAGTAGCGCCTAGAATATACAGGAAAATAATTATTAAGAACACCACTATCTTCCAAGCAGAACTATATGCAATAAGGGAAGTGGTGGTAATACTTTCCGATGGAGGAAACAGGGGTGTAATGATAAAAATATTGTTGAATAGCCAACCGGTTCTCAAAGCCTTAAGTAGCTATGTTTTTACATCCAAGCTAGTACTGGTATATCACAACAGGCTAAATGAGCAAGGTAGAACCAGATTACTCTGTTTAGGATGACAGAACATAAGGCGCATTGTGGCAATAAGATGGCAGAAATATGTGCCACAAATAAAGCAGAGAGGACTTCTATTGGATCTACTCCAACAGTCGCCTTAGAAGAGAGGTGAAGCAAGCGACTAAATCCATCGAGGACAGACATTAGAAAGAGGCGCATGGGCAAATGGGACACATGCAAAGAGGACCGAATGTGGTCTACAACTGAACAAAAAAAGCCTAAGAACACTGACTGGTGTATTTACAGGTCATTACACCTGCCTCAAGCATCTGTAAAGAATACATATTTCCAATACAGACATTTGCAAATTTTGCGATGAGGATCAGGAGTTAATTGAACACTTGATCTCGTACTGTAGGAAGTTTGAACACAGTAGATATAGGCTGTTAATAGTTCAAACATTTAGTGAACATGACTTGCTATCATTTCCATTGAAGAAGTTGGTGAGACTACTTGACTTACTTAACCCATGAGGGGGTTAGGGGAAGTCCTTATATCAACAAAGGGGCCGTTTTGGGTCACAACGACTCAAATATTACATCCAGAAAAACTGATTGTTTCGGGTGCTTTATGGGCTAGTGGAATCATTCCGTACTTTTTTAAAAACGAAGCAGGTCAGAACGTAACAATCAATGGTGGCCCTATAGAGCTAGGAGTTCATTCATCAATTGAACAACCACAAAGTACAGAAACTCTTAACAATATGGCTCAACATATCATACACATCATGCCGCAAGACATCTTTTGGAGGAAGCATTTGCTAACCGAATAGTTTCCCGTTTCGGACCAGTGAACTGGTCTTCAAGATCGTGTGATTTAAAGTCGTTAGACAATTTTCTGTGGTGATATGTGAAGTCGCTATTGTAAGCCGATAAGCCTAAAATCACCGACCACTTGGAAACCAGCATTTGCTGCGTTGGAAAAAGTAATAAAAAATTGGACCTCTAGGTTAAACTACGTCCGAGCCCGCCATAACGAACATATGCCAAAAGTCGTATAACAATTATAATACCAAAAGATTATCTTTCGAATGAAATAATTTTAAAATGCATCTTTGTTTTATTCCATTTCAAAGTTCTATACCTCTACAAAAAAAACACTCTTTATGTGAGCAAAAAATGCAACAAAACGAATGAATGTATGAATGACTGACTGACTGAATGCCTGCCTGCCTGCACACTGTTATTGCTTGCTACTCGCAATAATTGTTGTTGTTGGTAGTTAAATTGGTTCTTTAGTTGGTTGATTGTGAGTGTTTTAATTGATGCTTTTACCGCTGAGTTGTAGGTTCAACATATACCAGATCTTGTTGCTGTTCTTGTTGTAACAGCAGCAACTGTAAAAACAATATCTAAATCTCAACATATCTTGTATCGCATCCAATTTTTTATTTATTTATTTTTTTTTTAACTATTTCCTGTTCTAAATACACGCTTGAATACATTATCTTTTTCTCTTAATGACAAAGTGGCCATAAGTGGTTTAAATAAAATTTCCACTGCATCAGATTAGCTCACCATAAATTAAGCTCTATATAATAAGAGCTTAGTACTATACATTTTAGTACATTAGAAGCTTAAATTTCAGCGTTTGAGTATATACCTATTTTGATTTCTCACCTAAGAAAATTTCTGCAAACAAATTGTTTTGATAGCAATTGAACAAAAAACTCACAGCTATAGTTTTTTCGGCAATAGAAATTTCCTGATGGGAATTAAGAAACCGAAAAATATTTTAGCTTACTATTATTTACTAGATTTTGCGCTTCCCCGTGAAGGGATTTATCAAAATATTTGTGTAATTCAGAAAAAATTATTTAAACTTTTAATAAACCAGCCAAAGTCATATATATTTAATTTTCTCCAGAGAGGAGATTTAAATAAAAATTTGGGATTTGTAAAGAATAAAAGTAATTTCAAGTTTTTAAACTAAGGAACAAAAACTATCAATAAACTTTTGAAGAAAAAAAGCAAAACTACAAGATCTGGGGATTTTGGGAATTAACAAAAAACTACTTTAGGTTTTAATGAACAAACTAAATTATCATACATATATGGAAATTTTGATTTCCATATTTGAGATCTCAGAAAGGAGATTGATAATTGATTTTTCGAATTTATAAATATTAAATCAATTAAAAGTTTATTAAGCCCAAAAATTTAAAACTATTGTAGAGGTAGTTCTTTCACCATAAAAGCAGAATTTCAGAAACATATTTAACTTACCCCGGTAAAAAGATTTTTGGGAACACTTTTATGTTAATGTTTGTTAAGCCAAAAATCACAACTAGCAGATTTGCTTTCCTCTGAAAAAGAGATTTGTTTTAGAACTTTTGGGAGTTTAAAAAAATATTTTAATGTTTACAAAATAAATTCCTTGATGTTCAAACTTAGCTTTCCCCAGTTAGGAGACTTCAAAATTTCTTTTGGAAACAATAAAAATCAAGCAAATTCAAAAAACTAGCAATTTTTTAGTTTCCCCGGAAAGAAGATTTCTTAAAATATTTTGGGAATTGAGAAAACATTAGTTAACGTTTAATAAAAAAGTAAAATAAATCAACATGCAAATTTATTTTATCCCAGAGAGAAGATCTAAATAAATTTGGGAATTATATAAAATGAAACTAATTTAAATTTTATTAAGAAAAAAAACTGGCTGTATGGCTTTTCCCCAGAAATAAAATTTTGGTTACTAAAACGTGAGAAAAATTATGATTTTGAGGAGATGTGCAAGTATCGTTGCCTTTTTTTTTGGGAATTTGTGAAAGAAGCTGGATAAAGCCTTTACTCAAGAAAAAGTTATTTTTTTTTATTTGATTCCTAAAATTTTTTAAAAAATCTTTTTTTCGGGGAAATCCTGCTTCGATAATAACATTCAGTTACATAATACATTTATATAACTGAATACATTTATATAACTGACAGAAAAGGTAAAAAAAAAATTAAAATTGGCAAAGCAGTATTTCCCCGAAAAAGAGATTTTTGAAAAAAAACTTGGAAATTAAATAAACAAATTTCCTTAAGATTTATTAAAGCATATATACACTTAATTCTTTTGCAAATTTGTGAAAAATTATGAATCTTGAAGAGATGTGCAAGTATTGTTGTTTTTTTTTTTTTTTTTTGGAATTTGTGAAAGAAGCTAGATAAAGCCTTTACTCAAGAAAAAGTTATTCATTGTAATTATTTTCGGAATTTACACAAACAGAAATTTTCTTCGGCTTGGAAAACACATTAAAAAATGTCAAATAAACTTGTTCATGTATGCTTTTTTGGAAAACTTTTATATATGTCTGCATAATTACCTTAATAAACTTCATAGTATTTAATTTTTTTGATTCCCACAATTTAGCCAAAAATGTCTTTTTCGGGAAATTCTGCTTTAGTAATAACATTAAGTTATGTAAATGTAGACAGAAAATGTAAAAAAAATGAAAATTGGCAAAGCAGTATTTCCCCGAAAAAGAGATTTTTTAAAAAAATTTGGGAATTAAATAAACAAAACTCTTTGAGATTTATTAAGCCTAAAGAGCAGATATATACCTAGTTTTTTGGAAATTTGTGAAAAATTATGAATTTTGAAGAGATGTGCAAGTATATTTTTTTTTTGGAATTTGTGAAAAAGCTGGATAAAGCCTTTACTCAAGAAAAAATTATTCATGATAATTTGTTTATTTGTAGTTATCGCAGTCTTTTTCGGAATTCACTCAAACAGAAATTTTCTTCAGCTTGGAAAAACACGTTTAAAAATGGCAATTCAACTTGTTCATGTATGCTTTTCCCGACTACAGTTAAATACATCTGCATGCACGCCTATCTAACTTACTTCATCTTCTTCTACTTTCCTTTTTCTTATCTTGTGGCAATGCCATTTTTTGGATGAATGTTAATTAACAATTTAATTGCTGTAATCTTACTCAAGTTAAATTGATGAAGATGAATCTACCAACCAAGTTAAATGGGAAACATGTGCAATAAATAAAGCACCAACCAAAAAGCAAGAAAAAAAAGTAAAAACAGAAGAACGTTTATAAATGTATGTATGTACTCGTACATCTCAAAGCTGGCTTAGTTGCTAACGTCGAACAGACTTTTTCTTATTTCTATCAAATAAATAAGATAAAAATGTTAAATTGTAAGGATTAGCAATTTCCTTGAAACAGATCAAATAAAAAACAGAAAACGTTGTACTTTTTTAACGTTTGCTTGTTAAAGAATGGCGCACATAAATATTCTTTACACTCTGGTAGGATGAGAGACGGAATGAGATAAATAATTTACCTCATATTCAACTGAAATGTTAGACAGTAACTGGGTTACTAATGTTTTCTATTTAATTTTAAAGAAGAGAGAAAATATTAATTATATCCTGCTTCCTTTTTGTCAATGCAAATATGGAAAGTAAAAGATTTTCTTGTTAGCTGAGGTGTGAGAAAGTATTTTTATTTTTAAGCTTAAGCTCTTCTTTACTTTAAAGTAGAAACACAAAATAAAAATCTTTAAAAAAATGAAATTTAAAAGAACTTAAAAATGTTTGCATACCGGCATATCAGACCTTGGAAATATATAATTTATTGTCTTCAATAATATTTCATATTTAATTAACATATTAATTTTCCTGACGATAATAACAAATTGTTATCGAAATATCGAAAATAAATACTGTTGAATTTTTTATATAAAATCAAAACGATATTTAGCTGCAAAAAATAAGAAATAATTGTCTTCACCACTATTTATCACTTTAAAAACATATTCTTGATTAATGATATTTTAAAACATAACAACTGTATGAAGGGTATTTTTGTTTTTTATTTTTTGCATTATACCAGAACTAGGAAAATGGGTTGTGAGGAGGGGGAAAGAGGGAGTAGTGTTTGTGAACATTTGACTTGAACTTTCCAACGTTATAACAAAGAGGAAACGCGTCTGCAGGCAACTTGTTCCACAGGCGAAGCGTGCGGCTGAAGAACGAATTCTCTCTGTAATGCGTAGTACGATTCGCTGGGCAATCAACCACAAATGGATGAGCTCTGGACGATGTGCGCGTATCGGGAACAAGATCCCTTATCTCATCAGAGCAAAATCCATTGTAGTAACGATAGAACAGAGTAACGCACCTCACACTGCGTCGATGCTCCAGTGAGTGAAAAGAGTTGGATACCCTACTGTCACCGATAAGCTTCTTCGCCTTCTCCTGCACACGGTTCAGTAACGTCAAAATAGTTGTATTCCATTTGCGGTCGGATGTAGGTAGTATAAATAGTAAGGAGATCGGATGGAGTGAAGTACATCATATAGAGGCATTTTGAAATGGCATAAAACAAGGATGAATTTTGTAACTTGACATGAAACTTACTTGAAAGATAATCTTCTAACATTACAATTGCAGTATGGTTTCTGGCGTAAGACCTCCACGGCTAGCTCAGATGTGGTCTAATCTGTTTACAACATTTTTTTCAAAAACTTATGTATACTACAAAAATTTTATTTCGTCCTGATAATCAGCTTTTGTCACAAAATTTTTACTTTTGTCCCCAAACGATTATATCTTTCATAAAAATTTAATTTTTTCCTTAAAATGTTTTCCTGTGACAAATATTTATTTTATGTCCAAAAATGTTCCACTTTATTGAAGCAAATAATTTTTGTCCCAAAGTTATATTTTCGCTCAAAAAAAGTGCTTTTATTCTACCACCCCGAAACCCCATTCTTTGTATAGAAATGAAAAGCTTTTTTTGTCAAAAGCAAATCTACTTCTTAAACTTCCGATTTAAGCCATAACACCAAATTCGCAAATAATATTGAAGTTTAAAGACATTTTTATATTTTATCTAAGTACAAAAATTTTATTAAACTCGATTGAACAAGTTCAACATTAAATATTTTTTTAGTGCTCCGTGAAAACCCGCTTTAAACATATAAATTTTTCATACTTAAAAAATAATTTTTTTTCATATATAATTTCCAAACTTATTTTATTGCCCTACTATTTTACTTGGAAACTTTAATTTTATTAACTATTACTTGAAGAAACAGTTTTCTTCTTTTTCTTTTCAAAACAATTATAAACTTTGTCTTAAGACTCTCTCTCTCTCTCTCTGTCTCTCTCTCAACAACTCTTTAAATCTTTAAAACGACTTGTTAGTTTTTCTTAATGGAAACAATTATTATTAGTTCAAAGTTCAAAATTATAAGAAAAACATCAACAGTAAGAACAACAACAACAACAGACATAGTAGCCTTACGTTAATACTTTTAACACTTTCGTACACTTCCACCCAAACCTAAATACTGGCTTTCTGCACTGGCTCACAAGAATACTCTGTCAGCCCAAAGTTGTAGCTTCAACGAGTGGCTGCACAGAAATTTTTCTTTTCCTAAAAAGAAACCTTGCAACAAAATCTTAGCGCCATCATAAAAACAAAGTACTTGTTGTCGCCTTTTAACTAAAAATAACAACATCAGTAGCAGCAGCGACACGAAACGCCATAAAATCGACTGAACATGAGGGAACAACGTTGCAAAATTATGTGCGGGCTGATTTTGCTGTTGTTGTTGTTTTAACTGCTGTTACATCCTGCATGCTGAAAGTTTCTGTCCTCTGTTTCTGTTTCTCTGTCCTCTGAAGAAGAAAATTGGAAATTATTTTAAGTTCTTAAGACTGCTTTAAGCTTTATAACTAATAAAAACACAAATAAGTATTTAATTTATTCAAAGTGAAAGGCAATAAAGAGACAGTGGGAAAAGTGAATTAAAAATTCAATTTAAGTTGACCCAAAGTTAAAAAAAAAAAAAAAAAGAAAACTCCAAAATAGACAACGTATTACGGACTTTAATTAAAAGATTATTTTTTGTTAACTTTTTTTTTTTTTTTTTTTTTTAACAAACACAAAAACTGCGAAGCTTTTTTGCTTGTCTGCAGTAACACCCAGGGTCTGTGGCAGGAATCGAACCTGCGACCTCGAGACTGTTGGTCGAGTACTCTACCAAATCAGCCATCGAGGCACCCTTGACTTTTAATATAAAGCTTTTGAATTCTAAGTAGTTTGCAAAAAATTTTAAAGTTGTTGTCTAAAATATTATATACTGTTTATAGAACACGAATGAATAACTCGTCTAAAAACTTTGTATGAAAAGCTCTCAATTTTTTTCACTCATTTTATGCAAGTTTTGTAGTTGAGCAAAAGTTTCCTAGTACCAAACACAGCTCTTTGAAAAAAAATATATCCTAATATCAAAAAATTTTTTCATAAAAAAGCTAAGCTGCATTAAAAGTTATTATTAGTTCACATTGTCAAGATTCAATAAATAAATAAAATCGAAAAAAACATTAGAAAAATAATAGAATCATGTGGTAAAATGTATTAGAATTCACGTGCGAAATTCAAACTCAGGAAACACGCCCGTTAAGGCCTTTCTACGTGAAACTACCGATATGTGCATGACCCCAAAAAAGTTACATCGCCTAAAATTTATTTTGGATTAATAATTGGTATATGAATTAAATTTCCTCCACGTCAATATATTTTTTTGTTCCAAAATTTTTCCCCAGGTAGCACTCTACCTTCTGCAGCATTAAGAAGAAGGCATCCCTCTTTTGTTGTAACCAATAACACTATAGGAAGCCCCATAACTTATGAGGTGTTAGACTTCCCAAAACCCTAACTAAACGCTATATTTGGCAGAATGAGGATCAGCAAGGCCCTCAGGGGGTTCTGCTTGCAGATCATTTCGGCGTTAATCATGATTGAGTTGCCTGCCTTGGCTGAAACATTCGGCCTGTGGTTTGAACCTGAAGACGCAGGGAACTTAGTATCCCTGATGCATATTTTTTTTCGACCCTCCGTACTGTAAAGAACCAGATGTGATGGTTAAACAGATGAGTTGGTTAAGAGCAGATGCTCTTAATGGGCTTCGGCTTACCAACGCACTAAGCCTTGTCTTGTCTGATGGAAAGAAGAAGGGATTAGAAAGCCCGAACTCTCAAGCAAAGGGTTTATATATCCGGGTACAAACTTATAACAAAAGGATGCGACCTGTGTGAGTCTTCCAAACCACACGGGAGCGTTACTAAATCGTGAATAATTCACCCCCTGAGTTTGTCACAAATTCTTTTCTGTACTTGAAAGCTTCTGTAATAGCGTTTGGTACAGAAAGAATTTTTCGATAAGAATAAATTTTAAGACAGAAAAAATAGACTGTTTTCAGAAAGGTAATCAAAATGTCTATAGTTAGTTGTTGCATTAAGTAGCAAATTTCTGGACCAAAAAAAAAATTTTTGGTCACAACTTTATTTGCTGTCTAATACATACAGTGTGTATTACACACGTAGATATGTACATACTAAAGAGAAAAATGTGCATCCCCTAAAATTTATTTTGCATGAATAATTATTATTTACATTAAATTTGCTTTACGCTAATAATTCTACTTTTCCGAAATAATCTGTTTGCCCCAAAATTTATCTTTGTCACAAACTATTTTCTTTGTCTCCCGTAAAATTAATTTTACTTGAATAATTTTTTTTACATTAAATTTGCTTTACGCTAATAATTCTACTCTTCCGAAATAATCTGTTAGTCCCAAAATTTATCTTTGTCACAAACTATTTTCTTTGTATCCCGTAAAATTTATTTTGCATGAATAATTATTTTTTACATTAAATTTGCTTTACGCTAATAATTCTACTTTTCCGAAATAATCTGTTTGTCCCAAAATTTATCTTTGTCACAAAATATTTTCTTTGTATCCCGTAAAATTTATTTTACATGAATAATTATTTTTTACATTAAATTTGCTTTACGCCAATAATTCTACCTTTTCGAAATAATCTGTTTGTCCCAAAATTTATCTTTGTCACAAACTATTTTCTTTGTATCCCGTAAAATTTATTTTGCTTGAATAATTTTTTTTTACATAAAATTTGCTTTACGCTATTAATTCTACTTTTCCAAAATAATCTGTTTGTCCCAAAATTTACCTTTGTCACAAACTATTTTCTTTGTATCCCGTAAGATTTATTTTGCATAAATAATTATTTTTTGCATTAAATTTGCTTTGCGCTAATAATTCTACTTTTCCGAAATAATCTGTTTGTCCCAAAATTTATTTTTGTCACAAACTATTTTCTGTGCCTTAGAACTTCAATAATACTGTTAGGTATAGAAAATGATTTGTGACAAAAATAGATTTTAAGACAGAAAAATTAACACATGACAGAAAAATACTAAAAATTTCTATAATTACTTGTTTTATTACGTAGCAAAAATTTGTCCCAATTTTTTTTTTTTCTTAAAATTTATTTACTTTGTAAAAAAATTTTTTTCTGATATGAAAAATTAATGGTTCAATAACGAAAAATTTTGCACCTTCCACGCCAAAAAATATAACCAAATATATTGAACAGAAAAATATTATGATCCTCGCAAAGCTATAAATTGTACTTGTCCTAATTTAAATTCCCGGCTGAAAAATAGTTTTTATAACCATTTTATATTTGCAACTCAAATATTTAAACATAATTATTTTAAATAGCTTGTTTTCTATGTTTCCCAGCTATCTATATGTCGACATTTCATAGGAGAAATTTTAGAGACGTGTATAAATGAAAAACCGTGTTTTTCATGTTTTGACAGATATTATTAGAGCATTTTGCTTTTTAAATTCTCAACAATTTATTTAGATTGTTGGGATATAAAATTGAATGTTTGAGAATATCTTTTAAAAAATGTCCAAAGTCTACTGATGATTAGCGTAGCTCCTATGAAATGTCGACATATAGATAGCTGGGAAACATAGAAAAAAGATATATATAGATATATAATGATAGAAGCTAAAATAGCGAATAAAAAACTTTATTGTCATAATTATATTCTTCAAAAACAATTTTTTTTGTTTTATTTAAAAATGCAAAAATTTTTTTTTTGTGCAGAAAAAATTTTTGACAAAAATAAATTTTGAGACAAAAAAATAGACCCTTGTCGGAAACATAAGCAAAATGTCTATAACGAATTGTTTTTTTAAGCAGTAAATTTCAGGCCCAAAAAAATCTTTTTGTCACAACTTTATTGACTAACTTACACACATACATATATACTGAAAATAATTTTTTTTTTATCCGAAACAATTTTTCTGTCTCAAAATTTACTTTTTCAGAAACTACTTCAATAAATGTTTGGTACAGAAAATAATTTGTGACAATAATAAATTTTGAGACAAATACATTAATCCATTAATACAAATACATTAATCGAAAAATAAACAAACTGTCCATAATTACTTGTTTCATTAAGTAGCATATGTTTATCCCAATTTTTTTTTTCGAAATTTTATTCGCTTTGAAAAAAATGTGTTTTTTATGATAAGTCATACTGCAATTTTTTTTCTCATGCCAAAAGCAATAGAAAAATCGATGGCACAATATTGAAAAATTTTGGTAATGTCAAAAAATTAGCTTTTCGAGTTAACAATGCAAAATTGTTGACAGTACTACCTTTTTAATTGTGCCAAAAATTTATTCAAATTACTTTTGAACCTGTTTTCTTAAGAAGATATTTTCTAAAAAAATTTTCTAAGACTTGTATGGAAGCTAAAAATTTGAAATGTGTTTATCTCGAAACACTCTTTTTTGAATTATGACTATGTTGCAATAAAGGAGCGATATGAAAAATTACAAACCTCGCTAATCCTACTTAATTGCCTTATTTTTATTTTCCGGCACAGAAATTATTTTTGTGACAATTTTTGCCTGTCCCAAATTTTTTTTAATATAATGTGTTATTCTCGGAACACATTTTTTTTGAATTATGACTATGTTGCAATAAAGGAGCGATATGAAAAATTACAAACCTCGCTAAGCCTTCTTAATTGCCTTATCTTAATTTTCCTACACAGAAATTATTTTTGTGACAATTTTTGCCTGTCCCAAATTTTTTTAATATAATGACCATGAATATTTTTTTTTTCAAAAATTATATTTTTTATACAAACGAGCTTACAGTGCTTTTACAAACTATTGCTTCATACGTGAAATTTTTAGGTCCTTGAAACGATATTTGTGTCCCAAAAAAACGTATATCACTGCAAAACCTAGTTTTACCTTAAATTAGCCTTTTAATCTAGTACATAATGGCATTTTGGCTTAAAACAATTTCATTCGTATTTCTGCCGCTGCTGAACGCAGGATAATATGAACATTGAGATTTCTCATTTAACATTTTAACATTTTCTGGAGTATTCCTGCTTATTGTGCGTGTTTGTTTGTATGTGTTAAAGCGCGAATGAGTAGCTGTATAATTTTATGGCAAGCAAAACTTGAAAAAGGTGGTGTTTTAAGCTTTTAATATAAAAAAAATATATAAAAAAGTTTGGTATTTTGCAATTACATTCATTGAAATTTATACTCTCATACACACAAAAACACGCATACATGCACATATGCTTTTACATGTATTTCTGTTACCATCAAACGAATAACAGAAAAGTTTGAAACTTATTCGGTTTGAGGTTTGATATTGTCGTTTAGTTAACAGTTTATTGTGCAACCCTTTTGTTGTTCAGCGTGTGTTTTTGATTACAATGAATTTTTAACATTAAATTGAAGTAATTTTCATTTCGAAATTTCCTCTTCTAAATTACTGTTATACTTTATAAAGAAGAAATTGATGCTTGTACTCGTATATACCCGATGGTAGCAGGAGGGTTGGTGGCATCAGCGTGTTTAACAATTGCTTAATGTATTCATATTTCTGAAATATTTTAAATCCCCACTTCTGCACTTACGTTTGAGGAAAATTATCTCTCTTTCCTTTATTTAACTGTTCTTAATTAATAATGCCGGTCGTTTCATTTGATGTGTTCGAGTCAGGCACTCATTCTGTGTGCGCCAAAGTGACTGACTTTTAAGATGCTTCAGCTTTTATAACCCAGCTTTAAATATTGTTGCTCATTTAATACTGTTTGTATTTAAATTGTTTGTGTCTTCGTTATCCCTGTTGAAAATGGCTTCTGTTGTCGGTTATAAACTACTTGCCATTTTCAATTTTAATGCGTGTCAGTTGCAATCCGGGCAATTAAGAAAATTGTAGTAATTTTCAGCGGAAGGAATTTAATTCTTTCAAATGTTTATAAATCATTTTGATGAGGCAGAATCACATTTTTTATATGCATTGTTTTAAATATTTATTCATTTATTTTTAAATTTTAATTGAGTTTTGTATTAATCTATTTCTAAACTATTTTTTTATTTTGAATTCATGACTTTAAGAACAGCAAAAGTTGTTCCATAAAATATTTCAAATAGAGTAAACAATAATTCGGCTAAAACATATATAAAATATTAACCCTTTTGGATCCAAACAAAAAACACCATCGAGAAAGAATTTAACAGCCAGTTCGCCGATGTCGAAATTATAAAGCAAGCCACAGACTATGCGACTAGTTGTACAACATGACGATGTTGGTTATTAGATTGTAAAGTGTGTGGGGTCGTCGTATGAAGTTGTGTGTCGGTTGTACGAAAGATTAAAAAGTTTTGATTTTTTGGGTAGTTGTATCGATTGGTTGTAAAATTTAGGAGCATGTTGTACAACTTTATTTCGATTTGCTCTTATTTTTATATACAATTATTGCATCTGCGGTGATCTTTACTCAACAGAATTTTTTAAGAAATGAAATTGTGAGTTAATGTCGCACAGTTTGTGCGCAAAACACACAACTCGGCAAGCCAACATGTTGTAGCAACGGTCGCATAGTCTATGGCATGGGTAAGTTCGTTCGAATTGTAACCGAAAGAAAATTGATTTAGGGTTTTCCAAATTTATTCTATGCGAACGAAGTGCTTGCGAACGAATAATAGTGACATAGACGAATCAAAATTGATTCGAATGTGAGTGACTAGCTTTCTTTCGCATATATTTTCATTCGATACCGGCGAACAGGCTGTAAATTTCTTTTATTTTATTTTTTTTTTTTTTATTTGTGGGGTTGTACTCAAACTGGCACAATGGGCCCCTACAAGGGCGGTTCGGAAACTTCTTAGCCAAGCACAAAAAGCACGGAGTAAACAGAAAAAAGTTAAGTGTTTTGGAAAGTTCCATCTCTGCTATGAACACATGTTAAATTTTGTTTCCATCTGGTAACTCCTTCATATAGAAACAGGTGTTCCCAAAAAAGGCATCCGCGATTTTTTTACAGTGGAAAAGTGATAGTATCACCAGGTGAATACAATGCGGATTTAATTTTTTTAAATAGTATGTTATCCAAATTTCTTGTATCGAGTTGAACACACTGTTCAAAACGGAGCCTCGTGTACTGTGCCACACGTTGCAGTAAACCAGGTTCAATTCAGCTGATTTCCCGACGAATATTTTCGTTTAAGGCCACAAAAGTTTGGTGATTGCCATCTCTCTCTCTCTCTCTCTCTTTTTGAGCTAGCCCCATAACAAAAAATCTATGTGAGTTATATCGAGCGAACTCTATAGGACCGTTTTGTGTCCCCAAAGCAACTGATCAGATTTTGGGGGAAATTTTCCCGAAGCAAAACTCTTTCCCCGTTCTCGGTCCATATATACCCGAGATATAGCCTGAACCGTATCTTTAATGAATGTGTCGCATATACGAACTTAAACAACTATTTTTGCTTCAAAGCAGTTCTGGTAATCACAATGAGTGCCGAGTCCCATTTTCATTTAAACGGTTAGGTCAATAAACAGAATCCTTGATTCTAGGGCAGTGAAAATCCGCGTGTGATACATAAAAATCCGTTACATACATTCAAGGCTACCGTGTAGTGCGATGTGGACGAGGTAGGAGTGTTTGGCTGCCATCGGCAATATAGTAACTATATTGGTGAATGCTATAGGGTTATGATAATAGAATTATAACTGTCGGAATTGCATGAACTGGTCTTGATGAACTTGTGGTTTCAGCAGGATGTTGCAACTGTACACACATCAGCAGCCACAATGGATATTGTGAAGAAAGCATTTCCTGGACGTGTAATCTCCCGCTTCAGTCGGCTGATTTAACTATCTCAGACTTATTTCTTTGGCGCTACTTGAAGTCACGGGCTTATGCCAACAAGTCCTAGACAAACACAGCTCTTAAGGAGAATATTCGACAGGAATGAGTATAGTTATCACCAAAAATATTTCGAGATGTTATGGAAAAATGTGTATGAACTGGTGGCAGCAGCCAATTGGCTGATAACAAATTTTTCTATTAACAGAAAAATATTTTACTAGTCCACATAAAGTAATACTCGTAATACTTTTCTTGTAAAAGGAAATTGAATGATTCATTTTACGTCACCTTGTAGTATCCTTTTTAGATTTCAAAACAATAAATACATTTTTCCATTAATGGTAAAAAGGGCTTCTGTTCTTTATTATAATTTATAATTTAACACAATTTAAAGAGAAAAGAAAGTGAAATTGGCTTTTATTTATTAAAAGCTTAGAAAATGACACATTTTCCTAAAGACTACAATGATTAATGAAGCAAAAAAGAATCAACAATATAAAAATATAATATTTATAGACATTAAACACAAAAAGAAGAAACAAAAAAGTTATAAAGTAAAAGATACAGCCAGCGGCAAGATATACTCGTAATATAAATTTCAATAGATTTTGATGATGACAAAAATAAAAAAGGGAGACAAAAAAAAAATTATAGAAGAAAAAAATTTTGAGAAAAAAGGATGTAGCACAGTGAAAGAAATACCCAAAAAAATATGACTTTTTCTTTAAAAAACAATTTAAGGGTTTAAGTTTTAAAATCTTTTAGAAATTTCTGTAAGTGTTGTAATGTATATATATTAAGGGCGAGCTAGTACTATACGGAAAATCTTAGAAACGAGATTAGATCTTATTTTGTGAGGTTTGCTAACATAATACCTGATCAAAAAATTAGGACGGTACGATGGAGGTTAATGGCTTCGCATCAGAATCAAAGGTATTGAAAAACAGCAGAAAATCACAAAAAGATTAATAACTGTTTCTGAGTCCATCTTAAACGGGTAAATGTGAGACCGACCTCCACTAATATGTCTCTCTCTCTACATTTCCTGTAAACATTTATAATCCGTAACTGCATTCCTTAAGGGGACTCCCATACATAATATTAGTTCTTAACATTTGAGAGTCAACCACCCTAACTAGATACAGAGCACTCCTAAAGGTGCAGAATGTACGACTGGCTTGCAATATTTTTGAGAACTCAGTATTTTTGTAGAACATACCTAGCTTCTATTTACAATTATTAGGGTGGTACCCATATAAAAAAAAATGTCCAAAAATTTTATTTAATTTAACATTTATTGCAATATTTTTAAGAGCTCAGTATTTTTGTAGAACATACCTAGCTTCTATCTACAATTATTAGGGTGGTACCCATATAAAAAAAATTTTCCCAAAAATTTAATTTAATTTAACATTTATTGAAATATTTTTAAGAGCTCAGTATTTTTGTGGAACATACCTAGCTTCTATCTTCAATCATTAGGGTGGTACCCATACAAAAAAAAATTTTTTCCCAAAAAATTAATTTAACATTTATTTAATAGTTAGTCTTACAATTTTCTACACTTATGAAAACAAATACTGCACAGAAACGGTTTTGCCGTATATCTAAGATATTAAAAATTTTTAATGCAAAACTTAAATATTGCAATTAAATAGTTTGTAATTTTTGAAGGAAAACTATTAACAAAAACCTTTAATTTGAAAAAAAGAAAATATAAAATAAAATAAATAATTTACCAATCAAAACAGTATAAACAGCTTGTTTTCAAAATTTCCCAGCTGTCTATATGACAACATTTCATAGGAGCTCTTCAGTGGACGTTGAAAATTTTTGAAAGATATTCTCAAACATTCAGCTTTATATCCCAACAATGTAAATAAATTATTGAGAATTTAAAAAGAAAAATATTTTATTAATACCTGTCAAAAGATAAAAAGCAAGCTTTTTTATTTATACACGTCTCTTACTTTTCTTTACACCTTTCTTTACACAATCAACAACCGTTGGTTGCTACGATTTGTTTTTTGCAAGCATCGAAAAGCAGAGAACGAAAATTCAAACAATTGAGTTTTATTAACTATATCAGCTTCTACAATGATACCAATCAAAAAATTATAAACACCGTCAAAAAATTATAAATACGTCAACATTTCATAGGAACTATCCAAAAAGATTTACAATTTTCCAAAAAAAAAAAAAAATTTACTTTAACTAAATAATATTTAATATTATGTAGTTAAATTGATACGTATGAAATATTATGTAGTTAAATTGATACGTTTCGTAAGAGCGATATAGATTTCTAGTCAAAGAAGCTCAAGAGCCCTGAATACAGATACTGGGTTATCAAATGTTTCTATTGAGGGTGTTTGCAGGGTGAGACTTTTGCAGTTTTTTATTTAGAAAATGATGGGTAAAATCGTGCCGAGGATATGAAAAAAATAGAAAACTCTTTCAATTTAAAAACATACGGCCGTATGCATAAAAAATATTGTATGTTTATTAAACACTTATTTGACAAATTTTGTATGGAAATTACTCAAATAGCAGTTTAATAAACATACAATATTTTTTATGAATAAAGCCAGTAATATTTAATATAATATAATAAAAAAAATGATATGTTTTTCTTTTTTTTTTTGCAAATTAAGTTTTTGTATGGGGACCACCCTAATAATTGAAACTTCTGGTAATAAGAGGGGGTTACCAAAAAACAGGGTATTTTAGTTACTAAAAAAGATACCTGAGATATAGTCTAAGCCAATTTTTTCATGAAAAAAAAATTGTTTTTGCTTAAAAGCAGTTCTGGTTTTAAAAAGAAGTTACTTAAATACAGAAAATTAAAATTTGCTATATCGGTCTATATATACCCGGGATACAGCCTAAACCGATTTTCCTATAAAAATTAAACAATTTTTTTTTGCTTAAGAGCACTGGTAATAAAAGGAGGCTCCCAAGATAAAGAAAATGAAAATTTCCGATATCCGTCCATACATACCCGAGCAAATTTAGTTCAATTTTGTAATATAAACACATATTTACATTCCAACTGTGAATGGTATCTTAGATTCGAATATACTACACTCTTACTTGTTATTATGATAATATCGTTATAGTTCAATTATGTATGGAACAAAATATCGGCCAAATGGCCGCCGCGACCTTAGCAGCACATCTCCGTCCGATGGTCCAAACTTACAATGACGCTGAGGTTCAGTTTCTCTGGCGTTAATGGCCCGATGATGCCGTCAGCCCATAAACCGCACCAAACACTCACTCTTTGTATTGAAAAACCAATTTTCGACAATTACTCTTAGCGAATTAGCATTCGTCCAAATGCAGCAATTCTGCTTATTGACAAATCCACTGAGGTGAAAACGTGCCTCATCACTGAACATGATTTTCTTCAACCATTATGACCATTAGCGACGCTTGGAATGGTCAAGAGACTTTAGTTCTTCAGTCGAAATGCAAGCCTTTATGCTTTATGTTCATCAACGTCGAGCGTGAGAGGTGCAATTGTAGGGTACGACGACGAGTTGAGGTGGATGGCTCTTCAGCCACACTATCGCAAATAGTAGCAATATTTCCTGCAGAATAAGCAGTACGAGCAAGCAAAAATCCTGCACTAGTTCTCCCTATTCTACATGGCTAGATATATTTTATAATTTGTAATGTTCAGCAATATTTTTAAGCGTTAGTAGAAAAACTATTTTATGTTTATTTTAAAAAAAATTTTCGTGCTAAAAATAATTTTTATCCTTTGTAACACCTTTGAGACAAAAAACTGCCTTGTCCCAAAAATCACTTGTTTTAGCAATTAATTTTGTAAACAAACTGTTCTATATTTAAGTTATGCATTTGTTTAGTGGGCATTTTAACACAACTTAAAATTCAGCAATTGGAAAGTTAATATAAACAGAAATCATACAATTGAATTTCCTTTACTATATTAGCTTCTAAATGTTAGAAGCCAATCAAAAAATTATAGAAAACAAACTGTTCTATGTTTTCCAGCTGTCTATATGTCGACATTTCATAGGAGCTACACTAGTCATCAGTAGACTTTGAAAGTTTTTGATAGATATTCTCAAACATTTTATATCTACAATAAAACTGTGGTGCAACTTTTTTTCTCATGCCAAAAGCTAGTGAAGAAGGGATGCCACAATATCAAAAAATTTTGGTCGTTCCAAATCGACCCACCCTAATGCATTTTTTTTTTAATTTAAGGGGCTAAAATTTTCAAATTTGATCTTACCTCGTTTTAATTTGGCTTTCTATTTCGAAATAATTTTTTCTTTAAATTTAGTTTGAGTTTCATAAAGAGATTTGTATTTGTTTTATTATTTTTTTTAGTACATTTTCAGTCAATTATTTTTATTACATTTATGAATATATTAAAATTTTTTGTTATTTGCCAACATATTCATTAAGATATTTTAATAGACAAGCAAAAGCATCAGTTGCAAACCCGGAAAGAGTCTAAACGAAATGAAAAACAAGTTGTAATAAAATCAACCCCTGTTTTTCAATTTAAAATATGTTTTTATTTCTATTTTTCTTTTGCACTTTAATTTAAAAAGAAATAAGGATTTGTTGCCTTTGATATCAAGATGTATTTAATTTTCATTTGAAATAGGAAAAAAGGGGAAGAAAAAATGCTCAAAAGAATTTGTTTAAATACTGTTAAAGTTGACAGTGGGAAAAGCTATCCAAATTTTAGGTCTCATTTCGGCAAGCAGTATGAGTACCTTAATTGCATGATGAGAATACGGGCTCTGGAAGTCACAAAAACTTGTATTTGCTCTTAAACGACCCAAACACGTTTCAATTCATTTGTCAATTGAATCTTTCAATTGGATATATTCTTGGTCACACACTTCATAAACTAAATTGAATGATCTTCATTTAACTATCAATTATAATGAAATTAAAAACAATTTTAAAAATATTTAACGTTTTCCTTGCAAAAAAAAAAAAAAATATTACAAATATAAATTTTGACGGCTGATCAAGAGATCGAACACACACAGCACAATCGATTTGAAAGACTTACTAGCCAACTTGAAAAAATCAAAAGCATATACGCCTCGATTTGGACTGCAACCGACTTAGTTGTCAATTGAGTTCAAATGAATATAAGCTGCTTTATAAAAAACAAGTAGGAGTGTAGTACGCATATATTCGGCTGGGCCGAATTTTAAATACCCTTCACGATACTTACGTAAAAATATAGTATATAAGGGGTGATTTTATAAGAACTATCGGAAATTAAAAAAAAACACATAAAATTCAGAAAAATGCATGAAATATTTATTTGGATCGATAGTTAGGTCGATTTAATTTAATGTTTGAAGATTATTTCATGCAAATGTTGGCCGCGGCTGCGCCTCAAATGGTCCATCCGCTTAGTCCAATTTTGGCATACTCTTTCCAACATTTCGGCCGGTATCTCACGAATAATGTTGGCAATGTTGGCTTCCAGTGCGTCAATCGAAGCGGGATTGTCACTATAGACATTAGCCTTAACATAGCCCCACAAAAAATAGTCTAGAGGCGTTAAATCGCACGATTTGGGCGGCCAATTGACTGGTCCCAAGCGTGAAATAAACTGTTCACCGAACTCGCCTCTCAATTGGTCCATTATTTCGCGTGCTGTGTGGCATGTGGTACCGTCTTGTTGAAACCACATGTCATGCAAGTCAAGATCTTCCATTTTGGGCAAAAAAAAGTTTGTTATCATCGCACGGTAGCGCTCACCATTCACAGTAACGTTGTGATTCGCATCATCTTTGAAGAAATACGGCCCAATGATGCCGCCAGCCCATAATCCGCACCAAACGGTTGTTTTTTGTGGATGTATTGGTAGCTCTTGCAATGCTTCTGGCTGCTCTTCACTCCAAATACGGCAGTTTTGCTTGTTCACGTATCCATTCAACCAGAAATGAGCCTCGTCGCTGAACACAATTCTTCGATAAAAAAGTGGATCTTCATCTAACTTTTCAAGAGCCCATTCACCAAAAATTTGGCGTTGTGGTAGGTCGTTTGGCTTCAATTCTTGCACCAACTGTATCTTATAAGGCTTCACACCCAAATCCTTCCGCAAAATTTTCCACGTAGTGGAGTAACAGAGGCCCCATTGCTGCGAACGGCGCCGAATCGATAATTCACGGTCATCACCAACACTGGCCGATACGGCTGCGATATTTTCTTCAGTTCGCACTCTACGTAAGCGTGTTGGCGGTTTAATGTCCAACAATGTAAATTTGGTGTGAAATTTTAGGTCAATTAAACTGACCATAAAATGGAAGAAGCGCGCGATGAACTTTCTTAACAGAGCACGCATTTTGGTAATAAAATTCAATAATTTGCAAGCGTTGTTCGTTTGTAAGACGATTCATGATTAAATTATAGACCAAACTGAAGATGTTTGACAGTGACACAAGATACAAAACGTGCGTGAGCTGTCAAAACTAGTGTTGCCAAAAAGATAATAGCAAAAAAATCACTCGTTATTACAAATATAAATATTACAAATATTTAATATTACAAATATAAATTTTGACGGCTGATCAAGAGACTCAAACACACACAGCACAATCGATTTGAAAGACTTACAAGCCAACTTGAAAAAATCAAAAGCATATACGCCTCGATTTGGACTGCAACCGACTTAGTTGTCAATTGAGTTCAAATGAATATAAGCTGCTTTATTAAAAACAAGTAGGAGTGTAGTACGCATATATTCGGCTGGGCCGAATTTTAAATACCCTTCACGATACTTACATAAAAATATAGTATATATTACAAATTTGAAATTCTCAATTTCTGTATTTTAGTAACCTTATTTTATAATCCAAAATGCTTTTTAGCAAAAAAAAAAAAAGGATGGGTTCATAGAAAAATCGGCTTACACTATATTTCGGATATATATCGACCGATATAGGAAATTTTCATTTTCTGTATTTCGTAACCTTCTTATATCGCCAGAAATGCTTTTAAGCAAAAAAAAAATGTTTAAGTTCGCTTGCGCTACATTTTCATAAAAAACTCAGTTTTGGCTATATCTCGGGTATATATGGACCAATAATGGAAATTTTCATTTTCTGTATTTATATAACTTTCTAAGAAGAGTCAGGAGAGAGTAACCAGTTTGCAGGTCTCCCCAACTTAAAATTAGGCTAAGGGAATGCATAACTCAATTAAGAAATCTGCTTGAAATCGAGGGTATGGCTTCCCCTAAAACATATTTGGAAAGCCCGGATGGTACTCCTCAATCTGACTATTCCCTGTGTAAAGCGACAAAAAGTCTGAAAAGACCCGTAATAGGTAAGCCACCTTTGCGAACTTCATCTGGCGACTGGGCAAGAAGCGATTCTGAAAAGGCGATGGTGTATGTTAATCATTTGAGAAATGTTTTTACCACAAATGATACAGCAAATAGTACAGCGGAATTACCGCCTTATGCGTGGTTTATGGTCTAACAGATCGCCTGTGTCTTACAGACTTAACTTTTAAGATGTCGAAAATGATATCAGTAACACAAGCGTCAGGAAAGCTCCAGTTATTGATCAAATTAATGGTGAAATGCTTGAACATTTACCTCGTGTAGCTAAAAGAGTTCTACTTTTCATTTTTAACGTTATTTTACGTCTTCAGTATTATCCTGCACAGTGGAAGGTGTGGCTTTTTTCGGAATTTTGGATGTATCTCAGCTATATATGAACCGATTTTACTGAATTTCGACAGCATACCTATGAATCGATGTAATAATAGAATGGTGAAAGAAAAAAGTTTCTACGTCTAACGGGTTTCTCAGAAACGGTATTTCAACGGTAGACAGGCGGACAGACAGACATCGCTTAATCGAATTTTCTATCACTGCTGATTCTGAATATGTATACTTTAAAGAGTCACAAATGAAAATTGTAGAAGTTACAAACGGAATCACAAACTTAACATTTTTGTGAAGGGTATTGGTATATGTTTTTACTGCTTCAAGACAGGTTACATATTATATATTGGAATCGTGTTTCAAATTCCTCAACTGAGAAGAGGTTAATTAAAAAATACAGAAAGACTTGAAACCTTGGAGGTGCCGAAGACACTGGTAGTCCAAAATCAAGCCATTCAAGTTTCAATATCAAAGCATTGTGACTTTTTAAAACTGTTCAAGCAGCGACTGTTACTAGTGCTTAATATCGCTATATGATAAGTTCGACAGACCACTGCACAGCGGTGTTGATTTTTGGCGTCGATTAAGAATTATTGATGAAACGTGGGTCAACCAATACACACCTGAAACACAGCAAAAATCAATCGAAACAATGGATGGAAGGTGGAGGAAGTGCTCCGAAGAAGGTGAAGAGAGTGAAATCGGCTGGCAAGGTTATGACCGTTGTATTTTGGGATGCACACAGAATATTGCTCACCGATTATCTTGAAAAAGGAACCACAGTCACAGGAAAGTATTATCGTGCAAAAATCAATCGAAACAATGGATGGAAGCTGGAGGAAGTGCTCCGAAGAAGGTGAAGAGAGTGAAATCGGCTGGCAAGGTTATGGCCACTGTATTTTGGGATGCAAACAGAATATTGCTCACCGATTATCTTGAAAAAGGAACCACAGTCACAGGAAAGTATTATCGTGCATTATTGAATTGTTTGATGCAATTAAGAAGAAAAACGTGCTCTTTCTTCAAGACAACGCACCGATTCACATAACATTAGATACGATGCTAAAATTATGTGAAATACACTTCGAATTGGTTGATCACCCACTTTACAGTCCAGATTTAGCTCCTAAAGCTTCCATACTTGAAAACGATTCATCTCAAACTAAGAAGTCATTGTCGATTTTTCGATTTTTCAAAAGCGTTTGATTTAGTTCAGCATGAAATTTTACTAAAAAAACTGGAAAACATAGGCTTAACTAAGAACACACTACTATTATTTAAGGACTATTTGAAAAACAGATTTCAGTTTGTTCAAGTTGGAAATTCAAAGAGCAGCTTACTGCCTGTTCTATATGGTGTTCCACAAGCTAGTGTGTTGGGTCCACTGCTTTTTAAAATTTATATCAATGATTTAAAAAATTTGAAATTTTTTGGGAAATTGGTGATGTTTGCAGATGTAAAACGGAATGAGGAAGATATGGTTGTTTATATAGATGGATCGCGAATCGCAGAAACGAAAGTTGTTAAATATCTGGGCGTACATTTAAGTAATAATCTCATGTGGGATGAACATATTCTAAAGCTGAAGTCTAAAGTATCTTCAGCTACTGGAATTTTGTATAAATTTAAAAATAAACTCAATACTAATGTAAAATTAATGATATATCAATCGATTGTTCATTCACATTTGACCTATTTGCCGTTAATGTACGTAATTCAAGTTCTCTGAAGAGTTTGCAATCAGCGCAAAATAAAGCACTTAAAACTATATATAACCTGTCAACACGTTATCCGTCTCTACAATTGTATAAAAATAAGGCGCAAAATATTCTACCGATTCGTGGCTTATATAAAAATCAAATGTTGCTGTATGTTTTTAAGTCACTACGGGGAATAAGTCGAAAGTCCATCAAGTTTCATCAAAACTTAACAAGAACTGGAAGAGTTACAAGGCAAGCTAGCGACCTTCAAATAGCAAGATGTCGGACAGAGCTAACAAAACAAAGGATTATGTTTGCTGGGCCAAGTGAATATAATAATTTACCACCTATAATTAAAAATATAAACATTTTATCATGCTTCAAACGGAAGCTTAAACTACATTTGAGAAATAATTTAGAAACACTTCTTTTATAAGTATTTTTTTTTTATGTTATTTGAAATTTTTATTAGCATATGTATATACATGTATTGCACTGAAATTTATGCCACGTAATTGCCTCTACAAAACCTTTAAGGTGCGGAGGCATTAAATATGAAACTGTATTAACATTTATTCATATGTACATAAATAAAATCTAAAAAAAAAAACTAGCTCGTATTTTGAGGTTGGGAACCCCTCAATCGTATTATTTAGATAGTACAAAAAATGGTATATCGTCTTATTGAGTGTGTTGCGCTAAAAGGAGACTGTGTTGAAAAATAAATAGTTTTTGAAAAAAAGTGCTCTTTCTTCACGACAACACACCTGTTCACACACAAATGGCTCGGAGGAAAAACATTCATCTCAAACGAAAAAGTGTTTATCGAAACTAACACGTATTTTGAAGGGGTTCCCAAAATCACATTATTCACTTGCTATAAAAAAAGTTGGATTATAGTCTTTCTAAGAGTATTGAGCTAAAAATAGACTATGTTGAGAAATAAATGGTTTTTGAAAAAACAGGTTTTTTTTCCTACTTAGATAGCTTCAATATCAATCCGCACTCATATCGAGCTTGCTCGAATATTGTACTACTTAAATGCTTCGTTTTACCTGCCAAACCTGTTGTTTTCTTTTCCCCGGCTAAACCACTGTTCCTAGTCTTGTAATATTCCAGTTTTAGTTTTCCTTTTGAATAAAAGCCAATTTTAAAGACTTTTCGCGAAAGGACTGAAAAACCAAAAACAAATTAGCAGAATCCATTACATTTCTTAAAGTATACGAGTATTTCAGGTTTTGGCAATTTCTTGGGGAAATACTTGACTGAGCAAATGTTTGTTTAAACGAAAGTCAAACAAAAAAAAAAATTAAAAATAAAAGCCAAAACATTCAGCCATTTAGTAATTTTCACTGAAATGCTGCAAAACATTATATGATATCTCGTTCACTTTACTGTACATTTTGCAAAAGTATACTTATTTGTTTGTTGATGCAGCAGCTTTCGTTTCAAATTTTGTTGTTGCCATCAACTTCTAATGTATTTAAACATTAACAGAAATAACCAGCATTGCGTAAGAGTTTGGAGGTAGAAAAAGAAAAGAACTGTTAAAGAAGCTGCTTACAATTCTGATGAAATTCGCCTTTTTTTCTTGCATTCATCAGCAGACAAACATTAAGGTTGGCTTTTTTCTTTGTAGTTAGACAGTAAAGGGCACATAAATAGCATAAGATGTGATGCAAGAATTATAAATGACTAAAATATTTGCCTATAGGTGGTATTATTTTCTTTAATTTTCTAATTACTTCGAAGAAGATAATTTGTAAAGATTACATATAACATAAGAAAATGAAATATTAAAAACTTATTTGAACTTTTCCGTATATACTTTATAATTTATGCTTTATTTATACTTTCGGTTTTAATGAAGACAATTTGTTTATGTACGGGACACCCTACATGGGTGTTCCGTGAACATCTTATTTGACGTTTTTCTTAGTATTTGCTTCTTTTTGTTGGCGCCTTTGGCATTGTAAAAACACGAGTTCACACGGAAGTGTCCTGAATAAAAAATAAATTGTAATATTTGAATTTTTTTTTATATTGGACCAGTACTCAGGGGATGACCCCTACATATGCAGTGCATTGTACCAGAACTAGGAAAATAGGTTGTGAGGAGGGGGAAAGAATTTATTAAATCAACCGTTTTTTATTTCTATTTCTTTGAGAAAAATATTTCACCCAAACACAATTTATACTAGATTTAAAATCGTTTGCAATTTATAGCCGAAACATGCAAATTTGAATAAAAACCATGAAAAATTTACCTTCAACCCACAACATATCAGGCAGGATTAACCAAAACTACTTCGAGCATTTAGTTCGCCTCGGTTTTATTGGCCTGAAAAGGAACGAACTGCGCACTTCATATGCATAAGGTCCATTAAAGAAATAAAGTGATGACTCGTGAATAATTCACTGTTTAGTTGGTCAATCATAAGATTAGGCCGACAATGTAAGCGATGTGAATCAATTTCTCAATCCATCATTCACAGCTTAACCCTCTATACGACTGAAAGCAGAATGGCCTGGTTAATAATATGCCAAGACAAATCCTATATCCCAAAAGCTTACACTAAACAGTTAGCTTTTGAGAGGCAATGCATCACCTGGTAAAACTTGAGTAAGTTGGCCTTTATTATAAAGTTATACTATTTAAACGTGTTGCTTAAACGAGTAGTTTGTTAATCGGGCTTTAGTATTAAGCTATGTACACAGTCAGATGTTACAATATTGTAAGATTTGGCAACATGCTGACAATGTAGTGACAATGAAAAATTGTCCCTTAGAAGTACATTGTATGTACAGACGATCATAAGAAACTCTTACAATTTCCTTGTCAGATTATGGTCTGACAAATAATTCATCTGACAACAAAAATTGTCAGTTCACAGGGTTGTCAGATTGTTGGATGAAAAAAATTGCCAGACATGTTGTAAGGCATTGCCACTTATGTATATCAACAACCATCTGTTTGGCAGTGTTGCCTATCAAACTTTTTTCTGACAATGGTGCCATTGTCAGGTGCATTAATTTTATACATCTGACAATTAAACCTGAGCTTATAATACCAGCCAATTATCTGTTAATGCCGACGAAGAGTGTTCTCACGATTGTCAGATGCCTGACGATATTGTCGTCTTACAATTGATTGACAATGGTTTTTCTGACAACGTTGTAAGTTAAAAATTGGCAGTTCACACGATTGTAATACATTTTCAGACAATTTTACTGGCAATATTGTAAGATCTGACAACCGTGTGTACGTAGCTTTAGACAGTTGCCGCCAAGACAACATGGTGGCCACAGGTAACTAACATCTATGTATCTGCGTCAATTGCAAACACTTATATTATGTGAAATTAGTACTCAAAAATGTTTTATTTTTGCTTTTTACAGCCTGTTCACCGATAACGAATGAAAGTGTATGCGAAAGAAAGCTAGTCACTCATATTCGAATCAATTTGGGTTTGGCTATGTCACTTTTATTCATTCGCATTTTAATTGAATTTTGACACATCGTTCGCATAGAATAAAGTTAGAAAAACCCAAATCAATTTGCTTTCGCCTAGAATGCGAATGAACTTATGCTTTCGACATCGGCGAACTGGCTGTTAATTATTAAATTTGTTTGCCACCAATAAAATCAAAAACACTAGTCCTAGACTCATAGAAAAAAGCATCTTCATATTGATGACGACAAGTCATCAGCATTGTGACATCTATATTACATAAATAGTCGTCAGTATATGAAAACTGACATCAATTCCAATGACAAAAGTCACCAGAGAATATTGTCGTATATTGAGTATCATCAATGCTACAACTGTCATGGCATCATTTCAATGATATTATGTTATTAACAATTATAATATATATAATTTGTCATAACTGATTTTAAAAAAGGATAAATAATATTATAATATTTTCCTTTTATTACTGAAAAGGAATTTTGTTGCTAAAATTATTATTTTTAAATTGAAATTCATCCTTACGAGTAAGTTTAAGCAAAGGCAAATAAGTATAACATACAGAGAATATATAAATGAACGATAATATTACACATTATATTGATGACACTTAGTCATCACATTCGGCGTTAGCTAAATAGCAAATATAATGAGAGTAAAATAATATATAAAAATATAATAGAGAGTAAAATAAAACAAACTAACAATGAGGTAAAGAAAACGAATATTTTCTCGTTCGCAGCATGCATACAATTAAAATATGATAAAATCACGCAAAGACATTATATTGGTGACAGTTAGTCATCAAAAGTATTATTAGAACATTTTTTTTTTAATTCTCATTGATTTCATGAAAATGGAAGAATATTAAGTTATATGTTCGATACCAATAAAAATTATAAATAGCTTGTTATCTGCGTTTCCCAGCTATCTATATGTTGAAAATTCATAGGAGCTACCCTAATTATCAGTAGACTTTGGAAATTTTGGAGAGATATTCTCTTTGAAATGTTGAGCTATAGGTAGCTGGAAAACATAGAAAACAAGCTATTTATAATTTTTTATTGGTATCAATGTTAGAAGCTAAAATAGTTAATAAAAAACTCAATTATTATATGTACGTTTGAGCATATTTTTGAAATCATTAAATTGAATCGATTGAATTAATGATAGCATAACATGGTATTGATGATATTTTGTCATAAAATTTACTCCACATAGGGATTTTTCTGATGCTAGTAAGCCATCACATTCATTGAATCCAAATTATAATTGGCTTGATGATAGTGTTCCATTCTATTGATGATACTTTGTCACTAGATTGACTTCATTTAGTCATTACATTGATCACATACACAACTGTGAAAATGATTTACATCAGTACCTGCCTTGACGGCCTAACCTGATGGTGGACCACTTCCACGGAGTGAATTTTTCACGATTCACCACCGCCCCCATGTGGCTGACTAGGCTCAATAGCAATTCTTGTCATATGATTGCGGTCATATGAACAACTTCTTGTTGAGGAGTTCGGTCTTTCTAATCCCACATGTATGCAATTTCCCAGCAATCAACGGAAGACAAGGCTTAATGACTTGGTAGGCCGAAGCCCACTAGAAGCATCAGCCCTTAAACCAACTGGTTCCTTACAGTACACGTATCTGTTGTATAGGCAATAGCTCCTCGGGAGATTGTTAGTCCTCGAAAAAAGCCATCACCAAACAATTATCAAGGATACTAACACTCCCTTCCTGCGATTTAGGTTTAAACCACAGCCAGAACGTTACAGCCAACCATGATCAGTCCGGGTCGAACCCGTTCTGCCAATTTACACCCTTGGTAAGGGTTTCGGAAGCCAACACAACATAAGTCATGTGGCTTCCTAGAGTTTTGTTTGCCGCACCAAACGAGGGACCTCTTCCCCTCTTTTCCCCGAAAAACAGAGCGCTTAAGTTAGGAATACGCCAAGGCAAAACCTCTTCTCTGGGGGGGAAATAAAACGTATTCCGATAAAACATCTCCATGATATCAGAAAGACATTTCAATAATGACAACTATTTCATTACTGTCATAACTGTCGCTAATGATAATTAGAACAACTGATGTAACAGTTGACATCACAGCTATGAAAAGTATCATGGGGTCAAAAATAAGGGCATTTGGCATTGCATTGATGTTAAAATACATCACAGCTATGACGGGTTTTCTATGAGTGTAGAAGTATATGAAGCTCAACACTGTTTTGGGACTACGTGATCTGACAAGGGGCTTAATTACTGATGCCATAATAATTTTGCTCTTATCTGGCTATGATGGGGCTTTTAGGTGCATCACGTGATGTTTGTGGTTCAAATCCAAATTACGGAGGGATTTCTTTTGAGCATGGTATGGAGTTGCATTGCAACCATGTGCAGTGAACCATAGATCACCAGCAGTTTTAGAAAGGCTCCGCTCTTAACTAAGGGAACAATTTTGCTCCATATAACATGTAGCCAAATTGGTACTCATGCCATGTATTGGGACATTGGTAGGCACAGTCTGCCCAAACAGTGTTAAGATAAGCGTGGGATTAGGCCAACATGGCAGATTTCTACAACAATTGCTTTCACATTTGCCTTTAATCAAAATGTAATACCAGCTTTAGTTGTATTGCATGGCTTCAGCCAAATGCAGAAACTGCTACATTTTTACCAGTTACTTCCTTCTTCGTTCCGTTAATATAATATCAACGTGTTTCGTATTTAAAAAGCTGCTTGTTTATTTTTGTTTGCCGCAGATTCTTTAAAACACATCACATTTTTACACCACCCCACAACAGAAATTACAACACCCAAAGGTGTAATTGAATAAAATGAACATGAACGAAGTAAAACATAAAAAAAGGAATTTCAAAGATTACCTTACTTTTCTGTAAAACAAACACAAACAAATATCTGTTTTCTTTTTATTTTTATATAGATTTTGTTTTAGAAAATTCTAAAACAACTTTTAAAGCCAAAGAGATAATAATGTTGTTGAGCAGAAACAGAAGTAAAAAAAAGGAAAATGCATTAATTTTTTCGTATACTCTTCTTAATGTTAATGATTTCTTGGATTTTTTTTTTCAAACATAGTTTTTCTGTTTCAATTCAATATGAAACTCAATCAAAAGATACTTTTAGCATCTGTTTTCTTAACGAACGAAAGTTAATTTTTTTTTTTCTTTTGAACGCACAACTTTGATTTAAAACTTTTTCCACGTTTAATGGCTGAACGAAATAATCAAAAGGAATAGAACTTTCTTGGCATAAAACTACGTGCTGTTTAGAGTTTTATTGAGATTTTTAATTAAAGTAGTTTATATTCTAAAGCATTGAATTATATTATTTAAAAATAGTAATAATAATAATACTTGTACTCATACAATTGCAAAACCACAACAGGCAAATTCACTACAAGAATGTGTCACTGATTAAATATACTACTCGTATTATTAACTTAACTGACTACTATCATAAAGTAAATGTCCTGCCAGATTAGTGCAATTCCTTTTAGCCAAGCAACTGCCTTTCTTTGTAGTTGTTGTCTCTCTACATATTTGCTGTTGCATTCCATTCTGCAGGTCTTTCTCTTAATCCAATGTTTTGTTTTATATCTTCAAAGAACTGCAAGATTGATTGCTTTCTGCATAAACTAAAGGATAATCAAATAAATTTTATTTTATTAGCTCTTTCAATTTAAATAGTCTGTATAAATATAAATTGTCTATTTATGTTTATATTTATACTTTGTTTTTATAGTTTTAAACTTGTCATTTGTTAACTCAATGTTGGGTAATTGAAAATAATGTTGTAACATAAATTCTTTATGGCAGAAACATAAAAAAACGGCTGTAAAATATTATGCAAATAATATTGTGCAATATATGCTAAATCAGTGCAAGTAAACTAGTTTTGGCAGCTAAAGAAATTCAATTTAAATTTCTACCAAGGCGAATTCATAACAGATAAATGCAACATAACAATATATACAGGGCTGGGCAAAATTTTTTTTTTTTTTTTTTTTTTTTTTTTTTTTTTTTTGCAGCATTTTTTATTTATTGAATCTTCCAAATGAACTAACAATAAGTATTCAAATCTTAACACTAAATTTAAAAAATGGGATTCTTAAGTCCGGCCAATGCTAGACAAAAAGTTTTATTATGCGGGAGCTATTTCGGTAAAATCACCTATTGAGCAATCTGATGGTGGCAGCGGTATCCCTTCTTTTAAGCCGAATGTGGCCGCCAAAATTAAGTATATTGCGCGCAAGAGGGTTTGGATGAAGTTCCAGTTTACTGACATACCTTGTCGCGTACTTGGAAAATTCCTCTTTTACCAGCGGAACACTCAGATCGTTATGAATTCGTGAATTTTTTACGTACCATGGAGCTGCAGTAATCGTTCGAAGAATTTGGTTTTGTCGCCTTTGAATTTTTTCAATATTTGACGCTGAGGCGGTGCCCCATAATTGAATTCCGTAGCACCATATAGGTTTTAGAATTGCATTGTATAACAGAAGTTTGCAATCCAACTTCAATGTTGAGTTTCTGCCCATAAGCCAATTTAGTTGCGCTGCTTTTAGTTTCATCTGAGTGACTTTTGCTTCAATGTGAGACTTCCACGTTAGCCTACGGTCGAGGTGTATACCAAGGTACTTGACTTCACTGTGTTGCGGAATAGGTGAGTTGTTTATTTGTATAGGCGCACATGTTTGCTTACACAGAGTGAATGTGACATGAGTACATTTCTGTTCATTAACTTTGATTTTCCAAAGTTTTAGCCATTTCTCTAATATTGAAATGTATTCCTGTAAATTTCGTGAAGCTAATTGGTGGTTTTCATGAACACTCAAAAACGCTGTGTCATCTGCAAAGGTTGAAGTATGGATTCCGGATGTCGTTGGCATGTCAGAGGCGTAAATCAAGTATAAAGTAGGCCCCAGTATGCTGCCTTGGGGAACACCTGCTTCGATTGGCTGAGTTGGGCTTATAAAATCGCCTTCTCTGATAATAAACTTCCGCCCATATAAGTAGCTTTCCAGAAGCTTGTGAGTATTTACAGGCAAGTTTAACTTTATTTTGTGCATCAACCCGTCGTGCCACACTTTATCGAAAGCTTGAGAAATGTCGATGAATAGAGCTGAGCAATACTTCTTCTCCTCAAAGGTCTGTCTTATGACATTGACTAGTCTGTGCGTTTGTTCTATGGTGCTATGTTTAGCCCGAAAACCAAATTGATGATCAGGGATACACCCCACATTGTTCAATATTGGACTCAACTTCGCCATTAACAATTTTTCGAACAGTTTTGAAATTATTGGTAGTAGACTTATGGGTCTATATGATTCTACCTTTGTCAGATCCTTCCCTGGCTTGGGTATCATAGTAATCATTGAGACCTTCCACTCTGCAGGATAATACTCAAGGCGTAAAATGGCGTTAAAAATAAAAAGTAGAACCCTTCTAGCTACACGAGGTAACTGTTCAAGCATTTTACCAGTAATTTGATCAATGCCTGGAGCTTTTCTTGGGTTTGTATTTGCGATAACGTTTTCGACATCTTGAAAAGTAAGTCTCAAAGACACAGGGGGTCTAACAACATATGGTGGTAATTCCGCTGTAATATTCGCTGAATCATTTGTAATAAAAACGTTTCTCAAATGATCGACATACAACATCCCCTTTTCAGAGTCGCTTCTTGCCCAGTCGCCAGTTGAAGTTCGCAAAGGTGGCTTACCTATTACGGGTCTTTTTAAACCTTTTGTCGCTTTCCACAAGGAATAATCAGATTGAGGAGTACCATCAAGGCTTTCCAAATATGTTTTAAGGGAAGCAATTCTATGGACTTCAAGCAGATTTCTTAACTGAGTTATGCATTCCCGTAGCCTAGTTTTAAGCTGGGGAGATCTGCGAAGTTGCCATTCTCTTCTGACTCTTCTTTTTTCTGACAGAAGTTGCTCAATTTCAGACGAATAAGTTCTATTGGTTTCATTTCTGGATCTTATATGACTAGTGGTAGCATGCTGTACGGCCAGTTTGAGGTTTTCAGAAAAATCGTTAATTGACACATCAATATCCTCAGGCGTTCTCAAGGCGATATTTTCAGTACAATGTGTACTCAAAAATTTTTTGTATTTTAACCAATTAACTCTATTGACAGTTAACGGTGAGTCAATCTCGTGGGGGAACGAAACAGAGATTATAGTGGGAGAGTGATCTGATGACAAATCTAATGAAGGCTCCACTTGCATCCACTCTAAGGGAAAATTTTTCGCAACTCCAAAATCTATAACATCTGGGATCTTTCGTCGGTCTGACGGCCAATAAGTGGGATGTCCGCTTGAAACCACATCTAAACCCATTTTGGAAACGGTGTCAAAAAGCACACGGCCTTTCGAGGTAATTAAACGTGATCCCCAAAAAGTGTGTTTTGCGTTATAGTCGCCAGCCGCTAAAAATCTAGGACCAAGTGATTTGAAAAAATTTGAGTATTGGCTTTCTGTTATTGAAAAGCGTGGCGGTGAGTAGATTGAGGAAATAACGATTTTTTCATGCAAATATTCAATGCATATATTAGTTGCTTGGAGATACTCCTCACATGTCTCGTTCATTAAAAAGTGTTTAATTCTGGATTTTATTAGAATTGCCGATCCTCCGCAAGATCTTCCACGGGGATCTTTTGTGTCGTACAGTATGTAGCCATTAATTTTGAAATAACTGTTGCTTGTCAAGTGGGTTTCAGCAATAAGCATTATGTCAATTTGTTTTTCCATAAGGAAGTGCTCAAGTTCATTTTTGTGTTGGCGGATGCCGTTTGCGTTCCAGAAACATATTTTAAACCAATTCATTTTGTTAAAATTGCCTGCAAAATAGTGGATTGCATTTTCAGCATTTCCTGCATCATGTTCGTCATAGAAACCGTAAATGTGTTTATGGACTGAACAAGAGTCTGAAGAGTTGCCTCAAGATTGGTAAAATTTTGATCGGAATTTTGGGGCTTGGGCTCCTGATTCAAGTTTTGTGTATCGGTTTTGACCACACTAGCATATGAAACTTGTTTGGGGTTTTGCATAATTATTTGGCTGGTTGACTGGCCTATCTGCGGAAAATTGTTTGTATGAATTATGTTTGGCTGCTGGGGTTGTTTATAGGTGATTGATGACTTATTTGTCATTGACTGCTTAAAGTGGGTATAGACAGGGCAGCCCCTGTAATTTGCAGTGTGGTTGCCTCCACAGTTACTGCATTTTTTAACACTTGAGTCAGTTTTTGACTTTTGGCACTGTGATGTGCCGTGCAGTTCTCCACACACCACACAAACTGTGGGCAGTTTACAATAGGCCTTAGTATGGCCAAATTCCTGGCAGTTTAGGCATTGAACGGGCCCTAAACGCTTGTGCGGCTCCTCAACGGTAACTCTGCGATGAAGAAGAAATTTAAGGTTATAAATTGGGTGAGTTTCATTCTTTTTGAGAATAACATCCCCCGGTACCAGTTCAACCCTAAACATGGGTTGAGGAATTTTTTCACGGTTTCTAATATTAACCACATTTTTTATTTTAAAGCCTTTATCTAGCAGTGCAGTTTTAACCTCATCCGTGTCTACATAAGGGTCAATACCTTTTATAACAACCTGAAGGCCTTTAGCACTTTTAAGTTGATAAGTATAAAAAGATTTTTTCTCTTTTTCCAGAGCGGCAGAAAGTTTTCGGTAATTATTTTCGCAGTAGACTTGGATTTTTGTTTCACTTATTTGTCCGTGCTTCACTGATGTTACGTTGAAGGTGTCTTTACCAATTGCCGTAATAAGTGCTTTTACCAGCTCATTTGATGTAGGTTCCCTCAAGTATATTGGTGGCGGTTTAAATGTTTTTTTTGATGTAGTTGGCTCGTCAGTCTGAAGGATAGCAAACCTATTACTATCCGTTGTCGCAGAGGTAATATCGCCCTTAGACATTTTTGGTTGCGATGATATTTGCGCGGATTTAGGGCTTCGCTGACGTTTAACCACGGTTATATACCTATCCATACCCACTTGAGTTTTCGGTTTATCAACAATAGCTACACTTGCAGATGGTTTGTCGTCTGTTGCGACAACAATATTTGGCGAGCACGAACGCGTGCGTTTTTTGTCTCTTAGAGACAGAAGATTGTCCAATGATTTTTTCAATGATTCCTCTTCAGAAATCCAGAGGTTTTTTCTAGTGGAGCTAAGCTCCCTCTCAGAATTGCATCTACTAGGTGCACTCATGCAATTTTTTTTTTTTTTTCATTTATATTTTTTTTAATTTAAAAGTATATAAAAATAATTGTCATAAAGTTTTTCTGTTGTATAAATTCGCTCTTCCTTTTATTGCGGTTTTGTAAGAAAACAAAAAATTTTAATGTATAGTTTTTTTCCCACTGGGTAGTTAATCTTCACGCACAATAACAACAATAACAATGCACTGCCACCGCACTTGTTTTATTGAAATTGATTTTATTGTTTAGTTATTGAAATGTAAGGAATTTATTTTCCCGTTGTTTTTTTTAAATAATTTGTTATTGTTTTTACAATTTAATTTTAAAGGCGTTTAAGCAATGATTTTATTTTATTTTTTTGTTCACTTTTTACGACCGATTGGTTGGAGAGTCACAAGAGAACTGTGCAAAATACTCACATTATGTATTTCTTATACAAGATACTTTCAATTTGTATGTTTCAAATACAAAATGCAAAATACTTTCAAGTTGTGTATTTCAAATACAAAATACAACTAAAAAACACAAAACATTTTTTGTATTTCGGTCTCATAAATAAATAAATAAACACAAGTATTTCAAATATTTGCCCAGCTCTGATTATATAGCCGCGGCTGCGCCTCAAATGGTCCATCCGCTTAGTCCAATTTTGGCATACTCTTTCCAACATTTCGGCCGGTATCTCACGAATAATGTTGGCAATGTTGGCTCCAGTGCGTCAATCGAAGCGGGCTTGTCGCTATAGACATTAGCCTTAACATAGCTCCACAAAAAATAGTCTAGAGACGTTAAATCGCACGATCTGGGCGGCCAATTGACTGGTCCCAAGCGTGAAATAAACTGTTCACCGAACTCGCCTCTCAATTGGTCCATTGTTTCGCGTGCTGTGTGGCATGTGGCACCGTCTTGTTGAAACCATATATCATGCAAGTCAAGCTCTTCCATTTTGGGCAAAAAAAAGTTTGTTATCATCGCACGGTAGCGCTCACCGTTCACAGTAACGTTGTGATTCGCATCATCTTTGAAGAAATACGGCCCAATGATGCCGCCAGCCCATAATCCGCACCAAACGGTTGTTTTTTGTGGATGCATTGGTAGCTCTTGCAATTCTTCTGGCTGCTCTTCACTCCAAATACGGCAGTTTTGCTTGTTCACGTATCCATTCAACCAGAAATGAGCCTCGTCGCTGAACACAACTCTTCATCTAACTTTTCAAGAGCCCATTCACCAAAAATTTGGCGTTGTGGTAGGTCGTTTGGCTTCAATTCTTGCACCAGCTGTATCTTATAAGGCTTCACACCCAAATCCTTCCGTAGTGGAGTAACAGAGGCCCAATTGCTGCGAACGGCGCCGAATCGATAATTCACGGTCATCACCAACACTGGCCGATACGGCTGCGATATTTTCTTCAGTTCGCACTCTACGTAAGCGTGTTGGTGGTTTAATGTCCAACAATGTAAATTTGGTGCGAAATTTTTTTACAATAGCCCGAATAGAAGCCTCAGTAGGTCGATTAAACTGACCATAAAATGGAAGAAGCGCGCGATGAACTTTCTTAACAGAGCACGCATTTTGGTAATAAAATTCAATAATTTGCAAGCGTTGTTCGTTTGTAAGACGATTCATGATTAAATTATAGACCAAACTGAAGATGTTTGACAGTGACACAAGATACAAAACGTGCGTGAGCTGTCAAAACTAGTGTTGCCAAAAAGATAATAGCAAAAAAATCACTCGTTATAAACACACAAAGGAATTCAAGAATACATATAAAAAAAATTATTTACAAAGAAAAAACATTTAATCATTTCATAAAAATTAAAATCTCAGATCATAAAGCTTGGAAAGGAGAAAATGGCCAGCCAGCTTAGGGAGGATTCTGGATGATACCTGGCGCTTAAGATACAATACATAATTTAAAAAGTTGTTTAAGAATTTTTGTTCAAATTTCTTTTATTTATTCCCTTGACATCGGAAAAAGATTTAAAAAAAAAGTTATCAGCTGCGCTATCAATTTCACATATTATGAATTCGCCTTGACATTACTAAAGAATCTTTTTCAAATGTCGAAGGAGTTCAAAAAAAAATTATATAATAAAAAATTTACAGAGAACAAAAATTTTAGCTCTTTCATGAAAGTTAAAGACTGTATGATTTGAGATTGGAAAGGTGAAAATGTCCAGGCGGATCAGCAAGGATTCTGGCTCTCAAGCTACAACAACTGAGTCTATTATTCACTGGTACTGGTGTAATCACGTTCAGATTACCCCCAAAAAAATCTACAGCAAGGTTCATAGAACAATATTGTCTGATTGTAGAATGAAACTACCGCGTGTCCACCGGGAAGGTAAACTTTGTTTTGCCGTTAGTTTGGTAACGAAGCAATCACCGTCCCGGTTGACAAAGCTAAACTGTTGGCTGAAATTTTTGCAAGCAATTTCTACTTGCCGGAAAGTAATCAATCATTTCCCGAGCTCGAAAGAGTAACTATGCCAAAGATATTTTTCCGGGCTCGAGCAGTTAAAAGGGTTTTGGCCGACCTCGACATAAATAAGACTTCTTGAACGGATGGCATTCTAGCACTGGTCTTGAAGCAGTGTTCTTCAACGCTTGCATGACCATTAGCACGCCGCTTCAACATACTTTACCATGTTGGTAAGTTCCCATTATGTTGGAAGGTTGCTAATGTAACGCCAATTCGCGAAAAGAGTGAGGAAACCCACCACCCAATTGAAATTTACTCTGCGCATTCCAATGTAATGGAAAGTGTGGTTAATTCCTACCTTCTTAGATATCTAGATATATTACTTTGTGCCCGTCAATATGGATTTCGCAAGGGTCATTGTACTACGATTTAATGTCATAACTTTCAGAGAAATGGTGCCACTCAATCCATCATTTCGGTGAAAGTAAGGTGGTGACTCTGGATATTTCCAAACCGTTTGACAGAGAGAGGCATGGTGCACTACTGGCAAAACTTACAACTTGTGTTGTCGGTGATGACTGTTCTCGGTTATACCGCAAGGTTCCGTTCTTTCTCCTATCCTATTTCTTATTTTCCTCAACGACCTTCTCTATTAAACTTCCAACCCTAGACACGCTTGCGCGGATGACAGCAGCATTTGCCACTCGTACTCTTTTAGTTATAGACCCAGCCTATCAGAGATCGCTGCCAAAAAGCTAAATATGAACGATGCATATATAATTAATCTCGGAATGGGGTCGTCAATACAGAGTCTCCTCCCAATGTTGTTTATTAACGCACAAACAATTGACCGCAAGTTCTGCTTCATCTGCACTCATGGATGGTATAAATATTGAGGAATCGTATGCTCTTGATGTTCTTCGAATGCAGATACAGTATGACGTTCGCTGGACTGAACACATTTTTCATGTCTCTAAAGAAACATTCAAGGGCCTCGGGTTTTTGAAACAGTGTAAGATGTACTTCACTCCATGCGATCTCCTTAATATTTATACCGCCTAACTTCGACCGAAAATGGAATACAACTCTCATGTTTGGGCCGGTGCCTCAAAGTCTATTTTGGGGTTACTGGACCGTGTGCAGGAGAGGGCGAATCTCATCGGTGACAGTCCAACTCTTTTGATTCACTGGAGCATCGAGGCAGTGTGGGGTGCGTTACTCTGTTCTATCGTTACTACAATGGATTTTATTCTGACGAGATTAGGGATCTTGTTCCCGTAACTTGCATATTTTTACGTAGCACGCGTTCATCAACCTGAGCTTATCCATTTGTGGTCGATTGCCCGCGGAATCATACTACGCATTAAAGAGAGAATTCGTTTTTCAGCCGTACGCTTCGTCTGTGAAATAAGTTGCTTGCAGACGTGTTTCCTGTCTGTTATAACGTTGGAAAGCTCAAGTCTAATGTGCACAAACACTACTTCCTCCTTCTCCCTCCTCACAACCTATTTTTCTAGTTCTGGTATAATGCACTGGATATATAGGGGTCATCCCCTGAGTACTAGCCCAAGATAAAAATAAAAAAAAACTTTAGTAATGACAGTTCATATATGACAGTCGTGAAGTAAGCACTCGACAAATTTATTATGGAAAAATATTCGCTATTTTAATCGTTAAAACATTACATCAAAAGCAATCATCGATTACTATGACGATGATAATGGATATAATATAGCACTCGAATGCTTCATCAATACTATTCGAGAATAACATATATAAACACTAAAAACTTTTTACAAGCTTATAAGAGAACGACTTCAACACCCAAGTGAGCTGGAAAACCTAGGCTATTTCGGGGTATCCAGCGGCCTGCCTACCTAAAAGCTTATTTCGCTTTTCCTAAAAGTATGTTTGATAAATAAGCGATAAGAATCACACCAAACTTTGAGCATAAACATGCAAAAGCAAAACAGAATTGCTTAAGTAACGAACATGATGAAATACGAGTATGTACATACACTTTAATGTCAGATAATATGTGCTCAGTCATATTTTATATTTTGATTAACATAAAAATACATGCAATTCGACATAAACCATGTGTATGTAGGCATGTAAGCATTTAAACGTAGAATACACACTTAAATAACTAAAGGCTTTACACCAGTGGTGCCCACAAGTTCTATATGGAAGAGTAAACACCAATACATTTTAGGAAACACTATTTTTATTTAATATTTTTTGTTGTAAAAAGCAAATGCTAAGCGCATTTACAAAAACAATTAAGTATCAAGCGCATAGGTTTGGGCACACTTGCTTTACACACACAAGCTGCTTCATACAAACATACATACATGTAAGTTGTTTTTAGTTTAAAAGCTTACAACCACTAATACTGATAAAATCAACCACATATATACATACAAACTAATAAACGAGGAGAACAGCAACACACTCGTAAATGATTACAGTTGTAAATATTAAAACTAAAACATTAAACAGAAATAGTCTGAAAGCCAACAATACTCCCATTTGGGGGCAAAAACAAACACTATCACGAATACAACCACCAAAATATGTTAATATGTTTGTATGGTATATATGTATACATGTATGTATGTCAGAAAAAAAACTATCTAACTTAAACATTTTCAACATTATTCATAGATATACAGACATCTGTATATTTCCTTTTATATACAAACAAATGTACATACTTATATGCAATACATTATCGTTACCCAGTTGCCAAAATCGTCCTAGATGGCATAATCATTTAATTTTTTAGTTTAACTTTATTTTATTTATTGACTCCTTGTGCAACAGTGCAGGGAAATTTTAGTGTACAAAATTTTTTGCCTAAAGATTATAAAATTACTTAAAATTCTAATACAGGATGGTTGATCAATTTTGCTACATTAAGAAACTCAAATAACTTTTTGTAAAGTTTATGTAATTTATTTTTTAGAAATTCATTTGAAAATTAATAATTTTTTATTAAAGTAATTCATTAGATTTTGAAAATAATTGAATTCAAATGGCCTCCACCCTCGTTGACAAATGTACGACATCTTTTCAAAAAGTTATTCATTACTGCCTGGAATGTTGCAGCGGGAATTGTCTCAATTACCGTCGAATAAATTGCTTTAAATTATCCAAATTTGTTGGGTTTACTTCTTTTTTTTTAACTTCTTGTTTGCAATAACCCCACAAAACGAAATCAGGTACAGTGAGGTCAGGACACCTGAACCAACGGAGTAAGGAGCTTCTTGAAATCAGTTCAATGGGAAATTTTTACCTCAATTCTATCATAACAGCCGTGGCTATGTGACAAGTTGCCCCATCTTGTTGAAATTAAACAGTGTTGAAAGGGATTCTCGCGCAATTCCGGAAAGAAAAACTTTTTCCAACATCTTTAAGTAACGGTCTCCACTGACCGTAACAGTAAGACCATTTTCCTCGAAAAAGTAAGGCCCGACAATCGATCTTGAAGAACTTGCACACCACTCTGTGATACGAAGTGGATGTAATTGCATATGATTGTGTATCCAATTTCAACAATTTTTTTTGTTAACTTTACCGTTTAAATCAAAATGTGCCTCGTCAAGCATAAAAATGAAGTTCAAGACGTTTTCATCCTCTGACACCATTTGAATGATCTTCTCACAAAATTCCAAGCGAATCGAGAAGTCTCTAGGGCTCAGTTTGTTTGTTAATTGAATCTTATATTGAAATAAGTTTAAATCTTGGTATAAAATTGTCTGCATTGACTGTCTGCTGATACCCTTGTCGAAACTCTAGGATTGGATTGTATGGCAGCAGCTACAGCAGCGATAGTTTTCTGCGTTCGAATTGAGGGATCTTGATAAGGCCTTCTTGCGATTGTGCCACACTCGGCAAAATTCTTTACGAGCCTCATTATACTCCATCTGCTAGGAGGAGGACTACCGCCAAACGTGCGCCTATATTCTCTTTGGATGGAAACAACGGATTCTAAAGCGTAAAAGCGTTGCACTATCCAAATTCTTGTTTCATTGTCCCAATTCTCTATTTTAGTTAAACTTAAAAATCAATCTATAAAACACAACAGAAATAGAACAGGTTGGTTACACAGAAAATAAGTTATTACGTTTTTTTTTTTTTTTGGTGGCAGCTTTTCTTCTTTGAGCAAGAACCAAAAAACGTTTGTGTTGTTTTCCGTTTTGTTATTGATAGACTCAATTCAAATGTCTACAAACACTACTCATTCTTTGCTCCTCCTCATAGCATATTTTCGTAGTTCCAATACAATACACTATATATGTCCCCTACACATACAGCGCATAATCCCCTAAGTACTATTTCAAATTAAAAACAAAACTGTTGTGGTTTCAACAGGATGGCACTAAGAGCCATACAGCAAGTGAAACAATGGACTAGTCGAGAAATGAATTTGGTGAACACTTACCAGCATCTTCATCTGGGTTGCAAATCCTGCCCGGGTGGCAACCTCTTGTCATATATTTGTAGCCGTATGAGCACAAGTCCCCAGCTGAAAACCTTGTACTTCCTAATCCTCCTGTATGCAATTCCCCAGAAGGATAGAAGAAGCCTAGGCTTCGCGAGTTAGTGGCGCAAGTTCAAAAGGAACATATGCCCTTAGCTAACCCACCTCTCCCTCCTGCACTTCTAGTTCTTGATATTACAGATATCTGTATCAAGACAACATAATTTAAAAAAAATAATAAGAGCTCAGTGGGTGAGTTGGTTAAGCGGCCGTATTAAAAATACATCATGTTTACATGGTACTGAGTTCGAATCCTAGTGGGTGCTGATGAGCAGTGTAGCGACTGAGAAACAGCTAGTTGTCCCCCAGCTTTAGTGTATTCAATTATTTTTTCTTGTCTTCTTTGATCAAGAGTTATTGATCGTATTTTTTATTATAATTAAAAACAAAATATAGTCAGGATTGAACTTGAGCCAAACGAATGATACCATCATATATAATATTAGAAATATAATTAGTGCTCTCGTAAAATCGGCAACCACCGTAATTTTCCGTGGATACTAATAACTCTGCGATTTTAAGTCTATGACAGAGCTAGAGATGCAGATAACCATGATCAGCGCCAATATAGTTTGAAAAACAGAACTTCCTGAGAACATGCTGATCCCCGTTCTACCAATTAACACTTGAAGAAGATTTCGAAAGTCCTAACAAAAGACCCTGGTTGGGTCTTTTTAGAGTTGTATTTGATGCAACATATGCGCGTCTATATCCCAGACTGTAGAGTGTACTATTGAGCAATGCGCCAAGTCAAAATCTGCTCCCTGCGGAGTTGCCGGTCACACATCACACAGTGAGTAAAACTGTAACTTGTGTGCTCTTATCTTAATATCATGGCCATTTGTTCGAATATTTCGTCAACGATTTGTTTGAGCTGCCGTCTTGTAGCTTCCGCTTACATGTCTTATGAACCTGGCCAACTGGTTATATTCTTTGGGCTGACCAAATTTTGTTGGCTGTCACTCGTGCTCTTTGTCTAATGAGAGATGTCAGCGGCATGTCATGCCTGAGCATGAATATAATAAACAGATTCTTTGTTTCAATTTGTAAATGTTGTGCGACTGTTGGTCTGCATGTTTTCATATTTGCTAATATTTTGATTATTATTTTGCAAACTAATTGTATGGTAGCAGTCCCAGTAAATGTCACATGTTGCGGTTTGTGAAAGTATTAAATTGATATGAGGGTACATTTTTTTCGTTTCGGCAGCAACATCACGCACTTCGATATCTTCCTTTATTTGTTTCCTGCTCCCACAGATACATGAGTATATGTGTGCATGTTAGATGGGAAACCAAAATTGTATGTTTGTTGGTTATTTACTAAATTTTGAATGTTGTTACACTTGATACAACAATTTTAACCATTTGTTTGGGTTTTACAGTTCAAAAGCTGTGGAGGGGAAAAAAATATTGTCCCCAATTTTTTGGATGCGAGTTATGACAATATAACAAATCTTCATATGAATTGACCACAAATTTCAAATCGCTCGTGCAGAATGCCTATTGGGGTGTATGAGTTTAGCACATAATGTGGCTCATGTTAAACAAGCAGCTTGTTAGTGTCTATGTCACCCAATTTAGTGCAAAAGAAGTTGGTAGCCCTTGAAGATCAAACTCTCGCCCTTTAGGGAGCTGGCAATGCCCTTCTCAAACGAATAAGGCTTGACAGAGATATCAGCTGAGAATCCCTCTTACGTAAGGAACATGATGAAATGCTTAAAGTTTGATTTCAGATAAAAATTTAATTGCATGCGCTTAAATCTTATTTAGTCGAAATTGTTCCAAATTCAACATTTTTGTGTGAGTGTCATCATGACTCATTCTTTTCGTGATTTTCTGATATAAAGAAAATCATTTCGTTCCCAGACACGAAAGGAGTTAATGAGCGCTAAACACTTACGACTAATTGATGAGAAAAAGCATTTGAACAGTTTTTAGTTGATATAAATATCATTCAGCGAAAATGTTAGGAGTACGTCAAGAGTACTCCTCATGAATCAAAGTATATTCCATTAATAGAAAATTTAGTAAACTAGCTATTCTCTTGCATTTCATTTTCACTTTCTTCCTTTTGGTCTTGGCGTTACTCTAGCTTGGCCATTTTGCTTTCTGATGCATAAAAATGTAGATTGATTATAGCAAATCAAACTCTGGGTAGTTACAGGACGACTTATGTGGTATAGGGAGTACCGAAGACTATCAGCAAAAGTTAATTTACAGAATCGTGATGAACATATCTCTTGGCCTGATGATGAACTACACACACTAATTGTCCAAAATTTTTCGTTTGAGCAAACATTTGGCAAGGTCTATGGGGGTGTTTGCTTGTTTGCACAATTATTTGAAGTATGTTGAATATTTGTGTTGTCTTGCTGTAAATTTTGTCATTTATATAAAAAATTTTGTAGAGTGATGTGGTGGAAGAAGAAACACTCAAAATGAATTCAGAAAAATTTTTCTTATTAGAATTTCTAGAATTATATAAGAGTTTGTTTTTGCAAAAAAAAAAAAATCGAAGATTTTAGCAACAGAATCTGAAGAAATAGGGGGTATAACAACTTACAAAACCATTTACATCTTGTGAACTTCATATGGCAAGCAACTTGCTGCAACACAATCGCCGTCTGCTCTCATTAATAACAAAAAACAAGTGATTAATTTGTATTTGTATGAATTATATTTGTATCGTTTATGTCTGCTGGGAAACAGGTTTTGTTTTGGCATAGACCAAAGCAAAACCTGAGCGGAAGGAGTCCCTCGTTTATTGTAGTAAACAAAACTTTAGAAAGCCGTATGACTTATATTGTGTTAGAACCTGTACCAAGGCTTAAAATTGGCTAAACGGGGATCAGAAAATCCCTCGGAAGATTACGCCTTGCAGATCTCTCGGTTTAGCGGAAACGTTCTGGCTGTGGTTTAAACCTAAAATGGCAGGAAGGGGAATTACTTTCCCTAAAAACTTTGCTGCATGCCAGTTTTGGGGGACTAACAATCTTCCAATATGCTGTTGTCTTGCAACTGATACATGTATAAGGAACCAGGAGTGATGGTTGGAGGGTGAGTTGCTTGAGGGCAGATAATCTTAATGAACTTCGGCCCACCATTAGGCCTTTCTTCCATTGTCTGTTGGGAAATTGCATATAGGAGGAAAGAGAAAACCCAAACTCTTAAGCAAGGTACTTGTCTACATGGCTAAAAACTTGTAGCTAAAAGTTGTGACCTGTGTGAGCCCAGCAACAAAGCAAGGTACTTGTCTACATGGCTAAAAACTTATAGCTAAAAGTTGTGACCTGTGTGAGCCCAGCAAGCAATACGGGGAACTATTAAGTCATGAATAAGTCGTTAGGCCGTAAAAGCAGGTGCAGATGTAAAGCAATTATAGAACTGTATCGTTTATATGCAAAAAGAACGCCTGTGTTTGCCAAACGTTTTGTGCAGTTTATTGCGCCCTTTAGTTTATGATAATGCCTCATTGGATATACAATTTTTTGAATTGATAATTGAATTTTCTCAATATAAAAATTAAATTTTTAATTATATTTGGAATTTTTTTAATTTCAAATTGATATTCTTAAAGTAATTTACGATTTACTCACTTTGAAATTGAAGTTCTCGATTTTATTTGGAGTTTTCTTATTTTTATACTCAAATTTTCATATTCAGTTGGAAATTTCTCTATTTCACGTTGATTCTCTCAATATAACTTAGGATTAACTCAATTTGAAATGGAAGTTCTTAACTTTATTTAGAGTTTTCTAATTTTTTGTTAAAATTTTTAGTCTCATTTGAATTTTTTGAAATTGAAGTTCTCAACTTTATTTAGAATTTTCTATTTTTTTTTTTTCAATTTTAATCTCATTTGAAATTTGTTTAATTTGAAATTAATTGTCAATTTCATTTCGAATAGAATATTTAAGTTGAAAAACATGGTGTGGTGCTAAAATATAAAATTTTACTGAAATTTTGCTTTTGTCCTATTTCTACTTTTCCGAAACTAAAAAAAGGTGTCCCAAAATTAAACCAATATTTGAATTTTTCGACATTTTTACAGTCAAGTGTTGGCAGCCCTAAAACGCCCAAAAACGATATATCTTACCTAATAATTCATTAACAAACGAACGACTAAAAACTGTGTTTATATTTTACTTCTAGGTACGATAAGGTACATTAACAGACTGGAGTCTCACCCGAATCCTCTCGCACGTAGCATGGTGGCCACACTCGACTGAGAAGGAAGGACACCCTTGCAACCATCAGAGCGTTGGAAAGGTGATTTACCAACAAAACACACGCAAAAAACAACTTTTCGTCTAGCATTGGCTGGACCTAAGTAAATAAAATTTTTCAATATTAATTAATTTTTTTTTCTATATTAATTAATGAATTTTTATTTTTAAGATTTGCATACTTATTGTTAGTTCTTTTAAAGATACAAAAAATAATTGAATTATAAAAAAAAATATTTTACTTCTAATCTTTCGTTCATTTTGCGGCACCCTATATAAATTAATTCAGCTGACTATAGTCAGCACAGTAATAAAACATCCAATTTTATCAACTTTACTTTCAACTACATTTCAATATTACACTCTTGCATTTAAATTCATATTAAAACTTATTACTTTCATATTTTGTGACAGTTTTGGGACAACAACAAAAAACCCCACAACAAATTTTCAAATATGTGTATACCCAAAACATGTTAATTTAGCCACAAACTGACAAACATAAGCTTCAAACTAGAAGTTATCATGCCCGACAATGCTGAATTTATTTTCTAAATACATCGGCGGCATAAACACATGTTGTCACAAATGCCGCATGCCATACAGGCCATACGGTATTTCTGGAATAAATCTAACTAGGAGCAAAACTTAACCTTTAATTTACTTTTCCCATCCCATTGTACAAAAAATTTATTATTATTTATACAATTGTTTCCGATTTAAAGGGTGTTTTGCAATACCAGCAACACATTTGTACATAAATTCATAATCCTTCGCCCACTCTACTTTTTAAGTGACATGATTTGTATGCATATTTAGTGATAGTGATAGTCATATAGTTAATGCATGCATATGCTTACATGCATGCGTGAGTGTTCGTTATGGTATAAAGACCTAAATATGCGTAAATGCGTGAGTAAGGCAGTATGTGTATGCGGGTGCGTGTATGTGTGCGTTCAAGTTTAGTGAATTAGTGTTTCAGACATCACCTCATATATCATTTTATTACTTTCAGTGCGAACACACAAAAGCACACGAATGCTCTGGACTTTCGCACTACTTGTCACTAGAAGAATTATTTACTGCCGCATATCAAACACTAACTCATAAACTTGTTTAAAAATATAATAAAGTTAAAAAATAAAAAATAAAATTTGCTGGTATTTATAATATTTATAAATAATTTTGCAACAATGTGCAAAAACATGATTTTATTTTATTATTATTTTATTTTATTTATTGCACAGATGTAAAACTTTGCTTTCACCGAGCCACTATTACAAAAAAGTGGTTATATCGGGTGATTAGATTTTAAGGACCGATGGTGAATATGAACCACACCTTAACGTCAAGTTTTTTTCTACATTTCATTTAACATTTTTCAATTTCAGACTAATTCAATTTGCACAATGGAAAGATACACAATCGAGCAAAACATTAAAGTTATTCAGGCTTATTATGAAAATCGGCGCTCAAATCAAAATGCATATCGTGCACTTAGTGATTATTTCGGTGAATTTAATCGTCCAAATGAGCATACAATTGCAACATTCGTGCAACAATTTGGACAGACTGGATCTGTAAAAGATGTGAAAATACCTGTACTTGCTCGTGCAGCTTGTTCTGTAGAAAATATTGCCTGCTATTTGCGATATTCTGACTGACGAGCCATCAGTCCACCTCAACCCGCTCGTTGTTGATAAATGTTATGCATATATAGACTTGCATTTACACGCTTTTAAGGTGGAATTAACTTAGGAACTAGAGCCTCTTGGCCATTCCAAGCATCATCAATGGTCATAATGGTGGCAAGAAATGGCAACAAAGGATGATCAATTTTCGAAAAAAGTCATCTTCAGTGATGAGGCACATCTTTACCTCACTGTATTCGTCAATAACAAAAATTTCCGCGACTGATAATCGAAGAGTGATTGTCGAAAACCCAAAGTGCTGGCAGCATCATTGGGCCGTATGAAGCAATAAGCACCATTTTAGTCAAAATTTAGCCATTTCTCACTCATTTTTCAAAGACTTGACTTTGGTCCCTTTTCACGAGCACATGCCTTGAGATAGCTACATAATTCCTTTTATGTATTATTTGGAATATCTTGAAAATTTTAAGACTTTTTTTGCCATTTTCGGCGTGCTAACACCTTATTTATATATGAAATAAGAAGACTAGACAAGGCCAAAAACGAAAATTTCAAAATTAAAAGTCATATATCTTTCAAACTATTACCGATATCTACATAAAATAAAATGTTTCTTCGTTACCTTCTTATTAGCTTTCCAAAAAGTTTCAAATAAATTTAAATCATATAATATTTACAAAACTTGTGAGACGAAAAAACTTATTCATACCCGACGTAGTCAACTTGACACCCTGTAGGTCAGTCACTACGTGATATAACAAGCTGATTCAAATTTAATTATTCTTAAGGCCTTTTTCCTCCTCTATGATTCACTCATACAATATTTAATGATCAAATCACAGGTTTCAAAAATATATAATTATATATGGGTAGGCCCCACTGTGCGGCGTTCAACATCTCCTGGTGTGCAAACTGTTTAGACAATACATTTGCTTTATTCACAATCTTGTGCAAATGGCCTTCCATCATTACATTTACAAAATAATGGAGTATATTCTTGCTTTACACTAACAAAATACAACCAAAAATTTCACTTCTGCAATTGCGAAAATATGCAATCTCAAATGCACAAGATTGTGAATCGGGCTATTATTTTTTTTACTTTTTTCTCCCCTTTAGTTTTTAATGAATTCTTAAATCAACTCCAAATGAATTTCAACCTATTATAATTATTTGTTTAAACCTCTTTATAATAATATGTTTATTTATTATAATGGGTGATTTTATAAGAACTATCGGAAATTTAAAAAAAAACACATAAAATTCAGAAAAATGCATGAAATATTTATTTGGATCGATAGTTGGGTCGATATAATTTAATGTTTGAAGATTATTTCATGCAAATGTTGGCCGCGGCTGCGCCTCAAATGGTCCATCCGCTTAGTCCAATTTTGGCATACTCTTTCCAACATTTCGGCCGGTATCTCACGCATAATGTTGACAATGTTGGCTTCCAGAGCGTCACTCGCAGCGGGCTTATCGCTATAGACATTAGCCTTAACATAGCCCCACAAAAAATAGTCTAGAGGCGTTAAATCGCACGATCTGGGCGGCCAATTGACTGGTCCCAAGCGTGAAATAAACTGTTCACTGAACTCGCCTCTTAATTGGTCCATTGTTTCGCGTGCTGTGTGGCAAGTGGCACCGTCTTGTTGAAACCACATGTCATGCAAGTCAAGCTCTATCATTTTGAGCAAAAAAAAGTTTGTTATCATCGCACGGTAGCGCTCACCATTCACAGTAACGTTGTGATTCGCATCATCTTTGAAGAAATACGGTCCAATGATGCCGCCAGCCCATAATCCGCACCAAACGGTTGTTTTTTGTGGATGCATTGGTAGCTCTTGCAATGCTTCTGGCTGCTCTTCACTCCAAATACGGCAGTTTTGCTTGTTCACGTATCCATTCAACCAGAAGTGAGCCTCGTCGCTGAACACAATTCTTCGATAAAAAAGTGGATCTTCATCTAACTTTTCAAGAGCGCATTCACCAAAAATTTGGCGTTGTGGTAGGTCGTTTGGCTTCAATTCTTGCACCAGCTGTATCTTATAAGGCTTCACACCCAAATCCTTCCGTAGTGGAGTAACAGAGGCCCAATTGCTGCGAACGGCGCCGAATCGATAATTCACGGTCATCACCAACACTGGCCGATACGGCTGCGATATTTTCTTCAGTTCGCACTCTACGTAAGCGTGTTGGGGGTTTAATGTCCAACAATGTAAATTTGGTGCGAAATTTTTTTACAATAGCCCGAATAGAAGCCTCAGTAAGTCGATTAAACTGACCATAAAATGGAAGAAGCGCGCGATGAACTTTCTTAACAGAGCACGCATTTTGGTAATAAAATTCAATAATTTGCAAGCGTTGTTCGTTTGTAAGACGATTCATGATTAAATTATAGACCAAACTGAAGATGTTTGACAGTGACACAAGATACAAAACGTGCGTGAGCTGTTAAAACTAGTGTTGCCAAAAAGATAATAGCAAAAAAATCACTCGTTATTATACTTACCTTTCCACTCTTTTACTTACCTATCTGAAATATTAAATATGTTAATTTTATTCCCCACTGTACTAAATATGGCTCGGTTTGTTGTTGACGGTTGGCAAAATGAATTTTTTTATTCTATGTTTTTACTGGTAGAACAATCACAAACGGAACGAGCTGTAAGACCCAAGTGAGCAGGAGAATCTAAGCTACTTTTTGGAGAATCCTGTGGCCTGCCTATCTACTGGTAAAACGTGAACGTGGGTCAACTTGCATATTTTCTTAAATTTTATCAACCCATATATGTCAATATACGAGTTCATCTTTATAGTTACCCACCTACAATTTTATACTTACCTGAAAGCGTCTGGTTACATATTGTGCAAAAAGTAATCAATAAAGTGAATCCCACTTTATTACCTTGTTTGTTTGATGTGCTATATATAAATTATTCATTCTGAGTAACTTATCTGAATAACCTTTTTTAGATCCCCTTCCTAAATAAAGTTATTTTTGCGCAAAGTTTAGTAACCCGCTAATTGTCTTATTCACTCGACTTCAACTCGTAAGGCAACCAATTTCCTAGTTTCTGAATTATTCCCTTGACTTGCAGACGTTTTGAAATGGCTTATTGCGTTACTCTCAATAATACTGCATTTGGCATGAGTCTTGATCCAGTAATGCCTGCAATTCGGTATCTTCAAAACCCTTCTCTCTTCCGCGACCATGCTGGTTTCAATGACAAAATCTCCGTTTTTGAAGCATTGAAACCACTCTCGACAAGTCCGTTTACCAATATCAGCGTTGCTATAGGCTCATGAGGGTATTCTTCATATTAAAGCAGAAAACTAAAACCTGCCGCAAATGATGAGAACTTGGCTCGTAAGCTGGCATGTTTAATCCAGAATAACTATATAATGTAGACTCAAATGCACTAATATTTCCATGGCGCTATGTCTACAAATAGCTAAGATTGTTGTATAATATTTACAATCTATTTACTTTGACTACCACTTCCCTCTGCAGCCATCCATTGCAAAATGGCGGAAGCAAAGTTGTGCACTTGAAACATCCTCAATTTTCCATATAAACTTGAAACTGTTTTAAAATATCTTTTAAGTTAAAGCAGTCTAATAATTTCTTTCTTTGTTAAAAATCATAAACTAAGAAATGTTGTTTTTTCTATCACTTTGAAAACAAAAAACTGCTGAATGTTTCATGTTTCACAAAAAAAAAAAAAAAGAAAAAAGAAGTGAAAACGAAGGTGTTATTGTGTGAGCACTTAACAATAAATTAAGGTGCAATTGAGAACAAAGAAACTAATATTAGAAACTTAAAAAATTGTACTAATAAAATAATTTTTCTTTTTAGTTTCCCTCTCGTCTTATTTGCTGCACAAATGGCAGCTGTGTTCGTGTTCGAAAAACACAAATTCACCAGTGACATGCGTGTGTAAGGCGATGGCGTGATAACGTCTTATTAGAGGATATTTTTCGGAATGAAAATAAAAAAACAACCTTAAATATTTTTCGACAATATATTAAAATAATTTATTTAAAAGATTAAAACTAAAACAAGAGTGCAAAAAAAATGGAAAAGTTTATAGTAATTTGTTTGAGAAATTTTAAGATAATCAGCAAATTTTTATTGCAACGCAGTTATTGTAAAGTTTAGTTGTATATCGAAAGCAAAAGTTACCAATAACTTATCTATTGAAAGACAACGATAATATGCTGCAGTGAAGAAAATTTATCAAAATTAAAAATGCCCAGTAGACAACTCTTTCATTCGACTTACTTATAGAAAGCTAAATACATCTTATTTAAATACCTAATGATGTAAAATACATCTCTAACCCCTAATTCGGCTCATCACCATAGAACAAATACACAAACAAATACACATAAAAAGCAAGTTTTTTCAATTCCCAAAATCGGCTTCAGGAATCGCCAAAATTCCTCACTTTCCCGGAAGCTTTTCTGAGCCTAACATCATTTAACATGGGTGTTCAAAAGGAAATAGCCGTTCCGGTTCAGAAGGTAAAAACTTAAGCCAGGTAAGCTTATTGGCCATCTTGCAATCCCAACGGGTATCATAAATATAATTGATATATCAAAAAAGTGGCCTCATACCTGGAAATTTGTCATCATCTTTCCAACTAAGGAAGAATGGTGGCTGTGAGATGGTTTACAAAAGTGGTACACGCTTGGATCTAAAACGCTCCATGGTGTTGAAGCGGGAATAGTGGCACCTAAAGCACACAAAAATATAATACTCAGTAAGTACACTACAGTCTTTCAAGCGGAACCAAACGCAATTAGTTTGCTTTTACATTGAGACAGACGATGGGCAGACATGTTGCCTAAACCTTTTACATTTAAGAAATTAATAGACAGACAGAAACTCTTCGTTTCTCTTTTCTTTCTTGTTTGTTGTTGTTGTTGTTGTTTTTTAAGCACAGCTAGTGTGTTTATATGAAGTTGGTGTTGATATGAGAATAATGATATGAAGCAACAACATAAAAAATGCGAAAAGTTAAAAAGAGAAGGAAAAAATTTCCACAAATGTTTAGTACAGAGAGTCGTGTAATACACACTCTCCCCCACTAACAATTTGCGTTACAGCACCTTCAAATTTCGTCTGTCTAAATGTAAAAGCGCACTTAGGAAAGTGGTGGATATACTTTTGGATAGGCGATACAAGGTAGTGTTGATTAAAATACTCTCTGATAGTCAATAGTCAAAACAGTCCTAAAAGCCCTTAGCCAGGTAAGTACCGGAATGTCACAATAGGCTAAATGAACTGGCAAGCCAGAATCAGGTTACTGTGATCTGGTTGCCAGGACATAAGGGGCATTATGGCAATACGATGCAGACATCTACGCCAAAAACATTAGCAGAAGGGATTTTTATTGACCCCACTCCAATATTTGGCTTCAATAACAATCTCCTCAATGCGGAGATGAAGAAATAGGCAGAGTCCATTGTGGCGCAACATTGGAATGAGACAATCGGTCTTGAACATTCTAAGATCAGATGCAAGGAAGACCGAATGTGCTCTAAAACTCGATAGGAACAGCCTCAGAACACTGACAGGTGAATTTACAAGTCATTATTTCTGCCTTAAGCACATGGTACAGGAAGAGCATTTCTGGTACAGACGTTTGCAGATTCCGCGGTGAGGAAGAGAAGTCAATGGAATACTTGATCACCCACTGCTGAGCTTTAGGGCACAGGGGACATAGGCTGCTGCACAAGCGCATACATTGAGTGAATGGGACTTACTATCACTTTTCATGAAGGAGCTAGTTCGGTTTCTTGACAGAGTTACCCGTGAAGGGACAAGGGAAAGCCCAATAGATCAACAATGATTGCAGTAAAAGTGGCCGCTGATGGCCGCATCCGATTCTAGGAAAGAGTCACAAGGTAGATAATAGAGTCGTATAGTCCAATTAGTCTACTACCAAAAATGTCCAAGTTTTTTAAAAAAATTGGTAATGAAGGTAGATAATAGAGTCGTATAGTCCAATTAGTCTACTACCAAAAATGTCCAAGTTTTTTAAAAAAATTGGTAATGAAAAAGTCATTTTGATACAGCACTTCTCAGCTGCTACACGTAGAAAAAAACATGTGATTTATAAGACAATACTCAAACCTGTTGTTGGATTATACATGATAGTACTACATTATCATATTTAAAATGCCATTAATGACTTACGACAGTATCGTAAAAAATTGATATAACTAATTATATTATATATGAATTCAACATTATTATAAAAATACGTAACCATATTATTAGTTAAGGTAACCATAATAATGTCATATCCAACCATATCGTATTACCAACAAACCATAGCTTTGCCATATATAGCCATATTATTAAACAACCATACAAATATCGCAAATAGCCTTTTTCACAAGAGTTGCACCATATTAATTAATAATTAACTCAATATTCATACTTATGACTAAAAATTAGGAGTTAAAATATGTCTATGACTTATTTTCTTGAAATAAAATAATTACAAATAATTTAAAAAAAAATTAAATAAGTCGGATAAGACTGCATTTCGATGTAATTAAACGAAAAATATGATAAAGTGGCATTACAGGATGGCAATACACAACCCCATATTGCGAAAGAAGTCAACACATACTTGGAAATGTTGATTTAAGAAGTCCTAATCCAACCGCCGTATTCTCCGCAGCAACTATCACTTTTTTCAATCAATCGCACACGGCCTGGCTGACCAGCACTTACGGTCTTATGCAGAAGTAAAAAATTGGATCGAATCGTGGATCGCTTCAAAAGGTGATGAGTTTTGTCAACGCAGAATTTGTATACTGTTCGAAAGATGGAAGATAGTAGTAGTCGTCAATGGTCAGTACTTTGAAACATAAATGTAACATACACAGGCATGTCACAGAATTCACTTCCGTTCGGAAACGGAACTGAATTATTTTTTTACTTCTTCATAAAACGAAAAACTTAATAACTTTTCGGAATGAAATAATTTCTAATTGCAAGAATGAAACTAGTATTATCTTATAGAATTTATATTATTCCGAAAAAGTTTTAAATTTTCGTTTTTTGAAGAATTAAGAAACCGATTGATTTCCATTTCCGAACGGAAGTGAATTCTGTGACATGGCCGATAACCACGATTTTACAATAAAGCCTCGAATTGCGAAAAAAAACCGGCGTAAGCAAAGTTGTACACTTATGTAATTGTGTATTTTATTTAAATTTATTCATCCTTTCTGCCTGTATAGTGAAAGTTTTGTTTTTAAATATTTAACAATATTAAACTTTGTGTGCTTATTTTTATTTGGCATAAATTTCCTTTAATTATTGGCACAGTTTACGTTGTGTGCTCGTTAGCGTATACGCAATTTAAAAATTTTCTAATTCAATAATCATCATACGTGGTGGCATTTCATTTAATATTGAAATCTCTACCGTTGGTTTGTTGCCAAAAAAATAAATCACATACACACACACTCACACATGAAACTTTAATTTTCCACAAACACAAACTAACACTTTTCCGTAATCACAAATGCTTGATATATATTATATGTTATATGAACAAAAAAATAAGTTGATTTTTATTAAAGAAATGCATTTTAGTCACGTTTAGCACATGTTATGCATATTTGAAATCATTACAAATACTTGTATTAAAGTACGGTAATATGCTAATAAAATGAAACCCATAACTATTCAGGAGCATTATCAACATGCACGCATACACTTGAGAGTATAAACGCACTCACACACACACATACACGCATACACATACAAATAAAAATTTTGAACGCATACGTGCAAAGAGCCAATTTTAACACAGAACTTTTAAATTTCTTTGGGAAAAGAGAAGAAACCCGAAAACAAAAATATAGTTAAGAAAGAAAAACCTGAATGAAATAATATTGCGAAAAGTAATCGGATTTAAGAATAGGAACATTTTACACGTTTGATGCAGTATGACAGTGATGATCACGCGGAGAGCTATCAGAGTTATTGTATACTGCTTTGTTTGCTTATAATCGTTTATTAAATGAAAGAGAAAGGATCTTGCACTGAAAAATGTTTTATTTGATCTCGGCGGCTATACATGGAATATAAATATCCGCCTCTGTTAGCCCTTTTCAGCGCATTTTTTCTTATATTCTCACACATTTCATGCGGTATTTCATTAATTTCATAACGAATATTTTGCTCAAGCTGCTGTTGTTTGTATAAATCTTACTTTTTAGATATCCCCACAAATATAAGCCCAGAGCAGTGAAGTCAGGTTCCCGGGGAGATCAATCAACATCATTTGTTGCGAAGAGAGGACTCGCAGTAATTCGATGTATTTATTTATTTATTTTATTTATTAATAAATAATTACAAACTATATGTTAATATTTAAAGAGCAATGGCGTCATAGGCCTTCAGCTCCTTCAATATTATATGAATATAAATTTATTAAAATAGTTTTATAAGACGTTTAAATTTTCTTAAATTTTATCATAAATGTTGGCTTTTTTTAGGAATTGGAAAATTCGTAAAATATTTCCTTTGGTTAGGATGGATAGGAAGCATTTTGAATCAGTGTTCCCAAAGATTTGATGTAACCATTCATTCACTACCCGATAAATAGCGCATTTTACTAGTACGTTGTTTCCCTCATCTCATTCTTCTCATCGTCACCGTAATCGATGATTGATTTTGATAAAATGTTATAACGATTAAAACATTTGGTCTATGGAATATTTATAACTTCACGACTACCAAATATAAATAATTAAGACTAATGTTTGCCAATATGGCGGCAAAACGAAGTAGTCAACCTTCCCGGTAAGCACTCGGTAGTAGATGTCTCCCTCATGACCTTCTGCTCAGTACACAAGTTCATATCGTTGATATTTTGCATGAAATATGATTTTTTATAATAACGAAAAGAGTTGAAAACATCATCCATCGTTAGCCACTAATCTTTTCCATCTTTCCCTAGCACATAGACTCTGCGCCAAAAAAAAACCTGTTCTGTTTTTGTGGCAAAGAATGAACCAAGCCAAGTTTCCCACATAGTAGTATTCAAGTTTTCACATTTCTAATATTACATTTTTATGATTGTAGAGCATGGTTGACTGCAATAATAATATTTTATAAACATAATATTGTGACTTTCAACATTAGTACGATTAATCCTAATAAAAGAATTTCCAATTTTTAAATAATATGGTTGGGAGTGATTATATTATATTGTTGGACATGACAGTAAAGTTTTAATTCTAAGGAGATCGATATATTTATGGCATCTTCACTTAACAGCCGCAGAGGAGTCTTCTTAAACATATAAGCTCTTACCCATACTTCCCTTTTGAAGGACCTTTAAAAAGGTTCTTCAGAATCAAAAACTTTAAAATGTCAGTAAAAAATTTTTACTCCAATCTTCTTGTTATCATCTGTATAAAATTGTTGTTATAAAAATAAAAAAAAATACACAAAACTGAGAAATAAAAATTTGTTTTTATTAAAAACTCTATAAAAATGTTTATAACAGTATTAGCATTCGCAAAAGCATATAAATATCAAAATAAATGCAAATTAAAAACTTTCGGTGTCCTTTTCGTTGCGGGCAACATTTGTTGCTGTCTCGCTTTCAATGTTGTTTTTATTGTTATTACAGTTTATCTCTTCTGGTTTCCTGTCATTCGTTATTATTATGATTATTTTTTACAAGTTTCTTTTTTTTTTTTTTTGTTATTTTATTTGTTGTGGTTGTTGTTGTTTTAAAAGTATTCAAAATGAATGGTAAATTTATTTTTCAAGTTGCCTGTTAAAGCACTCAATTTGTTGTTTTATTGTGCAACGTTGTTGTATTTGTTGCTATTTTTTTATTTGTTGTTTTTGAAATGGCGTTCTTTTAACTATGAAATGATTTAAGTGCTGCTATACAATTTCAATAGATTGTTTTCAAATGTTTTTGTTTTTATTTATTTAGTGTTTTTTAACACTTTTTGATGACTTTATAGTGGTACTTTTGTAAGTTTTTTTTTATTTTATTTTCAAATATATTTTTTCCCTCTCTTATGCTTGATTTCTATTTGCATTTGTGTAATTGGTTTAGTGGTGGTTTTTGTTTTGCGCTTTGCTTTTTTATAGAATTTATTTATATTTCAATATTGTTTGAAGATATTCGATATTTAAAATAATATTTTTTACAAGCTGTTGTTTAGTATCGCCTGTCCTATTGTCTGCACTCAAGTCTTGCAAGTTGAATTTCATCCATTTCGCAGTTTCCGATTGAGCTGAGTTTTACATGCATGCTCGTATGTAAGTCGGATGACATTAAAATATTATTATGACATATAGTTGATCTGATGATAGAGGTGGAAAGTGGCTATAGCAACTCCGTAATTAAACGACGCAAACCCATCGAGTTCAGGTTCATTGAATTCATATTCTCGAGGACATTTATCGTAAACTGGGACAGATGGTAAAGCTGGAAGGTGGAACTCCTTCATTGAACCAAGTAAGCCCTTCCAGTTTAGTCTCGTTTCATTCGTCTCCGTTGACGTCTATCACAGTTGACCGAAATATGCATTTCAAACAAATTTGGGAAGGAAGTGTGTTATGAATGCCGATTACGTCTGATTGATTACATGGATGATCCAAGGAACACGTGCCGAGAGCTGAATGGAGCATTGTTGAAAAGTAGGATGTGGTACACTGTTTTCATCTTACTATAATCGATTTTGTTCTGACAAGATTAGCAGCTTTGCTCTTGAAATCTACATATTTTTAAGAAATATACCTTCATTGCTTAGGACTCATCCATTTATAGTGGATTGCCGCTAAGCCATATCATATATTACAGAAAAAAATCATTCTTTACACGAACAATTTAGTTGTCTGCAGTCGTGTTTTCTGTCAGTTATAATGCTGGAAAGTTCGACTCAAACGTCCACAAACGCTACTAATAAAATAATAATTTTCATTCAGTTCACGCGATGCAGAGTATAATATGGCAAAGAATGCATAAGTAAATCACGAATAAGTAAATTCTTAATCACGAATAAGCAAATTCTTTTTCGAAAAACTATTCCCCTTAAGAGCATACATTTTACCCAGTGATGGTCGGACTAGACTGTTCATACAACAGCTTTGGCTGATTATATACCCAGCGACCTTTGGGATAGACTGTTCGCACAGCGTCTCCGGCTGACTGCTTACCCAACAGCTTCGGATGACTATTCCTCCAGCGGCCTTCGGGCTATATTGTTCACACAGTGGCTTCGGCTGACTGTATACGCAAGAGCTTCAGCTCATGATTCCTCCAGCGACCATCGGGATAGACTGTTCGGACAGTGGCTTCGGCTGACTATACACCCAGCAGGTTCGACTGATTGTTCCCCCAGTGACCTTCGAGCTAGACTGTTCGCAAAGCGGCTACGGCTGACTGTGTACTCAGCAGCTTCGGCTGACTGTTCTCCCAGCGGCCTAAGAACTAGACTGTTGGCACAGCGGCATCGGCTGACCCCCATCCCCAGCAGTCTTCGGACTAGACTGTTTCCATAGCAGTTCTTCCGTTTCCTATTTCGCAGCTAGTGAGATTGTGGCGAGAGTAGTACGAAGATACACTCAACCAGTCCTAAGAGGAGTTCTCAAAAAACAGCCGTTGTTATACCGAGACCGAGAGAGTTCCTACCATACCCGATTTCAGTGCATGCCAAGTCTGACTGCAATACCGAACCTGAAGGCCTACGAAGATACAAACGACCCGTCCTAAGAAGAATTCTCACCAGCAACCATTGTTATACGGAACCCGAGAGTGTTCCTATCATACCTGATTCTAGTGTATGCCAAGTACGATTGCCATAACGAAACTGAAGCCTGTCTGTATGAAGATACACCCAACCAATCCTAAGAGCACTTCTCACCAGCAATCGTTATTATACCAACTCGAGAGAGTTCCTTCCACACCAGATTCCAGTGTATGCCGAGTACTACTGCTATTCCGAACCCTAAGCCTGTCCGTATGAAGATACATCTGACCCATCCTAATATGAATTCTCACCAGCAACCGTTGTTATATCGAACCCCAAGGAGTTCCTTCCATATCCAATAGCAGTGTAAGAATAGCGATGGCATGCAATTCAACCCAGAATCACCTAAAATTTTTCTAATTGCTCTAGCTGAAAATGGAAAACTTTTGCAAATAATTTTTGATAATGTTGCAACTCTTCGTAAAAATATGAAATTTTTCGAACTTTTTTCGAACTTCGAAAAATTGTGATTTTTTTTTTTTTAGTGTTAGTTTACTTATTCGAAATACTGAATTATAACAAAAACTCCAAGTATTTTGTGAATTTGCTGCGTTTTCGAACAAATAATAATTTTCGTAAATGTTTTTTTTTTGTTTGTTTAATTTTATCATATATTCCTTGATAATTATCCTTGAGATGCGAGTCTATTGGCAAGTTTTTAATTCTTTTGGTAGTATTTTAAGCAGTAGCTAAAATTTCAAATGCTAAAATTTATTATTTATATTCCAAACATTTCTAAACAAAAAAAATTATTTTTAGTTGTTAAAAGTTATAAATCTAAAACTTTTTTTATGTTTTCAACATCTATAGCACTTATTAGCTCTTAAATACTTTTAAATGATTTTGTTTATTTTAATACACACAATTAGTTTTTAACATTTATCCACATAAAGTCATAAACTCAAAATAATATGACCACAATCGAAATCCGTTTCACAACACTGCTTATAATTTTAACAATTGGTTTGCTATAACCCCAAAAACCATTATCCTTTTCACAACAACAACAACATAAAATCCAATCGTTGCAAGCTCAAACTTAAATTGGGATTCACTCAAATATTTTTAAGTTTCACAAAAACCCAAAATGCCACATGAAACAAAGTTTTTAGTTTGAAAATATAAATATTTTTATTTTTACCACAAATCCAAATGAGTTTTATTTAAAAAATGATTTTGTGTATTTCATTTTGTTTTTGAAAACACAATAAATGCTCAGGCACTAGAATAATATATTGTTATTAAAATTTATTTATTGACAAGTATCGAAAAGTTTTTTTTTGCACTATGCAACATTTTTTTGAGAAAATATATTTAATATTTCTGTTATCAAAATGTGTATTTTATTTTCGAATATTGCAAACCTTTCGAACTTTCGAAAAATATTAATATTATTTTAAAATAAAAACTATTTATTGGCTAAAACTCGTAACATAGGATGTATAAAAAATTCCGTTTAAACATTTTCGAAAATGCGCCAAATTTCGAACTTTCAAAAAAGTTTAATAAACGGTAATTTTCAAAAAAAATTAATAAACGGTAATTTTGTCGGGCTAAAGGGCCCTCCACCTCAACTCGTCATTGCACCTCTAACGCTCGACGCTGATAAACATTATGCATAAAGACTTGCATTTACATGATTACAAGATGTAATTGATTCAAGAACGAAAGCCTCTTGACCATTACAAGCGTCGTCAATGGTCATAATGATGGTAAGAAATGACAACAGTGGATGATCATTTTCGGAGAAAATCATCTTCAGTGATGAGGCACATTTTCAACTTAACGGATTCGTTAATAAGCAGAATTGTCGCATTTGGGCGAATGCTAATCCAAGAGTGGTTCTCGAAAACCAATGCACTCACAAAGAGGGAAGGTTTGGTGCGGTTTATGGTCGGGCGGTGCTTCTTTTCCAAAATGAGGCCGGTCAGGCAGTTACTGTGAATGGTGTTCGCTATCGTGAGTTGCTAACGAACTTTTTATGGTGGGAATTGGAAGATATATATGTGGACGATATGTGGTGCTACTTGCTATACAGTTAACGAAACAAGGGCTTTTTTGTGCGCAAATTTAATGGCCGTGTTATCTCACATTAGTCGCCAAAGTCATGTTATTTGACACCTTTGGACTTCTTTCTTTGGGGTTACTTGAAATAAAAGGTGTATGTCTATTGTCGAAAAACCAATGCATCTACAAAAAGTGACTGTTTGGTGCGGTTTATGGACTGGCGTCATCATCGGGCCACATTTTTTACCAAAATGAGACCGGTCAGGCAGTTATTGTGAATGGTGTTTGTTATCGTGAGTTGATAGTGAACATTTTATGGCCCAAATTCGAAGATATGGATGTGGTCTCAACAGGACGGTGCTACTTGCTATACAGCTAACGAAACAATGGCTTTTTTGCGCGACAAATTTAATGGTGGCGAAGTAAATTAGTCGCCAAAGTCATGTGATTTGACACCGTTGGACTTCTTTTTTTTTTTGGGGTTATTTGAAATAAAAGGTGTATGTCGATTGTCGAAAAACCAATGCATCTACAAAAAGTGATTGTTTGGTGCGGTTTATGGACTGGCGGCATCATCGAGCCGCATTTTTACCAAAATGAGACCGGTCAGGCAGTTATTGTGAATGGTGTTTGCTATCGTGAGTTGATAATGAACATTTTATGGCCCGAATTCGAAGATATGGATGTGGTTTCAACAGGACGGTGCTACTTGCTATACAGCTAAAGAAACAATGGCTCTTTGGCGCGACAAATGCAATGGCCGTGTTATCTCACGTGGTGGCGATGTCAATTAGCCACCAGGATCATGTAAGTAGACACCGTTGGACTTCTTTCTTTGCAGTTATTTGAAATAAAAGATATGTGTCGATAAGCCAGCAACAATTCAAGAACTTAAAGATGAGATAATTCATCACTTTAACGGCAGAGAACTTCTATTATTCGTCAGCGTCATGGAAAATTTGTAATATCGGATGTAGATGTGCCGCCGGCAGCCATTTGATTCTGGACATAATTGAACCAGACCAATATTACCGTAATAAAAATATGTTACAAAAATTTCTAAACAATTCGTATTTTATTCAAAATCAACATCGGCCCTTAAAATTTAACCAACCTTTATATACATGGTCTGATCAAGAAAGAACCGTTATTTTTAAATTTCGTGAGTTACGTATGTTCGATTTTCGCATTTTTTTTTTTCTTCTGTTATGTCGTTTTTCTGTTAAGTTACACATGTCTGTTAAATATGTTGGCAATATCATCCATTTGGGATTGTCAGTTTGTTTTTGACAGATAAAAAGGTTAGTGGGGTTTTGGTGTGCGCTAAGATTTTTTACTATTCGAAAAAACGAATCAAAGAAAATGTAAAAAGTTTTTTGTAAAAAATGAAATTGAATGCTCAAGGACATTGAAATGTTGACTGTGGCATTTGGCGAGTCTACTATTAGCAGAACACAAGTTCAGTTGTGGTATAACCGGTTTAAGGAAGGCCGAGAAGATATCAATGACGATGCTCATCAACAACCGATGAAAACATTGAAGTAGTGAAGAATATGATTTTGGATAATCGTCGAATCACTATCAGAGAGATTGTTGATTTGGGTCATGCCAAGCAATTTTTACGGATGTTTTAGGCTTGAAACGTACGGCAGCGAAGATTGTTCCAAAATTGCTAAATTTCGAGCACAAACAACATCGCATGGACATCGCTCAGGAGCTGTTGAGCACCAACAAAGATAAGAGGAAAATCGAAACAGGAGCTGTGTGCGACAGCAAAAAGAGCGTTTCAGAGCTGTTTCGTGGATTGGAAAAAACGCTGACAGAAGTGTATTATATCTGAGGGAGATTACTTTGAAGGGGACAAGAGAGTTATTGCTGAATAAATAAATACTTTTTGAAAAAATTAAAATAACAGCTATATTTTGATCAGCCCTCGTACATTAAAATTATGTTCTCAAATAAAAATTTTGGCATTTTATTTAAGCTGTAAATTTTTCTTTCATGTATTTATTAAAAATTAGTTTATAGCATATTATTTCTTAATCTGTATAATATCCGCTCTGTGCAAATTTAATATATTTGATTGCACATTTTGACACTTTTTTGTTGCTGCTGCATTTGTAGAGTTTTCCGCCAGACATCAACACCTGTTGATGTCTTGTAAAACTGCATAAAACGGAAGGTGTCAGACAACATGCTGTAGCAAAAGTTTAATATTCTCTCACTGACATGAAATATTAAAACAAAAGGTGACAAAAACGTTCATATCAACATTCAAAAGAAAATCTTTTTTATTATTATATATTTTTACATTTTAAATTAACAACTGTATTAAATTGCTTAAAGAATTTCTGTGCCCCTAAATGTTACAAGTATTATTTATTTTCTTTTTTTTTAGGTTTTGGTCATTTTTCTATTTTATGACTTGAAAAAGGAGCCATTAACCCTAAAAGCAATCCTTTGGAGAATGCCTTTAACTAGAAAAAGGAAAAATGTTTGCTCTGTGCTAGCAGTTAATAAACTTGACGCCAGCTAAATGTGCCTGAATCTATTGCAAAAGCCAAAAATTCCCAAGAAAAAATTATTTAAAGCCAAATGCGTATATTTCGGTAACAAACATTTGTTGAACTCTAAAGTAAAAAAAAACAAAAACAATTTTAAAATAAGGTTCATTAACATTTTGTTATAACGAGCAGCCTCCTCTTTCTTTTTTTTTTTTTTTTTGTGCTTAAAGTTTTTAAAAATTTTTTCCAGTCCTCATTTATTTTTTTGGCAACTTTGGCCTCAAGCCAAATATTTTAGAATTAAAGTAAAGTTGAATAAATTTTTTATAAGGTTAAATTTTACACATAAGTTTGAGAATTATGCGAACATTTCGCATTAAATAATGTTAAGTATTATAGGTCAGTGAACTAACTGATATTTTATGGCAACTTTAACTTTGAATATAAAAAATGAATAGAAATCTCATTAAATATAAGTATCAAATGGAATACTATAATAATTTATTAAATTTTTAGTTTGTACATTTGTACAACGGTTTATACTATAATAATTTATATTTTTGTATAAAAAGTACTCTTTAACTATAAGAAACAAATAACTTGCGTAAATAATAAGAAAATTGCTGTAGGGAACAAAAACTTTTCAACAATCAAAGTTTCTTTAGCAAAAATCATTCTAAAATTTATCGATAAGCAAATTTATCGATAACCAGATTTATTGATAACCAAATTTATCTTTAACCAAATTTAACTATCGATAACTTCAAATTTTTTTTAGAAAGTTTATCGATAACACAAATTATCTATAGGGCATTTTACGTTTACAAAAATATGTCGTAAAAATTTTGTCGATAGCAAAATTTTTTTACAGAAATTTAGCAGTAATACTGGCATTCTTAGGGGCCTGCCTCCACCGGCGGCCTCTCTCGGTGTCTACCTCTTTCTAATATAAGAGCTTTGTGTTTAGGCACACCGATGGTGCCTGATTTGGCGGAGGTGGATTGGAGTCCTCTATACGATCCTCAGATGGGTTTTGAACTAGTGATATGTTGGTTTACGGTTCCCCTGCCTACATCACTCAAGTAGACCGATGCTGCATGATTTGGCGGAACTACCGGAATGTAATGGAAGTGGATTGAACTGCTTTATACGATCCTCAGATGGGTTTTGAACTAGTGATATGTTGGTTCACGGTTTCCCTGCCTACATCACTCAAGTAGACCGATTCTGCATGATTGGGCTGAGCTATTGGAATGTAATGCAAGTGGATTGAATTCCTTTATACGATAATTAGATGGGTTCTGATCTAGTGATATGTTGGTTTGCGGTTATCCTGCCAACATTATTCAGTTTCCCGCCAGTTTGGGAGCCGGAAAACTGGTTCGAAACTCCTTTGCCAATGGGGAGTGGTGGAGCTCGATGACCCGGGAACTTGTCCGCGATTACCTTATTAACAGGCGGCACTTGGGTAGCTGCCGTGCCAGAGGCACTGACAGGTCCCGAAGCAAGGTCAAATGCCGTAGTAGCACGGGCCTTTGTCACAACTGAGGTACTTGGTTGAAAGGATGGAGATACCCTAGTGCCAAAGTTGCGTTCCTCTTTCGAGGAGCGCCTTGAGTTTCCCTAAGTTACTTCCTAAAGGTATCGTTCCAGTGCTTGTCCCAGTGACCCCACCCTTCGCGTTTTGTTTGTCCATGTCCGTGGTCGTCAATGTTTTGTCCTGTGGTTTTGTTTGTCTGGATCTTTTGAAATGTTTTATTTTTGTTCCCACGAGTATGGGGAAAAGGGAATAACTCCATGTCATAGCCCCTTGTAGCGTGGAGAAAACGTAGTCTCTTTGCTGAGGTGCCCAAGAATCACCAAAGCTTCGTTTAAATACAGTTTATTGACCCTCGACTGCAAAGGGTCGCATAACTCCCCTGTTTGAGGGTTTGGATAACCTTAGGTATATAGGCCAGCTTTAAAACTCTATCCTCTCCTCAGGCTCAACCATGAGAGCCCGAAACTAAGATTAAGCCCTCGTAGGAGAATAGACTTAAGCATGTACTTAAGCCCCCACGGCACATTAAGGTAGTTACCCAGGTGTTATCTAGCAGTAGCAAGTTAATAATGTCGATTTGCACAACATGTGGCATAACTTGTGTCAGATTTTGGAAACTGATTTATATTAGCCCCTGCCTTGTTGACCTTATCTGCTAATGGACCACCTCCATGGTGTGAATTATTCCCGATTTACATGCACCATCGCGTGACTTGCAAGGTTCACATAGATCGCAATTTGTTGCCATAAGTTTGTAGCCAAATGGACAAATCTCCGGCTGAAGAGTTCGGGCCTTCTAATCCTTCTTGTATGACATTTCCAAGAAGTCAATGGAAAACAAGGCTAAATAAAAAATTTAGACCAAAGCCCTTTAAAAGTAACAACCCTCACTCGTTCAACCATCACTTCTGGTTCCCCCAAATTACAGGTACGAGTATCTGTTATAAGACAATAGTACCGCGGGGCATTATTAACCCCCGAAACCCGGCAATGCATCCTATTTATCAGGGAAACTAATTTCCCTTTCTGCGATTTTAGGTTTAAGCCGCAGCTATAACGTTTCAGCCAGGATAAGCACCTCAACCTTGATCAATGGGAGAGTGGTGAAATTGATTTACATCAGCACTTGCTGTTACGAACTACGTTGATAGAATTTTATTTTCTTATTTTTTATAATCCTAAATTGTTTTGTGGCCTTTCTTCGGCAGGATTTGTAGAATAGTCTCAGTTCATCTGTCCTAAACCTATTTCACCTATTGCATGCGGTATATCGTTTCTCCATTAGAAGTTTTATCTCATCACAAAATTATAGTGATTGAGTGACTTTGATTAGGGTAGTTCTGATTGGAATACACAAGTCAAACAAATTTCGAACAATATCCTGAATGAAAGACAATTGGTTGTTTACATTAACCATTCAGTACATGTCGTCCCAAGAAATGTTCCCTACACATATTGTGAACAATATTAGAACATATTGTAATCAATATTGTGAAAATCGCGATAAGTAATACAGCTATCCATTGTAGACAAGGCCAGCTTATAAGTCGTATTAATATTGAAATGTTTTTAAAAATCAATTAAAAATAATAGTCTGTCAAAGTTTATACAATTTTTCCTAAATTCGATATGCAAACATTACTAAAATTGTTTATACAAACTTTATCGAAATCAGTAACTTAATATTAAAATTTTTATCGAAAAGCTATCGATAGAATTCGAAATGAAAAATTTTGCTGGAAAATACTCGAAATCAAAACTATTGCTTTATATTTCGTAGAAATGAAAAGAAAATGATTGTTAAAATAAACTTCAGTTTTATATATTACCTCTAATTTGTAATCCTATTTTTAACTAAAACATTTTAAATGTTTGGCCCACTTTTACTAGAATCTCATAATTACGATATGAATACAAAAGAGAAAATTGATATTTGACAATTAAACACACTTCATTACAAGACATTTTTTTCAATTATAGCAAATATTTAAATTGCACTTGTTTGAGCATCCCTTACGCCACCACCACTCAAACATACAATCCACCCGACTCATTAACTTAAATGGTTGGTGTTTTATGGGCACAGATTTATCAGCATCAAGTGAAAAATTAAAATTAAAAGAAAGGATTGAACAGTCAGTCATTACAATCTTAATCTTGTGCTCTACACAAAAATATTTCTACCCCTTTTTTTAAAGGAAAGGAACACCAACCCCTGTTTTCCAAAAAAAAAAAAAAAAACATTTTATTTAAATTTAAAATATTGCCCAACCAAAAATAATAAGGGGGTGCGTTCTTCATTTGATGTGATGATTAAATAGCAAACACACTCTTCAAAACATAAAAACATTTCCTTTGTCTTAATTTAGTCATAACAACTGTTTTTTACCAAAAGCTTGCTCATACAAACGTACATTAAAGCGTTTGGAAATTGTTAAATGGTGGCCATTAACTTGAGAAATTTTCCTATGAAATTCAAGACACAACCAGACATTGTTAAATGTGTTCCCATTAAGTGATTAAAAAGCGAGACGATATTCTGCATTTGAAATATTTAAGTGCTGTTTTCACAACACAAGCAAACGGTTTGTCTGAAATATTTATATAGAAATCAATAAAAAAAAGTTTTGTGCTTTTCCTATAAAATTTCTTGACAAGTCACTGGCTTGTGTTGTGGACACCATAGAATGACAATGAATACTTATAAAAATATAAGAATATACTTAAGTATTTACTATAAAATTTCGTTATTATATAAACACATACTTATAGGCAAAAAGTATTCATTCGCATCCCAATTGGCCATGTAATAAAGACATCTTGACATGTTGAGGACACCTCAACCAAATCGTTGACGAAATTTTACAACCAATGGGATTGTTTAAAGAAATGAATGTATTTAAATTCAAAAACATATGAATAGTGCATATGTCGTCGATTATAATGTACTCTTGGAAAATTTTGCCAAAAGAGTTAATATGAATATGTTGTGTACAGTATTGCCAGAACGAAGATTTTACCTTAATTTTTTTAAATTTTACGCGTAAAATAAACTTTGAAAATCAATTTCACAAAATGAAGTGCCATTTCACGGATAACGAAGCTGTTCGTTCGTTCGGACCATTACATTTAAATTTTAAAGGCAACACTACGGCAGCTATTTTGGTTAAATTGTAAGGGCCTGTTGATTTTGAATTAAGCACAAATTTTTTTAGTTTTTGTACATTTATACATCGAGTTTAATATCAAGTTTTTCCTTACTTATGTTTCCTTAAGAAGGAAATTTTTATAATACAAATTTGCTGTGATCAATAATTTCTGATTGAAGAAGCCAAAATAAATAATAATCAAACATTTAGCTGGGAGACAACTCGCTGTTTCGTAGCCGCTACACTTCGCGCCCATTTTCGGATTTGAACTCGGGACATGACGTATCATGAACGGCTGCCTTAACCACTCAGGCACAAATCAGACTGATTGTTCTGTCGAGAATATCACGGCTGGTGTTGCTTAGAACAAAAAAATCATCAACTAGATGATGTGCCACGCAACACTAACCGGACCCTACAATGAATTTTAGTTCAATACTTACGCATGTTGCCATACAAAATACAAACAGTGCATCAGCCTGCTGACAATCAATCGCGTGTAAATTTCTATAGAGTCATACTTAGCCTGAACCACGAAGAGCTCATTGGCATATAAATGGCTACGTCAGTAAACAAAATCTTCCGCATGTGATGCATAAAAGTCGTTACAGCCACTCAAGGCTGTGTTGTGCGCTGTGCATGCGAGAGTAGTGACTGGATCATATTTTTTGAGAACACCATTACAGTTAGTGTTACTGGCGAACGCTACAGGGCCATGATAAGGGAATTCTTAGTGCCGAAATTGAATGAACAGAGCTTAGTGATCATTTGGTTTTAACAAGACCCTCCGGAGTTTTCCTTGGATATTGTGAGGAAGACATATCTAGTCACATTTTGGTGATTTGACATGGCCAACCAGATCGTGCAATTTACCCATTCCTGGCTTTTTTGTTTTTTTTTCTTGCTTAAAATCGCGGTTTTATGTCTAAAAGCGCCAGAAAATATCAGTCCTTCAGGATAATATTCGACAGGAATGCGAACAGCTGTGAAATCAATTTACATCAGCACCAGCCTATACGGCATAATCTGATAGTGGACCAAATCTACAGAGTAAATTATTCACTGTTCACTAGCGCCACGTGTGGCTTACCAGGCTCAAATGGGCCTCAACTTTTCGCTATAAGTTTACAGCTTTATAGACTAACCCCTTGCTAAAGAGTTTGGACCTTCTAATCCCTTCTGTATACAATTCCACGGAGTGAATTATTCATAATTCACCAGCGTCTCTTTATGGCTAAACAGGAACACACTGGTAGCAGTTCCTGCCATATGTTTGTAGCCATATCGACAACCCCTGGTTCAGGAGTTCGGGCCTCCTAATCCCTCCTGTATGCAATTTTCCTGCAATCAATGGAAGGCAAGGTTTAATGAGTTGGTAGACCGTCTAACAATCACCACTGGGTCTTTATAGTACAGCTATCTGTTGCAAGGCAACAGCCCCTCGGGGGGTTGTAAGCCTCCGAAAAAAGCCATGCACCAACAATTACCAGGGATACTAACTTCCCCTTACTGCGACTTTAGGTTTAAACCACAGCCAGAACGTTCCAGCCAAGGTAGGCACCTCAACCGAGATTAGCCCAGGTTGAACTGCAACCAGTACCACCCAGGGGCATGCTGATCTCCGTTCTGATAATTTATACCCTTGGTAAGGGTTTCGGAAGCCAACAAACGTCCTTGTATCTTCCAAGAATTTTATTTGCTACAATAAACAAGTTTCGTCTACGCCAAGGCAAAATCTGTTCCCCGCGGGACCAAATGCGAACATTAATTATCAAAAATACTTTGGAGAGTTACGGATAATGCGATAAAATGGACATCTATTTACATATGTGCATCTACTGAAAAAATTATGCAGCTTATTTTTTCCTTGGACCAGTACTCATTGGATAACCCCCCACATATACAGTGCATTGTACTGGAACTGGGAAAATAGATAATGAGTAGAAGGAAAGAGGGAGTATTGGTTGTGGACGTTGGACTTAAACCTATCAATAACCACACAGAAAGACCAAAAGGAACGTCATCATAGCATTTAAAGCTCCATAAAAGAGTCCCAACATTAAAAAAAAAAATTTATATAGTAAAAAAAGATATTCAAAAACGAAATTGGAAGATTAATTCTGCACTACCATGTATCTACGTACAATACACACTTACATATATACATAAGTATATATGTATTTAGGTAAGTATGTATGTAATCCCAAAATGTTTTATGTATTAAGTTTTCCTCGATTTGCATAAAAAGTTTCCTTTTTTCCCCCTCCAAATTTGAAATTGCCAATTGACAATCAATTTTTTTTATGAAATTTATGCTTCCTTTTCTTTGATTCCTCCCCGCACTTAACAATTCAAATAAAAGTATCATAATTTTTTAAATTCCTTTAAAAAAAAAGGGTTAACATGCTATCAAGAAAAGGAAAACAAGATTGTTAACATGCAGAAAAACATTTGAAAATTGCAAAAAATATATTTAAAAAAAAAACTGGGAAAATATCTTATCAAAATATATTTTATTTTTAGCAATATATATTTGATTTTTTTTTTCGTTTGCAGCAGCAAAATGCAAACAAAAAAGACAGAATTTATTGGCCACGCTACATTTAGAAATTTTGTCAACGAGAAAATAAAAAGATGCCTGCAAAAAAAGTTTGCACGAGTATGAAATGAAGGAAAAAAGAAAATAATCTAGAAAATGGAAATGAGGGCGTCAAGCGTGAAATTAAATTTGTTGTTATACTTATCGTTTTTTGAAGACCAGAACTAAATTTGTTTTTAGGTAAAAAGGAAATGGTAGATAAGTTAAGCCCAGCAAAAACTATAGACAGGAACTTTTGTTCGAAAATTTTGTTTCCAAGAAGTTTTATTAAAAATGTTTTTTTTTTCATTTTCTTTTAAATGCAAATGTGTTAATACCCTTCACAAATATGTATAGTGTTTGATTCCGTTTGTGATTTCCACAATTTTCATTTCTGGCCCTATAAAGTATATACATACATATATTCTAAATCTAATATATTGTTACGTTTTTGCCTCTTAAAACGCTATTGCTGGTTCTTCAATTGCAAATGTAATAATGACTCACACACTTGTTTGTTATACAGTGCTTAAATAATTCACAACTTTACTTAAGCTACGTACACACGGTTGTCAGATCTTACAATATTGCCAGTAAAATTGTCTGAAAATGTAGTACAATCGTGTGAGCTGCCAATTTTTAACTTACAACGTTGTCAGAAAAACCAATCAATTGAAAGACGACAATGTTGTCAGGCATCTGACAATCGTGACAACACTCTTCGTCGGCATTGCCAGATAATTGGCTGGTATTGTAAACTCAGTTTTAATTGTCAGATGTATAAAATTAATGCACCTTGAGAGTGGCATCATTGTCAGAAAAAAGTTTGATGGGCAACACTGCCGAACAGATGGTTGTTGATATACATAAGTGGCAATGCCTTACAACATGTCTGGCAATTTTTTTCATCTAGCAATCTGACAACCGTGTGAACTGATAATTTTTGTTTGTCAGATGAATTATTTGTCAGACCATAGTCTGACAATGAAATTGTAAGATTTTCTTACGATCGTCTGAACACACAATTTACTTCTGCGGGACAATTTTTCATTGTCAGCATGTTGCCAGATCTTACAATATTGTAACATCTGACAACCGTGTGTACATAGCTTTACACTTGATACCACAGTGTACCAAAACACTAGACTTGCTACTTTCGGACTTATGACTGTCTTGTACAAAGCTTAAAAATAAACTGACTCACTGTCGCCGACCTGCCTACTAACTATTTATACTTCATTATCATCTTCTACATTCATCACGATCTTTCTAGTCATTCATAATTCTAAGCTCAAATGTACAAATATAATTCTCACGCATATACACATTCATACACATGCTTGCGAACAATAAGCAAGTTACAACAACAAGCAATAATAAAAGGAATACCAAGAATAACAACAACATTATTTGTAGATTTGCTTGGATTTTTTCATACTTTAAAGCATGTATGTTTGTTTGTGTACTATATTTTTTTATGTATTAGTATTGTACATTTATAACAAGCAGATCAATAGCTGCACAACCTAGTGTGTTACAACAACAAGCAATAGTAAAACGAATACCAAGATTACAAGAATAATAACAATATCATTTGTAGATTTACTTGGAATTTTATGTACTTTAAAGCATGTATGTTTGTTTGTTTGTGTATTATGCTTTTAGTTGTTTTAATGTTGTACACTTATAACAAGCAGATCAACAGCTGCACACTGGGTTAGATGTGATAAAAATGTTTTTCTTATCTTGTTTGTATAATTGATTCGTATTCGTAGCAGCTAAAGATGTTTATTAGTTTTGTATAAAAGGCTCCACAGTATTTAGTTTTTATATTTCGCTAACAATTTATTGGCATCTTCAGCAAAACAAAATGCTTATAAAATTTCAAATTTCAAAATTGAAAAATGTTGACAAAAATTTTCGAGTTATTAAACATTCAAAATAAAAATTTTGCTGTCAATATTTGTCAATTTTGAAATAATTTTATAAACATTTTATTTTCCTGAAGATGCCAACAAATTGTTAGCGAAATTTTGAAAATAAAAACTGAGGAACTTTTACAAAAATAATAAAGATTTTTAATTGCAATATTAAAAATCAATTAAATATGTTCTGAATCAGTATTAATAGAAGTCGATTAAGTGATGTCCGTTTGTCCGCCGTTACAATGCCGTTCTAGGGAAAGCTATTAGACTTAGAAACTTTTTTATTTCACCATTCATATATAATATAAGGAGGCTACCACTATAGAAAATGAAAATTTCCGATATCGGTCCACATATACATATATTTATTTTATTTTTTTATTTATTTATTTTATTTGTTTATTTTCTGTACAACAAGATTTAATCTTATATTTATAGTACAGAAACGGTATATGCGAAATCGCAATTATTGAATTAAATTAAGTTAAAATACAACAAAATTTTAAATTTAAAAGAAAAGAAAAATTATAAAACAATATATAGACATAATGAAATAAAAATATTATAAAAATACCCATAAAAACATGTTTATATGATTATATAAGAAAATTTAATAAAAAATTTTTGAAACTATTAGCATTTCTGTTCAACTGTTGACATAGTGGTAGATTGTTCCAAAGTCGGGTAACATGTATGTAAAAATGGCATTCGCACACTAGATATTGGTATCGAGGTATTATAATGTTTCGATTTCGCGGCGATTGAAAAAATCGAAGTTTTTCATATAAGTAATTAGGGATACGAGTGTGAACTATTTTATGCAAAAAAACCAGGGTACGGATTTTTAATAAGTTATCAAAACTAACCCCATATAGGCTTTCAGAGACAGATGAAACCTGATCAAATCTTCTCAATCCGTGCACATACCTTATAATATTGTTAAACAAAACGTTTAGTTTTCTTTGACTAACCGAGTCGCACTTTGAAAATAATTCACACCCGTACAAAAGGGAAGGAACTAGGCAAGTCTTAGCAAGCAAAATTCTTATTTTGAGAGGTGTAAAATATTGTGTGAACCAGAGAGCTCGTAATTTGCAATACGTTTGGCCAACCATTGAGTTCACATGATCTGTCCAGGTTAAATGGTTGTTAAAAATAATACCAAGATTCTTCGCCCAATTCAATTTTTTGGTCATTTAACACAATATCCACACTATCAGATACAGCTACACTTTTTTTGGTGATTATTATACATTTTGACTTTTTCGTTTCGTTTGCACTAGCCCAATCATAAATTTTCCTTAATTCATAATTTAAATGCGATATACCGGTATCAAAGTTTTCAGGTGCGATACTTAAAGTAAATTGAATCTCATCAGCGTACAGGTGAATATTGCATGTTGAAAGAATTTTTGGCAAGTCATTTGCATATATTGAAAATAAAAGCTTCCCTAAGATGGAACCTTGAGGCACACCCTTAAAAAGCGACAATTTATCGGACCAAACATTGTTTAAAAAAACCGACTGTGTTCGATTTGAAATATACGAAGAAATGAGTTTAGCGGACGTATGCGAAAACCTGAAAAAGTATTTTAATTTCTTGATTAACATGGCGTGGTCTACTGTGTCGAATGCTTTGGAGTGGTCAAGTAGCATATATGTACATAGATATAGTCTAATCATATTTTTCGATGAAAAAAAATTTTTTTTTTTTTGCCTAAAAGCAGTTCTGGTAATAAAAGGAAGTTACTTTAGTTAATTTAGAAAATTAAAATTCACGATATCGGTCCATATATACCCGAGATATAGCCTAAACCGATTTTTCCCTGAAAGTGTCGTGTAAGCGAACTTAAACAAATTTTTCTACTTAACAATAGTTCTGGTAATAAAAGGAGGTTACTTATATACAAAAAATGAAAACTGCCAATATCGGTCCATATATAAAAAAAAAAAAATGAAAATTTCCGATATGGGTTCATACAGACTTGAGATATAACCTAAACCAATTTTTTTATGAAAATGTCGCGTAAGCGAGCTTAAACAATTTTTTGCCTAAAAACAGTTCTGGTAATAAAATGAGGTTAGTAAAATAGAGCAAATGAAAATGACTGATATCGGTCCATATATACCCGAGATATAGCCCAAAGCGATTTTTTCACGAAAAAAAAAATTGTTTGCTTAAAAGCAGTTCTGGTAATAAAAGGAGGCTACTAAACTACAGAAAATAAAAAATTTCGATATCGGTCCATATATAACCGAGATATAGCCTAAACCGATTTTTTTTATATATTTACGTGAAATAAAAGTTCTGCTGGGCAACTCTGCTGAAGAAGAAAAAGTCAAAAACTTAAAATATGACAATCTTTAAAAGAAATTATTATTGCAAAAGAAATGGAAATTTTGCCTTAAATATTTTTTTTAGCCAAATCTTAGTTTAGTAAAAAATATAATTTTAAGCCCAAGAAGGAGGCCACCGAGAAAGCATTTGTTAGAAAGATTTATGAATATTGGCAAAATAAATGAAAGTAAATTTTTTGTGGTTAAAACTCTTTAAATTAAACTGTCAAAGTTTTAAACATACAAATAAATTACTGTTTAATTGGCATTAAGTTTAGCCACTAAAATTCAGATTAAACTTTTTTATATTTATTATTTGTATTTTGTTATTCTTTTAAAGTGAATTATTAGTTTAAGTTTCTTTCTTAAAGTAGAACATCACGTCAATCAACTGAGAATGCAGCTGCAACTGTAAACGTTTTATCAAGTTAAATGACTTTTTTGTTTGGAAAAGTTCATATCATTAGATTTTCTTTCAGGTTGGCTCTTCTGTGTCATGCTTACGATACAATTCCACTTTGCAAAGCAGTTTTGCCGATTAGGCAGTATAGAAAACACCTCCACAATTCACTTCAAATACCCTAATGTACCTTGTGGTACATTTGGAATAGGTATATTAGGGTGGGTCGATTCAGTAATCGATATTGTGTCATCGACTTCTTGACAGCTTTAGGCCTGGGGACGCTACAACATATCAAAAAAATAATTTGAAAGCTTTTTTACTAACTTAAAAAAATCGGCAGATTTAATTTTTTTTAACATGACCTTTCCGAGGTGAATCACTCTTGAATAAGGAATGTCATTTTTTTAACTTTCTCCTAAACTAAAGTTCACAAAAAAATAATTTTTTGCACAACCAAATTTCAAGGTGTTCAAGGACTTTCTGAAGAAATAAAAAATATACATTTTGTTAAACTGAAATTATACATTTATTTAAAGACATGTGGTACTTTTTCCTGTTTCACTTGAATAAGGATTATTTTAAAACTAAGCAAACTGTAATTTATTTTTAAATTTGAGTTTAAAAAAATAAATGTTTTTATTTTCTAGCATTCAATTAGCATTGAGGACTGTCACCATTTTTATCAGAAATAACTTCGTAAATGTGATTTGGCATCGACTTGCATAATGACTCTAAGTAATTTAGCAAAATTAAACTCCATGCTTCCATTATTGCATCCCTTACGGATTCTAACATCGCAAATTGTTTTCGTCCTACATAAACCAATCCCAAACACTTTCCCTTTAATTCAGGTCTGGTGAATATGGGGGTCAATCCAAAATTTGGTTGATTAAGTCGTGTTGGTACGTCCTTGTTGTGGGTCCAAAGATATCATTAAATTTTGGAAATGCTTCCTCCAGAATGTTTATGTAAGTTGTTCTGAGGTGCTAATTAAGACAACTCAACTTCAGCCTGAAGATCAGAAGATCAAGTCCATAACGAAGACTTTGCTTTTTGGCCCCATGTGCTTTCCCTGCCGCTAATCGTAAGAAGAAATCGGCCGATACAAGTACGTATCGATGCTTTTTCTTCGATACCAATTAGGTATCGATACTTTGCGGAGTATCGATACCCTAGTGGTATAGTTTCAGCCCCACCTGTAGTTGTATTCCTATTCAAGATAATCGATGAGCAATATTCCGTGTGCTTACCAAAATACAGTGGCTATAGCCGTGCCAGCCGATTTCACAGTCTTCGCCTTCTTCGGAGCACTTCCACAAGCTTCCACTCACTGTTTCGATTGATGGTTGCTTTTCGGTGTGTAGTGGTGGACCCACGTTTCATCTACAATTATTAATCGCCACCAAAAATCAACAGGTTTACGCTTTATCACCGCTGTGAAGAGGTGGGGCTGAAACGATACCACTAGGGTATCGATACTCCGCAAAGTATCGATACCTAATCGGTATCGAAGAAAAAGCGTTCGATACATACTTGTATCGGCCGATTTCTTCTTACGATTAGCGACAGGGAAAGCACATGGAGCCAAGAAGCAAAATCTTCCTTATGGACTTGAACTTTTGATCCGCTGGCTGAAATTGAGTTGTCTTAATTAGCACCTCGGAACAACTTACATAAACATTCTGGAGGAAGCATTTCCAAAATTTAATGATATCTTTCGGTTTAATTCGACACTCAGCAAGCGCGGCACCCATCCTGCCGATAGCTTTTTCATATGCAAATGTTCATGCAAAATATTATATATTCATATGTTACGAGTATGTTTAGCATTATAACAATCTCAGGTAGCTTGACTCGTCGATCATTCATAACGATATCAAGGATTTTCCTGATATTTTCTTCAATAACCACCTTTATTGGCCTTCCGGTTGATGATAATATTGCAGTGCTGGTTCGGCCTCGTTTAAATTCAGCAATCCAATATTTTACCCTGCAATCTGATGGAGCAGACTCACCGTAAGGTTTATCAAGCTTTTTTTTTTTGCCCCTTTCACCGTTTTTCCTTACTAATAATAGTGTTTAATCACGGCACGAAATTCACTTTTTTTCATTTTGCAAGAAACAAAAAAAGTTGCTTACTTCAAATGACGAAAAAAAAATTGTTTGTGCTGCAATCTAGCGTTAGGTAGCTGCAATATCAATCCGCCCTCGTAAATCTGTCATTTACAGTTATATCCCCCTGAGAATTTGAGGTTAGATGTTCTGAAATTGTTTTACATTAGCACCTGCCATGACGTCCCAATCTGATAATGGAACAACTCCTTGGGGTTAATTATACATGACTCACTAGCGCCCCTGTTGAGGTTTGGAGGCTGGCTAGGCTCACACAGGTCGCAATTGTTTGCCATAAGTTCCATAAGTTTGTAGCCATATAGACAAACCCCTTGCTTAAGAGCTCGGGCCTTCTAATCCTTCTTGTATGCAATTTCCCAACAGTCAGTGGAAGACCCAGGAAACAGAGTGCCCTGGTTTGGTCTACGCCAAGGCAAAATCTACACCCCGGGGAGCAGGAATGCGAACAGTTATCACCAGAAATATTGCAGAAAGTTATCGAAAATGCAATAAAAAGGGCACAGACGTATAGTAACATTGATAGCATCTACTTGGCTGCTAATCTATTTACCAAATGTGCAGATCCAAATAAAAGTTTCACTAAGAGTAAACTTAATTTTTTTAATTTAATAGCGCAACAATTAAGTTTTTTATTCGCTATTTAAGCTTCTAACATTTATACCAGTAAAAAATTATAAATAGCTTGTTTTCTATGTTTCCCAGCTATCTATATGTCGACATTTCATAGGAACTACCCTAATCATCAGTAGACTTTGGAAATTTTTGAAAGATATTCTCAAACATTCAACTTTATATCCCAACAATCCAAATAAATTGCTGAGAATTTAAAAAGAAAAATGCTCTAATAATATCCGTCAAAACACAAAAAACAAGCTTTTCTATTTATAAACGTCTCTAACATTTCTTTACACCTTTCAAACAAATGAACAACCGTTGGTTGCTACGATTTGCTTTTTGAAAGTATCGAAAAGCAGAGAAGAAAAATTCAAACAATTAAGTTTTTTATTCGCTATTTAAGCTTCTAACATTTATATCAGTAAAAAATTATAAATAGCCTGTTTTCTATGTTTCCTAGCTATCTATATGTCGACATTTCATAGGAACTACCCTAATCATCAGTAGACTTTGGAAATTTTTGAAAGATATTCTCAAACATTCAACTTTATATCCCAACAATCCAAATAAATTGCTGAGAATTTAAAAAGAAAAATGCTCTAATAATATCCGTCAAAACACAAAAAACAAGCTTTTCTATTTATAAACGTCTCTAACATTTTTTTACACCTTTCAAACAAATGAACAACCGTTGGTTGCTACGATTTGCTTTTTGAAAGTATCGAAAAGCAGAGAACAAAAATTCAAACAATTAAGTTTTTTATTCACTATTTAAGCTTCTAACATTTATACCAGTAAAAAATTATAAATAGCCTGTTTTCTATGTTTCCCAGCTATCTATATGTCGACATTTCATAGGAACTACCCTAATCATCAGTAGACTTTGGAAATTTTTGAAAGATATTCTCAAAATGTTAGAGACGTTTATATATAGAAAAGCTTGTTTTTGTGTTTTGACGGATATTATTAGAGCATTTTTCTTTTTAAATTCTCAGCAATTTATTTGGATTGTTGGGATATAAAGTTGAATGTTTGAGAATATCTTTCAAAAATTTCCAAAGTCTACTGATGATTAGAGTAGTTCCTATGAAATGTCGACATATAGATAGCTGGGAAACATAGAAAACAAACTATTTATAATTTTTTAATAGCGCAACTTATTTTTTTTTTTTTTTTTATTTAGTGAAAAGGTTACTTAAAGTCGAAATTATGTGGGCCACCTTTAACATTATTTTCCAATTTAAGTTTTTTTCCAAAACGTATTGCTTTTTTAGTTCGTCATTTACCCATAAGCTTTTCAATTCTTTTACAATTTGCAAATTATTTTTTCTATCCCTAGAGTTTAACATATTTCGCCTTGAGTACTGTAGTGACAACACTTTGACTTGACGTGATCTAAGCAAAGAAGAAAAAAACAGCCTTTGAATATGTTCAATCATTTAAAGGAACTGACTCATTCATTTATGTTGATGGTCTGTCCTGCAGCTCTACATATCAATGGAGATGACCTGAGGCGACAATAAACATTGCGATGAGTTATGGACACCAACTGAACTGACTTTATTGACTGTTATGTCCCAGCCAGTGTTTGCAGCATAAGGTGCACATTTATTTTAAGCTTTTTTTTTAGTTAATGACTTTTCGTACTTTATGGAAAATTGTGACGAAATCGCATTGATCATTAATTAATGATTGATAGTTTCAATTAAATTAAAAGAAATTCAATGCATATTAATTGGAAATTAAGGCAGGTATAATTAACTTGTAGTCTTTTTTTTTCTTAAAGAATATAAAATAATATTTAAAATAATTCTTTTTTATTTTGGCGTGCCTATAAATCACTGACTGGTATATGACTCATAACTGATTGATAGCGAATTTTTGCTTTTTTGCAAATTTTTAATTTTGTCTCTTAGTGTTATTGACCATGAAAATTCATTTATCATTTTTTTCTTTTTTTACAAAAACTTGTAAAAGAAACATTCAAATCGTTTTAGTTCCACAATTTTTTTTCTGTTTTCTAAAGTTTCTTTTTAATGACTTCATATAGTTTTTTAAGACATTTTTTGTTATTATTTTCTAGTTCAGTTTTATGTTTTATATGCATGTGAGTTATAGTTCCTTTTTTTTTTTTGCAATATTTGTATAAAAAAAGAGAGAATTGTACAACAAGGAAAATTTAAGTTTGCAAAAGTAATTGAACAACATGTACAACATTTATTTAAACACATACATTGTTGTAAGTGTGCACACATACTGCTAAAAAAATAAAAATAGTAACAGGAAAGTTTTACATGAAAAGTTAGTCTTAAACATAGACTTGATTTAACAAAATACTAACATACAAACTATTACATATATTAGGTGTATTTTTTTGAGGTTAAAAGTTGTGAGTTGGCAATACTGCTCATATAACAGCTGATAGTAGTTTTTTGTGAAGTTTAGTTTGATATTTGAAATTAGATGAATTTCTGCTAGAGCAACGCTTGTAAATAGGCAGAACTGATAATGATATTAAAACTTATTTATTTTTCTTGTCTTCTTCAATCAATTATTTTATTATTATTGATCACAGCAAATTTGTATTGTAAAAAATCCTTCTTAAGAAAAAAATTAAGAAAGGAAAAACTTGAACTAAAACCTGATGTACATATGTACAAACCAAACAATTTTTAATTTAAAAAAATTATAAAAGTTCCACAAAAATTTAACAAATTAATATTAAAACTTTCCTTCAAAAGTTTGTCCTCCGATGATGCCGATTTTTGATGGAATGGCTGCATGAGAATAAATAGAATTCGCGCATCTAAGCTGAGGGTAACCCACAAACAACTCTTGATTATTGAAGCACCAGCTAGCTTAGTCCTCGAAAACGATGTTAATTATACCTAAAGTAGATAATATACGATATGTTTTTAGCAATGTATATGTCATTTTTCCCACTGTAAAATGCCTACCTCCCCGGGGAACAGGTTTTGCCTTAGCGTATTTCAAACTAGGGCACCTTGTCTTATGGCTAAATAGGGCAACCCCTCGTTGGTTATGGCAAATAAAACCGCATGACGTATGTTGTGTTGACTTCCGAAACCCTTACCAAGGGTATAAATTTTCAGAACGAGGATCAGCATGGCCCCCAGGTGGTTTTGCTTGCAGTTCAACCTGGGTTGATCATGGTTGAGGTGCCTACCTTGGCTGAAACGTTCTGGCTGTGGTTGAAACACAGGAAGTGAGGGTTAGTATATCCCTAATAATTGTTTGGTGCATGACTTTTTTCGGAGACTAAAATCCTCCCGAGGATCTGTCCCCTTTACAACAGATATCTGTACTGTAAGCAACCGGTGGTAATGGTTGGCGGGTGAGTTGGTTTAAGGGCTGATGCTCTTAGTGGGGTTCAGCGTACCAACTCATTAAGCCTTGTGTTCTATTGATTGCCAGGAAATTGCATACATGAGGGATTAGAAGGCCCGAACTCCTTAACAAGAAGTTGTTCATATGGCCGCAAACATATGGCAAGAATTGCTAACTGTGTGAGCTTAATCAGCCATACGGTGAATTATGACTAATTCCTTCCGTGGAATTGGTCCATCATCCGATAAGGCCTTAAAGACAGGTGCTGATCTTAACCTTTTTCACTGCTGTAAAATGCCTACATGTCGTCTGTTACTTCAAAAATATTGCTGCTGTAACAAACATAAGTAATGGCATCTGACAAAACTTCAAATAGAGCGTGTTCCATTTTTGTTATGTTGTAACATCTGGCATTAGAAAACCGTGCCTTGAGAAAAACTCAGTGGCGTTTGATCTTGAACGATAGCACTAGTCGGCTGAAGAAAACAGTTTACATGTATAGCAGTAACATTTTATTACATAGGTATACAACTTGGCTTCCGCCGTTTTTTTTTTAGAAATTCCAGACCTTATTGTAAAGCAAGCTACAGACTATGCGACTAGTTGTACAACATGACGATATTGGTTATTAGATTGTAAAGTGTGTGGGGTCGTCGTATGAAGTTGTGTCTCGGTTGTACGAAAGATTAAGAAATTTTGATTTTTGGGTAGTTGTGTCGACTGGTTGTAAAATTTAGGAGCATATTGTACAACTTTATTTTGATTTGCTATTATATTTATATATAATTGTTGCATCTGCTGTCATCTTTACTCAACAGAAATTTTTAAGAAATGAAATTGTGAATTAATGTCGCACAGTTTATGCGCAAAACACACAACTCTTCAAGCCAACATGTTGTAACGACGGTCGCAGAGTCTATGGCATGGGTAAGAAGATGGTTATACATTTATGATCCATAATATTGTCCATCGCTGTCTACTACTTTCTCCCATCTTTCGGGCAGCGTGCGAATCCCGCGTTGATAAAACTATTCATCTTTTGAAGCGATCCAATTTTTTACTTCTCGGTGAATATTTAGTTCGTCCGTCGACGTGAAAGCATGGTTGGGATATCCCCATAATTTTCTGCGGTTAGGATTATCGTAATGATCCCAGTTTTCATCCCCAGTCACAATACCATGCAGAAATTTATTTTCGTCCTTGACTTGCAAAAGAACTCAGACCATCTAATCTCTTCACACCTGCCAAGACAATCAGAAGAAATCTTAAACTCGCGAGTTGATGGATGGATCAAAGTCCATAAGAAGCACCAGTCGTTAACTAACTGGCACGTCTTTCCACCACTTCTGTTTCCTTACATTACAGGTATCTGTTGCAAGACAATAACACCTCGTATCATACAGCATTATAATTGATATACACTAACATCTGCGATGATGGCTTAAGCTGACGGTGGCTCAATTCCAAAGGATGAACTAGTTTACAACTCACCAGTGCTCTCATGTGAATAGCAAGGCTCACAAAGCTGGCAACTTCTTGTCATATCTTAGTAGCCATATATACAAAACCCTTGCTCAAGAACTTGGGTCTTCTAATAGCAACTGTATGCACATCCCCGTAGAATCAGTGGAAGTCTAGGTTTCTTTAGTTAGACCATAATGAGCGCAAGTTTTTAACCAACTCACATGTTTTTCCATCACTTCTAGTTTTTTACATACAGGTTACTGTTACACGAAAATGGTACTTTGGATACTACAGATGTGAATTTTTTTCCTGTCAGCACCTTTCTCTCACGACGGCTTAATCTGACGGTGCATCAATTTCATAAGATGAACTAGTTCACAGCTCACTAACATACTCATGTGATTAGGAAATTTCATACAGTTCATAATTTGTTATTATATATTTCTGGCCATATGAACGAAGTCCTTGTTGAAGAGTTTGCGCCATTTAGATTCAACATTCGAAGAATTATGACAAAAGATGTCCGCTAATGCTGCGAAGTTTTTGTGAATATTGGTCCTCTAGAACGCGCTTAATATTTGCCCGACGTGGCGGCAACGTGGACCAAATTTTTAATATCTTAGAGTTTTCTATACAAACGTTTTTTTTTTAATATTAAATTTAATTTCAAAAATATATTTCTTTGTTTTATAGTGACTTAAACCTGTGTAGCTCTAAAAAAAACATCCTGTAAATTTATATATACATATGTATATAGTTAGATGCCCTAATGAAAAATGTAATAACTGGCATATTTCGGTGAGAGTATTAGTTACTGAAACACGAAATGAAAACATTTACCCAATACACAAGCCAGCAGAAAACTAAAAGACCTTATTTACACACTGAAAATTTCTTAAACAGTTTTAAACATATTTTTACTTTTCTAATTACATTAAAAATTTTAAGCTGCTTAACAAAAATTTTAAAAATTCCATTTCTAAAATAAAATATTTTCTTTTTCTAAAGTTTTTTCTACAATAAATGATTACTTGCTGTATGTAAATAAGCTATAGATATTATGTTTGTTTGTAGTAATTTTATTTCTTGCTTTCTTGTTACACTTATCATGTGTACTTGAGTTGTTAGTGTAACAAATATGTTATGGTTGGCCTGTCTTCATGTCTGGATGGCTGGCCGGTTGGCTGGTGGGTTGGTTATTGTTTTTTGCTGGTGTTTTAAGCCTTAACACTCCTTCGCTTTCAAAAACATTGAACTTCATGTTTTAATGCCTGTGCATGTAAAGTTTTCGAACAAATATTTGTGGATAGGAAGTGGTATTTTCCATTTGCCGATATATACGAGTATTTTAAGGTTGGAGAAAAAATTGAAATGAGGAATTTCAGCTTAGAAGAGATAGAAAGTTTTGTTTGGAAAAAAGATTCTGAATATTAAAAAAAATCGTCTAACTTAATAAAAAAAAAAATGTGGAATGCGAAAACGTGCTGATTTCTAGCGTAAATTTTCAGCTCCAATTATATTTGAAACGTTTTTTGACACTTTCCAATTAAAGTACTATATCAAAAACTCATAATTATACATAAATAAATAAATAAATAAAATAAAATAATTTTTCTCTAATTCAGCTTCGCCTGTAACTGTTTCAGTCAGCTTTAACCGCTCATAACACACTACGCCGAGCTGGTCTTACCAAACACAGAGCATGGCATTGGAGGCGTGAATATTTGGTTTGGCTGCAAAACGGTGAAAGCAAAGCTGTACACCCAATATATTAGGAAGCAAAATATTTGCAAAAGCTAAATTGTTTTACAAAAATATATATTAGTTTAATTCGAGTGCGGCAAAAACAACAGCTTGGACAACATCCAGCAGTCGTATCGTCTGGATGTTCTCAAAATAAATGTTCGCATGTAAATACATATATTTTATAATTGACATATTGAAGCTGGTTGTCTACTGGCTTCAATGTGTTTTAAGCTATAGAAATTAGTTCAATTCAAATACGGCAAAAATATCAGTATGGACAACAACCTGCACTAGTGTCATCTTACTGTTGTTAAAATAAACGTACGAACTTAAATGACTGTTTTTTTTTTATTTGGTATATTTAAGTCAATTGTCTGCTGGCCTTAATATGTTTAAAGCTATAGAAATTTGTTTAATTTAACTGCGATAAACAAATCAGCAAGGAAAATAACCTGCAGTCGTATCGTCTTGCTGTTGTCAAACTAAACGTTAGCATATAAATGCCTGTATTTGATATTTGGCATATTGAAATCGGTTGCCGGCGAGCTTTAATATGTTTAATGCTATAAAAGTGAGTTTAATTTAACTGCGGTAAAAAAAAATCAGCAAAGGACAATAACCTGCAGTTGTATCGTCTTGCTGTTGTTAAAATAAGCGTTAGCATATAAATACCAGTATTTGATATTTGGCATATTGAAATTGGTTGCCTACGAGCTTTAATGCTATAGAAGCTATAAAAAAATCAGCATGAACAACAACCTGCATTATTGTCATCTTGCTGTTGTTAAACTAAACGTTCGCATTTAAATGTCATATATTTTATATTTGGTTTATTGAAGCCGGTTGTCTGCTGGCTTCATTATGCTTAATGCTATGGAAGTTAGCTTAATTCAACTGCGGAAAAAAATCAGCATGGACAACAACCTGTAGTAATAGTGTCTTGCTGTTGTCAAAATAAACTTTCTCATATAAATATCTGTATTTTATATTTGATATTTTTAAAGTCGTTTAATGCTACAGAAGTGCGTTTAAATCAACTGCAGTTAAAACAAATCAGCATGGACAACAACCTTGCATCATATCATCTTGCTATCCGCAAAATAAACGTACGCATATAAATACCTTTATTTCATATTTAATATATATAAGTTGGTTGTCTACTGGCTTCAATTTGTTTAATGTGATAGAAATTAGTTCAATTCATAAATTAGCATGGACAACAACCTGCAGTCACATCATCTTGCTGTTTTCAAAATAAACGTTCGCATTTAAATTCCTGTGTTTTATATTTGGTATATTTAAGTTAGTTGTCTGCTGGCCTAAATATGTTTAAAGCTATAGAAATTTGTTTAATTTAACTGCGATAACATAATCAGCAAGTGCAACAACCTGCAATTGTATCGTTTTGCTGTTGCCAAAACAAACGTAAGCATATAACTGCTTTTTTTTTGTTATTTGGCATATTGAAATCCGTTGTCTGCGAGCTACAATATGTTTAATGCTATAGAAGTGAAATTAAATCAACTTCGGTACAACAAATCAGCATGGACAACAACCTAAAGTCGCATTCTCTTGCTGTTGTCAAAATAAACGTTCGCATTTAAATGCCCTTATTTTACATATTGACATATTGAAAGTGGTTGTCTACTGGCTTTTAAGCTGAATGATCTTATTTTAATAATGCCAGCTTTGCTATTTTCGTGGCTTTAATTTTTTTTTTATTTAATTTTTTTTAGCAAGGAATTTTGTAATACTGTATTCTTCGCTTTGCTTTTAAGCTTCCCAAACTTTTGCATTGTGCATTTTAGTTCTCCATTTTATTGCTAACAGTGCAGAACACACTGCCAAATATTTTACTTTCATACACTACCTGTTCTCTATACCAAAACGTGCAGCATGTGTGGTTATGTATGAATGTAGAAGCATATTCCTGTTTGGATGTGGGGATATTGTATGGTGGTTTTGTTACCTTGTTATCCTTAAAGTTTTTCCCGTCTCTAACAATGTTGGTTAGTTGAAAAATTTTTTTTGTTGGTTTTTTTTCCAAACCACAAACAAAATGTAGTTGTTGCAAATGTTAGCCACTGGTATTTGGTTTGTTGTATTCCAGGTATACAATTTTTTTCTGCAATATTGTAATATTTCACATCAATATGATGGGGATTAAATGGAATAGGTTTTAAGTTAAAATAGTCCTGTTTTTATGAGTACAATAAAAAGGTGTTGTTAAACTAGTTAGATTGTTGGTTCTTTGGAACGGAATTATGCGAGAAGAGATATTTTTTCAATTTTCAAACCTGAAGTATCTATTTACAACAGGAAATAAGACCATAATTCTTGTTGGGAAAATTGAGAGCTATAAAACAGTTTTAAAGGCATCTGAGAAAATCCTAAGAAAGCCAGTTGGAAAAATATTTTTGTGCTGTCCTTCTTATAATTCAATTTCTACTTGGCAGACGATTTTCAATAGAACAATTAATTTTATTCTCTTTTTGTTTAAGTAAAACTTTTGATTCTTGTTTCATTTAGTCTGTCGTTTATTTGTTTCTGTCTTTGCAACTGTCAACGTCCTGGTTGGTTATTCCTACTGCTGGTGCTAGTGCTGCTGATGCAGTTGTTGTTCATGTTGTGTTACGCTTGAGCAAACAAACCCATTTCATGTCATGACTTGAAGATTTTAATTAATTTTACAAAAGTTTTCCCCAAGATTTACAAAGCAATTAGTCAAATCACTAACTAAACTCTCGAAACATGACTCTCAAAACAAATGTTTTTGCAACAACTTGCAAACAAAAATACAAGTTGCCATTTCATTTGTGTTGAAATGAAACGTATTTTGTATGAATTTTATAACATACTTTAAATTCTTGATTCCAAAATCACGTATTTAACTATTCAAAATGTTTAACAAAATATATTTAATTTAAGCTGTCAAATAGAATAAGAAGTATATATTATAACTAAGACATTTGATATGAATACACATATAAATTTCACACTGCTTGAAAAAACTTAACAAAAAAAGAAATTTAAGCAATTAAATACAGAAATTTATCAAAAATTTTGTACAAAATTTAATAATAACCAAACATTTAATATCGATAACAAATATTTTCTATAGAAAATGTAGCAATATCTAAAATATTTCATAAAAGTGTAAAGATAACAGAAATGTTGTAAACGAAACTTATCGATAACAATAATTTTTTGTCGAAAATTTATTGACAACGAACATTTTTTTTATAAGTAGTTTACAGGCTTTTTACACTGATCAACATCTTCAAGAAAGGCCTGGAAGATGTTGAAAATGTGAAACACTTTTTATATTGCTCCCATCTGATAACGAGTGATTTTTTTGCTATTATCTTTTTGGCAACACTAGTTTTGACAGCTCACGCATCTTGTGTCACTGTCAAACATCTTCAGTTTGGTCTATAATTTAATCATGAATCGTCTTACAAACGAACAACGCTTGCAAATTATTCAATTTTATTACCAAAATGCGTGCTCTGTTAAGAAAGTTCATCGCGCGCTTCTTCCATTTTATGGTCAGTTTAATCGACCTACTGAGGGTTCTATTCGGGCTATTGTAAAAAAATTTCGCACCAAATTTACATTGTTGGACATTAAACCACCAACACGCTTACGTAGAGTGCGAACTGAAGAAAATATCGCAGCCGTATCGGCCAGTGTTGGTGATGACCGTGAATTATCGATTCGGCGCCGTTCGCAGCAATTGGGCCTCTGTTACTCCACTACGTGGAAAATTTTGCGGAAGGATTTGGGTGTGAAGCCTTATAAGATACAGCTGGTGCAAGAATTGAAGCCAAACGACCTACCACAACGCCAAATTTTTGGTGAATGGGCTCTTGAAAAGTTAGATGAAGATCCACTTTTTTCAGCGACGAGGCTCATTTCTGGTTGAATGAATACGTGAACAAGCAAAACTGCCGTATTTGGAGTGAAGAGCAGCCAGAAGTATTGCAAGAGCTACCAATGCATCCACAAAAAATAACCGTTTGGTGCGGATTATGGGCTGGCGGCATCATTGGGCCGTATTTCTTCAAAGATGATGCGAATCACAACGTTACTGTGAATGGTGAGCGCTACCGTGCGATAATAACAAACTTTTTTTGGCCCAAAATGGAAGAGCTTGACTTGCATGACATGTGGTTTCAACAAGACGGTGCCACATGCCACACAGCAAGCGAAACAATGGACCAATTGAGAGGCGAGTTCGGTGAACAGTTTATTTCACGCTTGGGACCAGTCAATTGGCCGCCCAGATCGTGCGAATTAACGCCTCTAGACTATTTTTTGTGGGGCTATGCTAAGGCTAATGTCTATAACGACAAGCCCGCTTCGTTGACGCACTGGAAACCAACATTGCCAACATTATTCGTGAGATACCGGCCGAAATGTAGGAAAGAGTAGGCCAAAATTGGACTAAGCGGATGGACCATTTGAGGCGCAGCCACGGCCAACATTTGCATGAAATAATCTTCAAACATTAAATTATATCGACCCAAATAAATATTTCATGCATTTTTCTGAATTTTATGTGTGTGTTTTTTTCCGGTAGTTCTTATAAAATCACCCATCATTTACTATCAATTAAAAATTAAATTTTTTTAATCTTCAAACAATTTAACAGAAGATCGTACAATTTTTTGGAAAAAGATTAATTTTAAAGACAAAAAAGAGGATTATAAAATTTATGTACATATGTCTGTAAATACACAGAAAAAATGATTACAGAAAAAAATTAAGAAAGAAAATACACATGCAAACAATTGACATATGATAAATAAATTACGTTTTTTTTTTTTAAATATTTTCATTTCTCAGTGATGCCACAAGAATAATCGACATTAGTGCCACTTTTCTAGTGATGACACTGAAATCATCGAAAGATGTGAAATAAAATACAGTAAGCCCCGCTTAATTACCTCAATCAAGTTGCTGTATTTTTTGGGTAATTGAGCGAATAAGGTATTAAAGCGGAGATGTTTAATTACCTCATAGACGTAATTAAGCGAAGACACTTAAGTACCTCTACGAAAGCATTTATCCAAACGGACTTAAATTAAATCAAAGTCATTACAGACGTCAAAATAAAAATTAACGCAAAAGAAAGTTTTCAAAATAAAATATTTTATTCAATAAAAACAAACAAAAACAATTTCAGTATCAAAACATTATACTTACATATCGCTCCTTTATTGCAACATAGTCATAACGCAAAAAAGGTTGGTTGGAGAAAAACACATTTCAAATTTTTAGTTTCCATAAAAGTATTTTTTAGAAAATATCTCCTAAAGAAAACAGTTCAAAGGTAATTTATATAAAATTTTGGCACAATATAAAATGTAGTACTGTTAACAATTCTGCATTGTTAACTCGAAAAGCAAATTTTTTGAGATATGACTATATTGCAATAAAGGATCGATATGTATATAGAAAAAAATAATAGGAGTACATGCATGTATTACGTTGAAAAGCAAATTGGCTGAATTCACAAAAATTTACGCTTTATGTTTAACAAGTGATAAATTTGTCAACAGAGTTGAGTGAATTGGTAGGCAGTAATGGGTAAATAAATGAAGGGATTTTTAGGGAATTTTTGGATTTGGGATTCAGTATTTTGGGTAATTACCCAAAATGGGTACTTAGAATAAAGCTAATTAACCGTGTATTTGAGAAAAAAAAACTGGGATTGAATATAAAGGGTGAATAAACGAAAAAGGCATTTAAGCGGTGGGCAATTACACGGAGTATACTGTAAAATGAGATAGGAACATTTTATGAAGATGTTGAAAAATGTTGACTTTTAGTATAATGTATTTCTTATGGGAAGATGTTATCATCTGCAAAAACAGATGGTAGATGTTGTTCAGTGGAAAAAGCCTATTATACACAAACAAAAATTTTCCAAATAATTGCACGAAAATAAGAAAATTAAACATTTTTTTAATGACATTTTGAAATTTGTAGTTATTCGTCAGCGAGAATGGTAAGTACGCGTACTTGCCTCCAATGGCATTTACACTTTAATGCATTAATTTGCAATAAAAGTTTTCGCTGGGTTTGCAATAGAAATTTTTACTGGGTACAAACAAGTTTCTTATGCTAATATGGACTTACGAAGGAATATTGATATTGAAGCTACCTAGCGCTAGATGGCAACACAAACAGCATTTTTTTTTTAATTGCGATCTGTCAAACATTTGCAGTTAAAATTTCACCTAAATTCATCGATTAGTTTAATGGTTGTAGTTGTTCGAACAACTTTTGTTAAAAGAAAGTTGTTAATGACTATAAACTCGCTAACCAAAATTTTCTTTATAAAACTTATTGAAAACATAAACAAAAACTTTTTATAGAATATATTCGTATATAGATAAAAAAAATTTTCCACAGAAAATTTATCAACATCAAAAAACCCCTATAGAAAATGTTACTCATCACCAATTTTTCCGTAAAAGTATTAAAATATAATTCAGTAACAATAAAAAATTATAAATAGCTTGTTTTCTATGTTTCCCGGCTATCTAATGTCGACATTTGATAGGAACTACCCTAATCATCAGTAGACTTTGGAAATTTTTACAATTCAGTAACAAATAATCTCCAGGGTAAATTCAGTGACTACATAAATTGTGACTACATTTAGTGGCTGCAATAATTATTTACGAAATATTTATCAATTAATGACAGTAATAAAAAATAATTGTCAAATCAAAATCTATATTTCTCTTACAATTCATTTAAAAATTTTTACAAAAATATATTTCCTTTCAATTAAAAACAATGCCTAAAATATAGTTAAAAATTCTTTCACTTTTAAAACAAATATTTATTTAAAGTCATTTATAATTTAAATTAACAAACGAAAGTTTCTGTTTTGCTTCCACCTAGACATTCCTTTGCAATCCCCAAGGCCATTTAGAATTGCCTTTTTCATAACAAATTTCTCCATACAAATTGCATATAAAACACAAATTAATTTCTCACTTCTGGCCGAATAAGTTTGACTTTTTCTACTGCAGCTGTATGTGTGTGTTTGTGTGTGTGGAATGTGTACTTCTGCTCCGACTCTTTAAAATTTAAAACTTCATTTCATTGTCAAAGTCAGACAAAAGGTAAATAACTGTTTAAAAATGCAATTTCAATTAGCCCTGAAAACAAAAAAGGACTCATTCCTTTCGAAAGTTTTATTTTTGTTACAGCCAAAAAACGAAACGTTAGTATATTCGAACGAATTTCAATGTCAATTGTTAAACAATAATGTTCAACAATAGACTGACGGAAGAAAAAGCAAAAATAAAAAAAAAATTTATATCAGTGCAAGTGCAGAGAAGTAGTTGGTTTACCACACTTCGCTGCCGGTCCTGAGGAGAGAAATTTGTGTTAGCTTTTGAAGCAATCAGACAAATAACTAATAAATTTCAGAGAAAAAGGGTAGTTGAAATTGAAATTTCGCTTCAGGCCACAATAATAAAAATGAGTTTTTCCACAGCATAAGCGCCTTCCTCCCCAAAAGCAGGCAACACAATTTAAAAATTTTTCGTGGTTGCTCTTTGTTGTTGTTTTTGTTAATAATAAACGCTTTTTTGCGGATGATTTTATTTTATTTCTCTGTGAGTTTTAATAACAATCAAAAGTTGAATCCAACAGATCCAACAAAACAATTTCTAAAAACAACAATTATTTGATGGAATATTTTATTGAAGTTTTGCTTGTCTGGAACAACAAACAGCGCAAGTCGTTATTACCTTAAATCAAAATTCGTAAAAAAAACATTATTATTGATTTAAGATTTTTGAATAATTATCTAAAAGTAATAATATTTTTTAACTATCCAAACAACGCAGTTTTTATTCGCTATTTTTTTATTGGTATTTTTTAATTATAAAATAATCCTTAAACATTTTTTGCTGCTAAAACTTTTTTATAAGGAGTCGAATGAATTGGTTCCTCCTAAAAAATGCTCGACCAGCAGCCTCCAAATTGCAGAGGTTTGATTCCTGCTTCGCAGTTTTTTATACGGATAGAAAAAATGCTTTTCCGCATTACAAAAAAAATTTTTTTAAATTATTCTTAAAAATGTTGTTGCTGCTAAAAATTGTTTATAAGAAGTAGAATGATTTGTTTCCTTCTAAAAAGTGCTCGGCCAGCAGCCTCCAATTTGCAGAGGTTTGATTCCTGTTTCACAGTTCTTTATACTGATGAAATAACTTATATAGACATGACGATTTTTTGCTTTTGGGTCAACACAAAGCTTCATGGAAGCCATTTTACTATTTAAGAAAATGCTGAAAAGAATTCCAAAATGATTCCTAATTTTTAAGCTTTTTCGATAGTGCAGCATACACTGATAGAAAAACTTTCGTAGATATATATGACGATTTCTTGCATTAATGTTACGAATTTGTTGTTGTAAGTGGGCCAACGTAGAGCTTTGTTCGGACTATAAAGATAGTTTCATTAAAGCAGTAACAATCCTACACAGAAAAAATTATAGTAAAAATAAAATCAACAAAATTTTTGTCTGAAAAAAATAAATTGTATGCATATATATAAATATCAAAAAAATAACCTTGGATATCGTATTTTGTTGTTGTTTAAAAAAAATAGTTGTTTTCGATCAATAATTATTTTTACAAAATTTTTGTTTGAATCCACGAATTCCTTTACAGGTCCGTATTCAAACAATTTATTAATTGATTCAACAAATTACGTTATTGAACACGTAAAAAAATGTTTTCTGTGTAAATAGGATAAAAATTTCTCGTTTACGAAATAAAAGTTTTCATAGCAAACACGAAAACAAATCATATTTTGAATGCAAGGCATAGTATATATAATGAAATAATTCCATCAAGATATTTTTCTTTAAACAAACATCAAAACTGTCAAGCTTGTCACATGCATAGAAAAAAGCCTTTTCATATTGATGATGGCGTGACATCAAAATTGTAACATCAATACTATGTAAATAGTCATCAGTAATGTGAAAACTGACATCAATCTCAATGACAAAAGTCGTCAGAAAATGTTGTCATATATTGAGTATCATCAATGCTACAACTGTGGCGACATCAATCCAATTATACATTTTATTAATATTATAATACAGCTAATTTGTCAAAATGTATTTTAGAAAACTGATAAATAGTATTATAATATTTTCTATTTTTGTTGAAAAGGAGTTTGGCTGTTAAAATTATTATTTTTAAATCTAAATTAATATTTAAGAAATAGAAAAAATGCATAATATTGATGTAAATTTGTAATCGCAGCAAGTATTGTTTGAGCAAAGATAAATGAGTATAACTATAATAATACACAAATGAACGATAATATTACACATCATATTGATGACACTTAATGATGAAACAGAATACGTCTGCAACTTCAAGCAAAGACGACTCTCAGAGAAAACAAGCACATAATTGAAACAACGGCTGCAACTTCACAAACTGTCATTTAAAGTTCTTTTTTGTTAGGTAAAAAAAAACTGCTACTATCATTTCTACTTTTCGTCGCGTTAAAGCTTTTGAAGCTTTGGTTTTATTTACAAAATGTACGAAATTTACCAAAAGTGTAGTAATATTGTTGAAAGCTTCAAAGTGAGAGTATGAATTTTCTAATTACGCGACAAGGTAAAACAAAACAAAATAGATTCTATTTTACGAACGCATTCTCTGGCATTATTTTATGCCAAACTGTATGGAGAAAATCGTCATGCCCCAGTTCTGTTTTATCATTTAGTCATAATATACAGCGTTAGCTAAATAGCAAATATAATGAGAGCGTAAAGAGTAAAATAAAAAAAGGAACTACGAGGTAAAGAAAGAGAATAGTTTCTCGTATACAGCATATACACAATTCATATATGATAATGCAACACACAAATATCATATTAATGACAGTAAGTCATCAAGAGTATTATTAGAATATTTGTAATTCTCATTGATTTCTTGAAAATGGTGGAATATAAAATGAAGTATTTGAACATATTTTTGATTTTCAAATTTTGAAATTCTAAAGTTGACAGCGCTGGCTACAATACACGATCAGCTATTTCTGTTGCGACATCTCTCAGAAAATTGAAAACTTGATTTTATTTTATTCATACGTCAATTTTTTCAGCTCTGTGTGCTTTTTGTTCTACTCTATGTAATTTGTCGTAATTTTTTCCAAAAGTTTTTTTTTTGCATTTTTTTAAGACACGTTTCTTTTGTGAATTTTTTAGAGATATTTAATTATTTTTTTCTGTTCTGTTTTTCTTTCACTTTCTCTATATGCTTTTGTAATATCTTTGTTTGTCTTCCTTATTATTTACATGATATTTTTTATTATATCATTTCTTTCTTTTTTAAATCTCTTTATAATTCCATTTAAACAAATTTTTGTTGCATTTAATCCTGTTTGTTAAGGGCTACATACGATAATATTATATGAAGAACAAAAAAAAAGTAGACTGGTACTAACTATAGTCTGTATCCATGCAGATTCGTGTTGAAAATTCTTTTGTATATAAATATGTATAAATCTTTATCTGTCTGGAACTAAAATCCAATCAAGCACAGTGGGCCTTTGAAAGAGAAAAATGTTGGCTACACAAAATTTTGCTGATATACGAGTAATGGAAGGAAACAAATTTTATGATACAAGTAGAATGCCGAAATGGAACTAGTATTCAGCGGATGGCTCTTATATATGCAGCGCATTGTACTGGAACTAGAAAAATAGGTTATGATGAGGAGAAAAGAGGGAGTAATGTTCGTGGAGGTTTAACTTTAACAATAACAACACGACAGACTAAAAAAACTCTGTTGCAGCATTTACAATGTTGGAATTAAATTAGTTAAAACTGATCAGTGCCCAGTGTATATACCTTCGACACTGCTCAGATTAGCTAAATTTAGTCCAACACCTTCCACACTACAAGGTAATTAAATGCATTGGAAATAAACTAATATTGAACATATAAAGAAACCACGGACAACAGCTGCAGTTAAATTGCATATAATTTAAATTTAATTTTTATTGCAAAAAATATATAAAATAAAAGAGCACGTAGAAAAAAATTGCATACATATGACACGAATTTCAACACATAAAACAGGTAAAAAGAGAAAACGGTACGAAAACGTGTTCACAGGACTAAGGCCAAAACACTACCATTTTTGCCGCGCTGTAAATCAGATGTAAATAGATGGTATCGTTGGAGTCCCGCTTAGGAGCTGTAAGAAACAAGTAAAGCGTCAGCTTTTTGAGACCATACCAGAGTGACGGTCTAGTGAGGTCACCTGTCAAGTATGAAGGCTGACATGGCCCAGATATTATAACAGGAGGACTATTAGTATAAGGAGGTTGAGCTCTGCTGTGGCGGTCCTGGCAGGTCATTGCCACATAGGGTCGCAGGCGAGGAGGTTAAATCTGACATTTAATGGCTTCTGTAGAAATTGCCGAGACGAGGAGGAAGTAGAAATTGTTAAGCACTTCCTTTGCCAATGTCCAGCTACGTATCACACCTAGGCAACACAACAGGATCAAATTGGACCCAAGTGGGCTGACTTTTCAATGGCTGACAGCCTGTTAAACCTAACTTACCTGTAAATCAGCGAAGACCAAACTCTTAGTTTCGTATATACTAAGGCGGCTTAAGTATTGAAATAAATATAACATCAAGAAACAACACTCGTATTTTTGTTAGTAACATACGCTGAAAGAAAAACGCTTCGTTATGGGAATGAAACCGTTTTGTTCACCACTCTTTCGTTAATACCATGAAAATTTTCATTCTGGTCCTAAAGCTCTACAGTGGGTGATCAAGTGCTCCATTGTCTCCTCATTCTCACCGCAGAATCTGCATATTTCTGTGTTGGAAATGCCCATCCTATACAGTTGCCTTAGGTAGGTATAATGACCTGTAAAAGCCCTTGTCAGTGTTTTGAGACATTTCCTATCCAGTTTTGGAGCACATTCGGCCCTCTTTGCATCAAAGTTTAGAAATTTCTTCAAATCAGTCCATAAAACTTGAGCAATATATTATTAATGCTGTTCCACTGTCTATAAAAATTTTAATGCACATTTTTCAAAGAGAAAAAAAAACGAAATAACTACTCATACTCTTTCAGAACAGCAACAACATACTTTCCCAGTTATTATTTATTATTGTTTTACAACACAAAAAATTTTAATAATAAAAAAATGTTTTATTTTACTTTTCTTTCGCAGTCAGTTTGATTTTTTTTTCTAAATCCTTTTTTCCTAAAAAACAAAAATGAAAAGTTTTCCATAAAAACAGAAATTTTAAAAATACGTTCTTTGTGTTCGGTTGTTATGACAAAAGTGCATTCATTGTCTTAACAAGTATGCGATTGTCTGGCGCAAAAAAAAAGAAATTGCCAGGTGTGAAAAGCAACGCAGGCTATAGCTAAAGCTTTGTCTGCCAAATAAAGCAACATTATTAGATTAGCACTTTTGTGTATTTGCACATACTCGTGTTAGCAGGAATATGTGACAAAAGAAAGTGAAAATATTTGTTTGTTTTATGAATTTGTAGTTCGGATTATTCACTAATAATATTTAGCTTTGAAAATAATTTTTTTTATGTAGCGACAAGTATATGAGTATATAAGGAGGAGTTAAAAACAACTCATAACTGTAAATGTGTTATTCAAACATCAACCGGTAGTCTTTCCAGGGTTAATAGCTTAAGAATTTTGGGACTAATTATTAATAACCGCTACCGATGGAATGACCACATTGATTATTTAACTACCTCTTTGGCGTGTCGACTTAATATTATCAAATGCCTTTCCAGTACAAAATTTAATTGTAGCGCTAATACCCTGCTGTATGTTACAAAAGCTATTATTTTTCCAAAAATTAATTATGGTTTGCCCCTTTTCGGAAGTGCCCCGAAGAGCCAACTAAAAAAGATCGATGTAATAGTTAACTCGGCCATAAGAACTTCATTAGGAGCATTTCGAACAACCCCCGTTAAAAATATGCTTCTTGAAGCAAATGTAAAACCGGTTAGTCTACAAAGAGATATATTGACAACAAAACTCTATAAAACTCTGCTATATGGAGCTAATACTCTAATTTTAAATATTTTTAGAAAGGTTAAGACATGCAAGCGCACACCAAAAGTCCCTTCAACCATATTTAAGAGTATCAACAATTGCAAGAAACTTGACGTGCCTTTAAATATGCCACAATATAAAAATAGTTCAAAACAATCTCCCTGGCTTTTCCAGAACCAATCAGTAGATACCTCACTTAATGAACTCGGAAAAACTGCCACAAATATTGCAGAATTCAGAATTAAATTTGCGGCTAAATGTCATGCGTTAAGAGACTACGAATTTATATATACTGAAGGTTCTAGAATAAATTATACTACTGCATTTAGTATTACCACAAAAAGTCGTACAATAAGAACGTCAATTTTACCTTCATTTAGCTTAGTATATTCTGCAGAACTGATAGCCATACACGAAGCATTAATCTCTGTCTCAAATGGACAGGGGAAGTTTGTAATATGTTCTGATTCTCTTTCTGCCCTTCAATCAACTTCAAACATTTCAAATACCTGCTTTTACACAATAAATATCAGGAACATCCTGATTAAAAAATTTCCCAACATAATTCTTATGTGGGTTCCCGGTCACAAAGGAATTCTAGGTAATGAATTCGCTGATTCATGCGCCAAAAGTGCAACAAAACCACCTTTACACGTTACATGCAACTTTTCGCGTAGGGACATCAATGAAATGATAGATGAGTTCTTTTATCCACGAAATAGAAACCTCATTTACTCTCAAAATTCTCCCTGGTACATAACGATAAACATTTCATTACAATCAATCCGTTTTTTTACACCAGGCCAGAAAGGTTTAAACAGATTAGACCAGGTCAAAATAGTGCGACTTCGTCTGGGTCACACATAGCTTACTCATGGGTCATTACTCTACCCTGATTCATCTCATTTCTGTGATTGTAATATATCCTACCCAACCAACCCTTCCCACTTTTTAAACGACTGCCCCAAAACCCAAATCTCAAGGCTAACAATACTCCGAAACAAAGATCCTTTACAACTAGTTACTTTCCAATCCCACAACTGAAAATATTACACTTCTGATTAAGTTCCTTAAAAAATCGTATCTTTATAACGAAATTTGAAAATCATGTAATTATATACATACACACATAGAATGATATATCACTCACTTATATTTATAATTGTATTAAAACCTTTTATCATACTAACGAGTGATTTTTTTGCTATTATCTTTTTGGCAACACTAGTTTTGACAGCTCACGCACGTTTTGTATCTTGTGTCACTGTCAAACATCTTCAGTTTGGTCTATAATTTAATCATGAATCGTGTTACAAACGAACAACGCTTGCAAATTATTGAATTTTATTACCAAAATGCGTGCTCTGTTAAGAAAGTTTATCGCGCGCTTCTTCCATTTTATGGTCAGTTTAATCGACCTACTGAGGCTTCTATTCGGGCTATTGTAAAAAAATTTCGCACCAAATTTACATTGTTGGACATTAAACCACCAACACGCTTACGTAGAGTGCGAACTGAAGAAAATATCGCAGCCGTATCGGCTAGTGTTGGTGATGACCGTGAATTATCGATTCGGCGCCGTTCGCAGCAATTGGGCCTCTGTTACTCCACTACGTGGAAAATTTTGCGGAAGGATTTGGGTGTGAAGCCTTATAAGATACAGCTGGTGCAAGAATTGAAGCCAAACGACCTACCACAACGCCAAATTTTTGGTGAATGGGCTCTTGAAAAGTTAGATGAAGATCCACTTTTTTATCGAAGAATTGTGCTCAGCGACGAGGCTCATTTCTGGTTGAATGGATACGTGAACAAGCAAAACTGCCATATTTGGAGTGAAGAGCAGCCAGAAGCATTGCAAGAGCTACCAATGCATCCACAAAAAACAACCGTTTGGTGCGGATTATGGGCTGGCGGCATCATTGGGCCGTATTTCTTCAAAGATGATGCGAATCACAACGTTACTGTGAATGGTAAGCGCTACCGTGCGATGATAATAAACTTTTTTTTGCCCAAAATGGAAGAGCTTGACTTGCATGACATGTGGTTTCAACAAGACGGTGCCACATGCCACACAGCACGCGAAACAATGGACCAATTGAGAGGCGAGTTCGGTGAACAGTTTACCAGTCAATTGGCCGCCCAGATCGTGCGATTTAACGCCTCTAGACTATTTTTTGTGTGGCTATGTTAAGGCTAATGTCTATAGCAACAAGCCCGCTTCGATTGACGCACTGGAAGCCAACATTGCCAACATTATTCGTGAGATACCGGCCGAAATGTTGGAAAGAGTATGCCAAAATTGGACTAAGCGGATGGACCGTTTGAGGCGCAGCCGCGGCCAACATTTGCATGAAATAATCTTCAAACATTAAATTATATCGACCCAACTATCGATCCAAATAAATATTTCATGCATTTTTCTGAATTTTATGTGTTTTTTTTTTAAATTTCCGATAGTTCTTATAAAATCACCCATTACTTTCATAAAATACTTATTTTGAGCTGAAGGCCTATGATGCCATTGCCTCTCATTAATATTAGCTTATAGTTTTAATTATAAGTTCAATAAGTAAATAAATAAAATAAGGGTTTTTATGGAAAACATGAAATTCTATGACAACTTCTACAGCACGGCGTATGTCCGGCATTAATTTACTTAGAACTCATATCTAAAGGGTGTTTTTTTAAGCCCGATAGAACTTGAAATTGTAAAAAATAACACAAAAAATTAAATTGTAATCAAAATTTTTTTTTATTTGAAAGATCAATACGTGACATTAACATTTGAAAATGATTTCGGGCATATGGGCACCGCGGCTGTTCTTGACGAAGCGCATTCTGGACGTCCAATTTTGGGCCACTTTTTCGAGCACTGCTGGCCGTATGTCACGAACAACACGAACAATGCTGGCCTCCAAGGCGTCAATTGTTGCTGGTTTATCAGCATAAACCAGTGACTTCACGTAGCCCCACAGGAAATAATCGAGAGGTGTCAAATCGCACGACCTTGGAGGCCAATTGACAGGTCCATTTCTCGAAATCAACTTATCGCCAAATTTTGATTTCAGTAAGTCGATGGTTGCGTTCGCCGTATGGCACGTAGCGCCATCCTGTTGAAACCACATCTCCTCCGGATCAATGTCATCCATATTTTCAAACAAAAAATCATTGATCATGGTGCGGTAACGATCTCCATTGACCGTAACGCGAGCTCCGGCCTCATTTTTGAAGAAATAAGGTCCGATGATGCCACCAGCATGAAAACCGCACCAAACAGTGCATTTTTCTGGATGTAATGGAGTCTGTAGGGTCTCTTGTGGATTGGTCTCACTCCATATGCGGCAATTTTGCTTATTAACAAACCCGTTAAGCCAAAAATGCGCCTCATCGCTGAACACAATTTTGCGATAAAACAACGGGTCAGTTGCCAACTGATTTTCAAAGTAAATTTGGATAATTTCGTAGCGTTGTTCAAGCGTGAGTCTATTCATGATGATTTGTCAGAGTATACTGAAACAAATAAAAAAAATGTTTCATCAAAATTTAATTTTTTGTGTTACTTTTTACAATTTAAAGTTCTATCTAGCTTAAAAAAACACCCTTTACTACTAGTTGTATTTGGACAGTTCTAGTCAGATTGGAGATTTTTTTGGGATAGGTATGTCCTATATGAGTTTCTTTAATCGTTTTATAGCATGACTTTCTCGTACTGTTTTTTTTTTACATAATCATTTCTTGATAGATTGTGTTTCTTATGAGATTGTGTAGAACGGCACATATTTGATGTGAATTCTGTAAGAACATATTATGTTTGTCGTAATTTTCTTTAAGAAAACTCTTACTTATAATGAATACAATTAGGACCAATATTTATAAAGCAGATCTTAAGTTTTCTATATTTTAAGTAAAACATAGAATTTTAATACCGTTTAGCAAACTTTAACTCTATCTTTCCTAAACATGCTTGTTTAACCAGCTTTTATATATAAGGCAATGTAATTTCGTTTTTAGCTTAAAATAGTTTTCTTTATCTTAAACACATTTTCTTATTATACTCACTCCCTTGAGTTTACGAGTAATTCACAGTCATCAGCAATTAAAACGAAATTACATGGTGATGACACATGTTTGATAACCGCAAATTTGTTATAATACAATAAGAGTGAATATCTGAACATCTCTTGGCATTTAAGAGAAAGAAAGAAAATTTTATTTTTATTTTTTATCATGACATTTATTTTTGGTGTGGTGGCTGGTCACTTGAGACAATAAAAACTCACACTTAGACTTTAATAGTTGCTTGCACCAGAAATGTTTGTAAAGATGGCCATTATAAATATTATTAAGTTCAACAGTGGGCTTTAATATAAAGAACAAAAATGTATTAGAAATAGAAATAATTTTTTTTTTTTTAAATCATTTTAGTAATCTTTACTTTATGTTTTTAACAATAAGAAAATTTATATTGTGAAAATCTCTTAAATTTGTTTTTTGTCATTCCGAAAACTTTTTTCTTCAAAATTGCTTTTTCTGACACTGTATTTTAGTGTTTGTACCAATTTGTGTGCAAGTTTTCGTTTGAGGTTATGTGATGATACTGTGTAACTATTACTCTTAGATAGTGTCAAATGCCAGACTAACATATGATACACCATTCACCACTCTGCCGCCACTACAAAACTGAATAATGCTGTGGGCTTGGGCATTTATACAACAACTAAATGACCATTATTGTTCTTTCTCTACTAAAACAATTTAATAAAGAAAGAGAATAAAAAATAAGTAAAGAAGAAAACAATGTGTTATTTCAAACATAGTTTTTAAAAGACATACCCTGAAACTAATATATAAAGAGTGAACATTTTTACATAAGTATATATAGTTTAATAGTTAGACTCATAAGTTTCTCTTCTTCTCAAATATAATTGTACGGTAATATACAATTAAGATAAAGCGGAGAAAATTATGTGATTTGGACATGGGCTATCACTCACGTTAGATGGGAGCTACTCTGAGAAACTCATGTCAGAAAATCATGTCTCTAAAGAAAATCATGTCAGACACGGTCTATTCTAAATGAACTCATGTCAAATATGAACTATTTGAAAGAAACACCTGACAGACATGATATTTTATAAAAAAAAAACCTCAGATCAGACATGAGCTATTCTAAAGAAACTCATGTCAGACATGTTCTAAAGAGGAGATAACCGTGCAGCAACTTGTCACCCAGACACACAGAACCAGAATGACCCCGCTCGCCAGAAAAATGAAAAGATTTATGAATATTAGTAACTACAATGCCTGAGACCTATGGCCATTAGTGTCTCTGTGCACTACTACCATGGTGCCTGGGCTCTATGGCTATTGGTAACCAGTAGGGTCCCTGTGCACTACTACATGAGTAGAGTTTGTTTGTGTCCGTAATGTGGCTACTAGCGAAGCTATTACAAACTCGCGTCTAGCTGTCCACACGCGAGCACAGCCAAAGCCCAACTGAAACAGTAGCGACACATAGACATGAGAATTATTGTTAGTTACGAATACCTTGATCAAAGCTTAGCTTAAACTAATACACGCGTGTGAATGTGTGAGTGTCAGTGTGTGAAACATTGCTGCTGCTTTGTTCTCAACCACTGTTAACTGAAAAGAGAATACTCTTTAAATAATATGTATAAAATTATTTCAAAATGTTAATAAATGTTAACAATATTTACTTAAGAGAAAAATTTGTAGGTATAAAATAAAATTTGGAATTTCATAAAGGTAATAATAATTGACAGGCAAATCGAACAATGCAAAGTAAAATATATGTACATAATCATTCAAATAACTAAATTGTTAATTCATTCCCTTTTGGGGTTTCTTTGTAGAATAAAAATAGAAAGTAAATGCATGTAACGAAACATCGTTACAACGTCATGCCAAATATGAGCTATTCTAAAGAAACTCATATCAGACATGGGCTATTCTATAGAAACTTATGTTACACACAAGCTATTCTAAAGTGCTGTACACATCTAACATGAGTACTCTAACAAGGGCTACAAAACACTGTTACTGTCAAGTGTAGACTGTAAATGTTACTGTTTTCTTGCCATCTTGACACGACTGTTAAGAGGTCTGTTTTCAAAACTCTGTCGTAACAGAAAATTACATTTTAATATGAAAAAAGTAAAAATAGTTTCAAAATAAAAGAATTTGAGTATTTTAGATTGCAAATTTTGCAATAAAAATATTTTTTTTCATTAACTATAAAAAATTAATATAAAGCTATAATATGCTTCTGTTGACGGAGTTTTAATAATGAAAAATCAAGACATATGTGTACTCCATCAGGTAACAATCGGACTGTCAAAGATATATTTTAACAATATGTCTTAACAGCTTTTCATGTCTAATGTCAACTAGCAGTAAAGAAACTTCTGTCAGACGTGAGCTATTCTAAAGAATCTCATGTCAAACATAATCTATTCTTAAAAAAAAAAACTCATGTCAGACTTGAGCTATTCTAAAAAAACTGATTTCAGCCATTCTAAAGAACGTCATGCCAAACATGAGCTTTTCTGATTACGTTTGAAGCATGTATTTCCCAAATGCCCTCCGCACCGGCTTTATTACCTAGTCCCTAGAAGGATGGCTACAGAAAAGCTGAATATGTTGAAGTTCTTTAATAAATTCACAACTTTATTAAAATTTCACTTAGACTACTTCAATAGGCTTAAGTGTAGATTTTAAATACATAATTTAATTTTATAAAACACTTTAATTAAAGGTGAAGTAAAGATTTTCGTTTGTGTTTGCTACTCAGCTGCTGGTAGTAATAGTAATAACAAAACGGCACCAACTCTTCCTTCACAAAGTCGCCAAGAGGTCTTCTAAACCACCACTACAGCTCAACTACAAAAACTCACCTCCCGCGCTTGCGACAGCGATTAAAAGTTGCCAGATGTTTTTCCTTTTCTCTTTTTTATTTTTATTGCTTAAATTTAGTTTAAACATATTCTAAAGAAACAAATGTCTTACACGACTTTCTTTACAATATCTCATGTCTGATATGAGTTTCTTAAGAGTAACATATGTCTAACATTTCTTTGTTTAAAGCAACTCGTGTCTGATATGAGTTAGTTGTCAGCTAATGTCTGACACAGAGCACGTCTAACATGAATTTCTATAGAACAGCTCTTTAGATCTGACATGAGTTTCTATAGAACAACTCATATTTTTAGAATAGCTCATGTCTGATATAAGTTTCTTAAGAGTAACATATGTCTAACATGGCTTTGTTTAAAGCAACTCGTGTCTGATATGAGTTAGTTGTCAGCTAATGTCTGACACAGAGCACGTCTAACATGAATTTCTATAGAACAGCTCTTTAGATCTGACATGAGTTTCTATAGAACAACTCATATCTTTAGAATAGCTCATGTCTGATATGAGTTTCTTTATAATAGTTCATGTCTGACATCAGAGGTTAACTGTATTGGAAACCCCGGTTTATTCGATATTGGAAAAATAAAAAACATTTAAACGAACCAGTTACACTAAAAGCAAAAAACCTGATAAAATCCGAGCGAATAATAACCGTTCGATTACCCTAATGAAGATCAATTCGATCATCAAATAAAATTACTATATGACAAAAAATTTTACAATAAAATATTATGAGAAAAATAAACTAACACATTTTTTTTTTTATTTCAATTTTTAAAAAAGACACTTTACGAAAAAAAAGTTGCTTATCAAAAATAATTCAAAATGCAAATAAAACTCCACTCCAGCATTTTTTGCAATGAATTCAGTCTTTTATTCGTTATTTATAATTCAGTTGACCAAAATTTAGCTTTTTAATATATTTAATCACTTTTTTTAATTATATTTTTGTATTTTGTTTTCGTTTCTTAAGGTTTATTTTCTTTCTTCGCTTCATTGTCAATTTCCCAAAATATATTTGGCAGCAATTTTTTATTAGGCTTTTCACAACGACACGAGTCATTGGAATGCTTATCAATCCAGTCTAAATACCGTGTAACACGTGTGTAAACACCCGGTTTATTGGGACGGGCACAACCTTCACCCCACGACACAATGCCAGCCAAATCAAAAGTATTCAAATCTTCATTACGAACATGAAACGGTCCACCGCTGTCACCCTGACAGGAGTCCTTTTCACCTTCTGGTACACCGGCACACATCATATTTGCTGTAATACGATCCTCGCCGTATTTTTTAATGCACTCCTCATTCGATAAAATGGGTACCTCAACTTGCTGGGGAAAAGGTTAATTAATAATAATATGAATTTTAAGGACCTTAAGTAATCATAGCCTACCATTAGTTTTTGAGCCAGCGGTCCACCTTCTGATACCGCTCCCCAGCCACTGGCAATGCCTGTGTAATTTACATATGTTTCATTCCTCATGGGCATACAGATTGGCCTCAAGACATCTGATATTTCCACGGACTCTGTCAGCAGCAACAGCCCAATGTCGTTGTCAACATTGAAGGGATCGTAGCGCTCATGTATAATGGCTTTTTTCACTTTACGATTTATTACCCTCGAAGAGTTGGCCTTGCGATCATGCACTAGTAAACTAATGGATATGCGGTTGGTAGGAAAACCTCGTAGACAATGTGCTGCTGTGGCCACATAACGATCTGCTATCAGAGAGCCACCGCAATAGAAACGATTATTATTTTTGAGCAGGGTCATCCAGGGATAACGTATTTCCTGGGCTTCCTCTCCACCCACAATGCGATTAATGACATTTGGCGTGCCGCAAGTGCAAGATTGGCATTGTTTGGTTTCTGTAGGTGGCTTAGAACTAGCGGGTGGCGCTATCGGATTTGAAGAGATGGGGTTTAATTGAAATATTGATACCAACCATTCCAAAAAACTATTCTGCTTTAATTGTGGCTTTACTTGGGATACCGCAACTATTGCTGTAACTAAAGCAATCACGATTAAATTCTTAAGTTGTCTTGAAAACTTCATATGGATCAGACAGAGTTTTAATGCTTCACGTTCCACTAACTTTGATCAACTAAATGTATGACCATAAAGAAATCTGTTGGTTTCTTTTGAAGTCAATATTCTTTTTTTCTTTAATTTTAAATCAGTTTTTTTGAAACAAAACTAGACTGAAAACACTCTATTATTAGCAATAACTCTTCTCTTATTCTACTTCTGCTTCTTTCTTTGAGTCATTTTTGCATTCTAATTAATATTCTGACCAGGTTTGCCATAAATGATGATTATTCAACTCAATATCAAGTACAACAAACAGGCTTTTGTCTTTTACGTGGTGGCCACCAAAGAAAGTTGTTGTTGACAAGATCAGTTCGCTGTTTAGTTGTTTATTGCTGGGTTGTGTTGAAAAGCATTTTAAACGTTCATGTTAAGACAACGTACATATCATTAAAATAATTGCAACAAATGAAGCCAAAATTATAGCGTTTAGCATAAATTTTTGTGTACATACAAAGGGTGGTCCAACCAAAATGCACGTAAATCCTTTAAAAAAAATCTTGGTCAACATTAGTTTAACAGCAAAACGTGAGTTTCGCTTATCTACTTTCAGATAAATTATAAATTCATTTGTAATTGGATAATAGCTCCTTAGGCAAAGTTCTTGTTCAACATTCACTTCAACAGTATATCAGGCGTTTGAGTTATACTACTTACTCTTATACTTCTTACTTATACCACTTACTCTTCCATATTAAAAATTATTATACGTATCGTACGTATCGTATCGTATGATAATTTTTACTGGTATCGTAACAAAACCTGAGGAAAAGTTCTTGTTTAACATTAGTTCAGCAGTAAAGATTGAGTTTGGTTGATTCACCTTCAGGTTTTATGATGACAGACTCTTGGAGAAAAATCCTGTTCAACATCAAATCAATAGAAAATCATCAGTTGGATTTATATTCCAGATTTAAATTTTTATGCAATATGATAACAGACTCTTGGAGAAAACTCTTGTTCTACATCAATTCAACAGAAAAGTATCAGCAGTTGGGTTTATAGTCTAGATTTTAAATCTTATATGATACGATAACAAAACCTTTTGAGAAAGTTCTTGTTAAAGATTAGTTGTACAGTAAATCATAAAATTGTCTTGTACTCTTCCATATTATAAATTCTTCAACGATGCAATAACATATCCTCTAGGAAAGTTCTTGTTTAACATTCATTCAGCAGGAGAGTATGAGTTTCGGTTATACACTTCCAGGTTATACATTCTTATACGATATGATATCAGACTCTCAGAGAAAACTCTTGTTTAGTTTCAATTCAATTGTAGTTATACTGCAGATTTTAATTCGTTTGTGATACGATGACAGACAGACCCTTTGAAAATGCTCTTGTTGAACATTAGTTGAGCAGCAAAGCCTACAATTTTCTTTACTCTTCCATATTATAAATTCTTCTGAGATGTGATAACATACCCTTTAGGAGATTTCTTTTTTCCTTAGCATTAGCTCAACAGGATAGTATGAGTTTTGTTTACACACTTCCAGGTTATAGATTCTTATGCGATATGATAACAGAGTCTTTGGAGCAACATCAATTCAACAGAAAATTATCAGCCGCGTTTTGCTCTAAATTTTAAGTCATCCAATACGATAACAGACCCTTTACGAAAGTTCTTGTTGAACCTTAGTCGAACAGCAAACCATAAACTGTTTTGTACTTCTCCATATTGCACATTTTTCTACAATGCGATAACATACCCTCTAGGAAAGTTCTTGCTTAGCATTAGCTCAACAGGAAAGTATGAGTTTGACTTATAGAATTTCAGTTTATTAATTCATGTACGAGTATGGTATTATATTCTAGGTTATAAATTGTAAGCAATACGATAACAGATGCGCTGGATTCTACCCTAACAGCTATGGAAGCTCTGACTCTAACACCGCTTAATGTCGCTCATGAAAAGAAAGCAACAGTCTTAATTTAAGAGAGAGAAAAATTCCGGTAAGTGACCACATAGGTCCAATTTATTGCCTTGTCAGGAAAATCGGGATCATTTTCCCGACAAGCAAAGAGTGATGAACGAACTCAAGCTACTTGCAGGATGAATTCAAATTGATGCTTGAAATGGGAGCGGGAGTAGTGGTCTCTGAGGAAACCACAATTATCTAAGAACACTGGATATACAAACTGCTAAAAGCCCTTAATTTTGGGTGAACAGAATTTGCTAGTATTCCTCTTGACAGTTTCTTGACGAACTAAGCCTATAAGGCTATAAGAGAAGCTCAGCAGGACGGTGTGCAAATGACCGTTTTGGGTCACACTCTATTCTTATTATTGTTGCAAACAAGTTATTGTTTAACATTATTTGAAAAGCATGCTATTCCAGAGTATAAATTATCCTGTGATATGATAGCAGACTCCTTCGAAAAGTTTTTGCCCAACATTAGCAAAGCATGAGACCGGTTTATTTTCTTCCAAATCTTAATTTTTATACATTACAATATGACATCTGTAAGGTGGCAAACAGGGATACTACGAATCTGTACCGATAATAATAATAATGCATTAAATGCGTTTGCGTGTGCCTATGTGACGTCCACCATGGTTCATGAATACCGGATATCTCTTAATGAGATAGCTAGACATTCAAAACTGGAGCTTTTCGGAGTACCGGGGCTTAGTGAAGTGACCGAAAATATTGTAGCGGATGAACTGGCAAAAGCTGGGTTTACAGCAAAGGAACGTTCATGGGGATGGTAGGAGTCCCGCTTAAAAGGTATAAGAACCAAGTGCAGCGTAAACTTGTAAGAGTTGCACAGGATATATGGTCTCGTGAGGCTACCTTTTTTTTACCTTGGTCCAATATTCAGGGGATGACTGAAAATAGGTTATGAGGAAAGAGGGAGCAGTGTTTGTGGAACAATAACAACACGAAAAACCAAAACAACCTCTATTACAGTATGCCTCGATGGTAGAGTATTCGACCAACAGTCTCGAGGTCGCAGGTTCGATTCCTGCCACAGACCCTGGGTGTTACTGCAGACAAGCAAAAGAAAAAACTTCGCAGTTTTAGTGTTTGTTTAAAAAAAAAAAAAAGAATTAAATTAGTTAAAACTGATCAGTGACCAGTGCCCTTCCGCATTGCTCAGACTAACAAAACATCTTCCACACTACAAGCTAATGTCCTACCGAGTAGCGAGGCCATGTTAGCCTGAGTATAGGGATTTCCCCCGGCGTAAGTTGCGTTTTTTGGTGGAGGTCTTGACAATACATTGCCACATAGAAACGACCTTAAATCTTCCATTTAATGATTTTTGTTGAAGTTATAGCGATGAGGACGCGGAACAGAGTATTGAGCACTTCCTCAGTCGGTGTCCTGCTCTATTTTCTATTAAAGCGCTATATCTACGTGGACTGATAATGCACGGAATAGCAGATATATTGGCATGCAGGGTAAACGGACTGGATTCTTTTATCCGGGGTTCGATTTGTTGTTTTGGATCTGAACTGTTGGGGGAAGTGTAAGTCTCATAGGCTGCATATCTCCCTCAGGTAGTACAACGTTACCCAAATGGGCTGGTTTCATGAAAATTAACTAGATGCAATAACAGACCCTTTACGAAAGTACGATTCAATATAAGTTCAGCTTATAAATTATTCTGCATTACTATAACAGACTAGACGTGGGGCTTTAAGATTTAAAAAACATACAAGGTTTTTAAAATGCCAGTGTGACCAGGCACGTTCATCCATGGAATTTCAGTTTTACACACATGAATAACATTTGTTTTTAGAGCAATTTTATATCTATTACTTGCATCCTGATTTCCTTCCTTTTTTCTTTAATTTTACTTTAACGAATAAATTTTACACCTTTTTTATGTTTTGTGAACTTCAGATGATGTTGAGGATAATGATGATGATGATGATGACGTTGTATAATGCTAAAGACCAAAGAAAACCAATAAATGTCCGTTTTGTCAAATATTAAGAAAAAACTATTTTTCCAACTGATTACCTGATAAAATATTTGATAGATAGTTTAATATAAAAAGGACATTTATAATAATGAAAATAATGCTAAAAAGTGAACGAAAAAAAAAAAAAGAACTGTATGCCACCTGCCAGCCGGACTAAACTGTGAACACGTATTTATATATTGAAGGAAGTGAGAAGTGATTTCCTTTAAGAAATCAAATTGCTTAGAAGAAGAAAAAATCAACCAGCTTAATTGAATCCTTTAATAACACTTGATTAGACTGGAAAATATTCCATATAAAAGAAAATGAAAAAATATTGGAAGCATAAATTTGAAGTTATGCGGATGCGTTCCTGATTCTACTTTGAAAAGAAAATAATTTGAAATCACTTTAATTTCTAGCTTAAAGGTTATTCATTTTACATTTTACTTTTAATTTCCTGAATTTTCACAAAAAAGGGTTGTTTTAAAATAAAGGGTGGTTCAATTTTAAGGGCCAATGTTGATTTTGAATAATATACAAATTATTTAGGAATTATTATCATTTCTTTTTATTACGATAATACTAGTATGGATGAAACAAAATATCGGTCAAATGACCGCTGCGACCTCGACGGTACAGCTCCAACCGATAGTTCAAATTTTCGATGGCACTGAGGCATAATTGAGGCTCTATGCCATTAATGCGCCGAATTATCTCATCCTTTAGCTCTTGAATTGTTGCTGGATTATCGACGTTTACCTTTTCATTCAAATAATCCCAAAGAACGAAGTCCAACGGTGTCAAATGACATGACCTTTTTTATCTTGGACCAGTACTCAGGGGATAACCCCTACATATGCAGCGCATTGTACCAGAACTAGGAAAATAAGTTATGAGGAGGGAGAAAGAGACCTTGGCGGCCAATTGACATCGCCACCACAGGAGACAACACGGCCATTGAATTTGTCGCGCAAAAGAGCCATTATTTCGATAGCTGTGTCGTCCACATTCATATTTTTCAATTCGACCTATAAAAAGTTCGTTATCATCTCATGCTAGCGAACACCATTCACAGTAACTGACCGACCGGCCTCATTTTAGAAAAAAATAAAATACGGTCCGATGATGTCGCAAGCCCATAAACTGTACCAAACGTTCACTCTTTGTGGGTACATTGATTTTTCAGCAATCACTTTTGGATTTGGACTGTTGCCATTTCTTGCCACCATTCTGACCTTTAACGAAACTTGGAATGCTCAATACGCTTTATTGCACCTTGTAAGCGTGTAAATGCAAGTCTTTATGCATAATGCTCATCAACGACGAGCATGAGAGTTGCCATTGTTGGGCACGACGACTAGTGTTGTCAACTTTTAAATTTAAAAACGCGATAAAATAGGTGAAAAACGCGTTCTTTAATTAAAAACGCACCGATTTTACTCTTATTAATTTGATAAGCTATTCACAAAATTGGAACTTCGCCCAAACCCTCTTGCACGAAACATACTTAATTTCAGTGGTAACACTCGGTTGAGAAGAAGGGATATCGTTGCCACCATCAGAGCGTTAAGTAGGTGATTTTACCGATATAATATGCGCATAATAAAACTTTTTGTCTAGCATTGGCTGGACTTAGTTAATTTATTGTATTTAGTATTAAGATTTGAGTACTTATTGTTAGTTCACATTGTGAAGATTCAATAAATAAATAAAAGCTAAAAAAAAAATAGCTTGCTTCTAATTTTTCGACCCTTTTTTAATTTAAATTATTATTTGTTGTTGAGCTAGTGGTCTTCTTGTTTTGGTAAAAATTATTATTTTTTTCCTGAAGAAGACACACAACGGAGTGTCGAAATATTGAAAAATAAAAACCATACTTTTTACCAAAACAACAACAAATAATAATTTAAAAAAAATAAATATAATAACAGGGTCTCAAAATTAATAATAGCTTAAAATATTAATTTTTACTTAATATGCTGTTTCCAGAACACAGACAAACGTTAGTTTAAAAAAAAATGTGTATGAAAAGCATTAAAAAAAAAAGTAAAGCTTTTCATACAAATTTTCTAGGCAGTCGCTCGTCTGCGACAGCACATACTCGTCAGTATCTAATAAAAAATATTATATTATATTTTGATATTAAAAAATATATATAAACTTTTCACAATAAAAACAATTGTTTACGTACCAAAAGGAGCAGCAAATGTTAAAAATTTAAACATTCCTTTTTTCTTTAGATGCGTATACACATCCTTTGCCGTAATCTGCATATTAGAAACTTATCGTAATGTTATACGATACTGTAGTTAGTTTGATTTCATATGCGGTGGTTAGACACCTGTTTTACTTTGACTTGCTGCGTTTTATACATCATTACCCCGTATTGTTGTCTGTAAAATTAATTATACTAATTTCTCACACTGGTATAAATAAAATGGTGTGGACTTTTTTACTGATATATATGGGTGATTTTATAAGAACTATCGGAAATTTAAAAAAAAAACACATAAAATTCGGAAAAATGCATGAAATATTTATTTGGATCGATAGTTGGGTCGATATAATTTAATGTTTGAAGCTTATTTCATGCAAATGTTGGCCGCGGCGGCGCCTCAAATGGTCCATCCGCTTAGTCCAATTTTGGCATACTCTTTCCAACATTTCGGCCGGTATCTCACGAATAATGTTGGCAATGTTGGCTTCCAGTGCGTCAATCGAGGCGGGCTTGTCGCTATAGATATTAGCCTTAACATAGCCCCACAAAAAATAGTCTAGAGGCGTTAAATCGCACGATCTGGGCGGCCAATTGACTGGTCCCAAGCGTGAAATAAACTGTTCACCGAACTCGCCTCTCAATTGGTCCATTGTTTCGCGTGCTGTGTGGCATGTGGCACCGTCTTGTTGAAACCATATGTCATGCAAGTCAAGCTCTTCCATTTTGGGCAAAAAAAAGTTTGTTATCATCGCACGGTAGCGCTCACCATTCACAGTAACGTTGTGATTCGCATCATCTTTGAAGAAATACGGCCCAATGATGCCACCAAACGGTTGTTTTTTGTGGATGCATTGGTAGCTCTTGCAATGCTTCTGGCTGCTCTTCACTCCAAATACGGGAGCTTTGCTTGTACGTATCCATTCAACCAGAAATGAGCCTCGTCGCTGAACACAATTCTTCGATAAAAAAAATTGGATCTTCATCTAACTTTTCAAGAGCCCATTCACCAAATATTTGGCGTTGTGGTAGGTCGTTTGGCTTCAATTCTTGCACCAGCTGTATCTTATAAGGCTTCACACCCAAATCCTTCCGCAAAATTTTCCACGTAGTGGAGTAACAGAGGCCCAATTGCTGCGAACGGTGCCGAATCGATAATTCACGGTCATCACCAACACTGGCCGATACGGCTGCGATATTTTCTTCAGTTCGCACTCTACGTAAGCGTATTGGTGGTTTAATGTCCAACAATGTAAATTTGGTGCGAAATTTTTTTACAATAGCCCGAATAGAAGCCTCAGTAGATCGATTAAACTGACCATAAAATGGAAGAAGCGCGCGTTGAACTTTCTTAACAGAGCACGCATTTTGGTAATAAAATTCAATAATTTGCAAGCGTTGTTCGTTTGTAAGACGATTCATGATTAAATTATAGACCAAACTGAAGATGTTTGACAGTGACACAAGATACAAAACGTGCGTGAGCTGTCAAAACTAGTGTTGCCAAAAAGATAATAGCAAAAAAATCACTCATTACTAGAATAAAAAAAGCCACCAAAAGTTAAAAAACGCACCGGAAATTTAAAAAAAGCACACCGCGCACTGAGTAAGAAATTTTTCGCACAACAAATTTTAAAAAACACCAAAAACGGTGCGAAACGTACCGAGTTGTCAACGCTAACGACGACGAGTTGAGGTAGACGGCCACACTATCACGAAAAGCAGCAGTATTTTCTGCAGAATGTACAGTCCCGGTTTGCTCAAATTTTTCCACGATGTTTCCGATTGTACGCACACTTAGACTATTAAATTTACCGAAAAAATCACAAAGCGCACGATATGCATTTTGATTTGAACGCCCATTTTGATAATGAGCCCGAATAACTTTAACGCGTTGTTCGATTGTGAATCTTTCCATGGTTCAAATTGAATTAATCTGAAATTGAGAAGTGTCACATTAAATGCAGAAAAACTCGTTTAAGTGCGCTTAATATTCAACATCGGCCTTTAAAATTTAACACAGAACACACACAAGCGGTTTGTCTGGAAAATTTGTGAAAGAGTTGCGTAGTTTTCACACAAATTTACTAGCTGAACTGCTCATCTATTCCCGAAAATTTTTCTGCTGGAAAGAATTACAATTTAAAATTTAACTACTTTCTCCTGAAAGGAGTACTATATGAAATAATTTAAATGATTTATTATTATTTTATTATTATTGGATGGGATATGGCCCTCATCGGCCATTTGCACTGCGACCAATGGTGATCTATTGTGCGTCCCTTGCCCCATTATGGGTTAAGTATGTCAAGAAAACGGACAAGCTCCATCATAGGGAGTGATATTAAGTCACATTCGCTTAACATATAAGCTTGTAGTAGCCTATATCTTCTGTGTCCCAGTGCTCCACATTGGGTGATTAAGTGCTCCATTGACTCCTCTTCATCACCGCAGAATCTGCAAATGTCTGTGTTGGAAATTCCCATCCTATGCAGGTGCTTGTAGCAGTTATAATGACCTGTAAGTGCACCTGTCAATGTTCTGAGACTTTTCCTGTCCAGTTTTAGAGCATGTTCGGCTCTCTTTTTATCAAAGTTTAGAAATTTCTTGGAGTGTTCAAGACCAGCTGTCTCGTTCCAATGTTGTTTAACGATGGACACCGTCCATTTATATTTTTTTATTTTATTATTTAAATAATTTAAAAACATTGTAATATCTTTAATTTATAATATTAAATTCGGGCATTAATCTTGTTTGAAGAATGTGAAAACACATAAATTAAATTCCAACTACTTTTTGGTAAGTACTTTTGTCTTATTAGCAAACAAAAAAACAAAAAAAAGGGAGAAAAAAAGTCAATTGTATTCAACAAACATCCTGTAAAAAATATGCATAGAAAATGCCACTACATCCGGTGTTGAGTTCATTTATTCGTGTAAATACTTTAGCTGAGCAAAAAGTTATTTGAAACAATAAATTAAATTAAGTACTTTATTCACAAAAAGAAACAAAAATCCCTCTCAATTACAAAAAAAAAAAACACTTCATTCTATTATTCATTTTGTTCCTTGTTGTTGCTTAAAACATTCACACCTTTTTTTACCATTTCAGCATTTAATTTTTTAACAATGATAAAGTTATTTTGTTTTACAAACTCCATTTTATTTTACAGTCAATTTTACTTTTTCGCCAGAATTTTATTTTGTTACGGTTTGTAATGTTTTTTAGTTAAATTTGTTTTTGAAAATTTCATTTAGTAATATTTTTTTTTATTTATTTATTTCCTACTGTCAGTTATGGTCTATTTTTAGTGCTAAAAGTGGGAAGTGGTGTTTTAACACTTCCTTTAACACATCTATAACTGTGTGAGTAAATTGTTTTGGATGTGTAAGACGGGGTGAAGAAAAGGTCGGTGCTTAAGCTTAGTTGAAAAGTTTAATTTAAAATATTTGAAATGTTAGCAGGAAATAGGAAATGTTTCAGCAAATATTTCAGCAAATCGAAGATAATTTATTGCTTTAAATCAGAAGTGCCCAAGCGCTATGCATTTGGTGCACATTTGTTTTTGTAAAAGCACTTAGCTATAGGATGGGCGGTTTAATATACACATGTGTGTGTACACGCACAACTGCACAGCAACAACACTCTCTGCTGATAAACATTGACAACGATTATCAATGTAGATTTTGTTTTTGTTTAACTCAAGTGTGCTCAGTCATGTGAGCTTGATGCTCAATTTTTTTGTAAACACGCTTAGTTATAGGGCTGTGCTCTTTAATACACACATTCTGCGCTCAGCACTAGCAATGAAAAATACACAAACAACTTCGTCTGGTATATTTTTTTGTCGTTCTTCACTGCGCATACACAAAAGCAAAGCAACCCACTATCGCATATTTTGCTGGTAAATATTGACGACAGCGGTTATCAGTGTGAATTTTGCTTTTGTAAATGTTTTGCCTTTTACAACAAAACATATTAAATAAAAATAGTTTTTCCTTAAATGTATTGGTTTTTTTTCTTCCATATAGAACTTGTGGGCACCACTGGTTTAACGTATGATACCATTTTGCTTTCTACAACAAAAAACATGAAATAAACTTAGTTTTTCCTTAAATGTATTGGTGTTTGCTCTTGCATATAGCACTTTTGGGCACCCCTGACGTAAATTTTATTTATTTGCTATAAAGATTTTTGCCTTAAAAAATATTTATCAAAGAATAAGTAAAATAGGGGAGCAACACTGCTCGTGATACAAGGGCGGATTGATATTGAAGCTACCTAACGCGAGATGGGAGCACAACAAATTTATAATATATTTTTTTTAGCGTTTTTTATTTACTGAATCTTCAAAATGAACTGACAATAAGTATTCAAATCTTAATACTAAATATTACAATAAAGAAATACAAATAAATAAAAATTTGCTTTTTACTTGAGTCCAGCCAATGCTAGACAAAAAGTGGGAGAGTAATATCGGCAAAATCACCTATTGAACGTTCTGATGGTGGCAAAGGTATCCCTTCTTCTCAACCGAGTGTGGCAGCCAAAGTTAAGTATATTACACGCAAGAGGATTATTTTTGCAATTGCGATCTATGAAATGTTTGCTGTTAAAATTCAAATTCATCAGTTAGTTTATTTGTTGTAGTCGTTCAAAGTAACTTTTGTGTTTCTTCAAAAATTGAAAAAAGTGAACTTCGTGCAGTGATTAAACATTATTATTCGAACCTGTGAAAAAGATTTACATCAACACCTGCCTTTACGGCCTAATCTGATGGTGGACCAATTCCACGGAGTGAATTATTCACGATTCACCAGCGCCCACGTGTGGCTGATTAGTCTCACACAGTTAGCAATTCTTGCCATATATTTGCGGCCATATGAACAACTTCTTGTTAAGGAGTTCGGGCTTTCTAATCCCTCCTGTATGCAATTCCCGAGCAATCAATGCAAGACAAGGCTTAATGAGTTGGTAGGCTGAAGCCCACTAAGAGCATCAGCCCTTAAACCAACTCACCGGTCTACCATCACCACTGGTTCCTTACAATACAGGTATCTGTTCTATAGGCAAGAGATCGTCGGGAGGTTGTTAGTCCCAAGAAAAAGACACACACCAAGCAATTACAATACAGGTATCTGTTATAAGGCAACAGATCCTCGGGAGATTGTTAGTCCCAAAAAAAAGACACACCAAGCAATTATCAAGGATACCAACACTCCCTTCCTGCGTTTTAGGTTTCAACCACAGCCAGAACGTTACAGCCAAGGCAGGCACCTCAACCATGATCAGCCAGCGTTGAACCACAAGCAGAACCACCTGGGTGCCATGCTGATCTCCGTTCTGCCAATTTATACCCTTGGTAAGGGTTTCGGAAGCCAACACAACAAAAGTCATGTGGCTTATTAGAGTTTTGTTTGCTGCACCAAACGGGGGACCTCTTCCCCTCTTTACCCGAAAAACAGAGTGCCCAAGCAGGGAATACGCCAAGGCAAAACCTGTTCCCCGGTGGGATTTTTATTTAAAAGATTAAACGAAATAAACAAAAAAGATATTAAATTTTTGGTTTGTACATTTATGGAACGGGTTATAGTTCAAGTTTTTTCCTTTCTTAAGTTTTTTCTTAAGAAGGATTTTTTACACTACAAACCTGCTGTGATCAATAATTTTTTATTGAAGAAGACAAGAAAAATAATAATCAAATCTTTAGCTGGGGGACAACTAGCTGTTTCGTAGTCGCTACACTACTCTTCAGCACCCACTGGGATTTGAACTCATGACGTATCATGATCTGCTGCTTTAACCACTAAGCCACCGAGCATTTAATTATTATCTATCTATATTCATCTCATATTGAATCATATATACATGTGATATTAAAGTAAATTCGAGGCTTCAAATGTGGACTTTATGAATAATATGACAAATTATCACGCCACTCCCCCTCCACCATGCGATTTTATTTTTAAATCACAGCCAAGATTCCAGCATCTCTATCACGATCTGCTCCAGAAAGATCTGGAAAAAAGAACCTGCTGGGAACTTCACTGGTGCTCGTTCTGCCAATTAAACCCTTAGTATGGATTCCAGCGCAACCTAAGTCGTGCTGGGACATCTGAGGGTTTTTATTGCTAAAACAAATAATGAACTTCTACCCCTCTATACCCTAAAAATCAAGGGACCCTAATTAAACATACGCCAGTGCATAACGCGGGGACTAAAGGGGATTGAACGAATCTGGCAGTAAATAAGAAAAAATACTGAAATTGATGTAACACACATCTGTGAAGAATGCGACAAATGGTCGGAATTAAACACCACAAGCTCTTATAAAATAGTTCGATTTAAAAAAAGAATGATTGAATGAAGTGATTTTTTTCTAAATAGTATAAAAAATTCAGAATGCGACATACAGGATATAATTGACGGTAAGTTCTCATATAAACGATTCTTTTAATTCTAACAAATATGTTTGCAAAAATCTGTTAATATGTATTGAAATAGCAAACGTGACAGCACTCTGTTGAGTATGTCGTGTAATTTGTCCAAACATAGAAACCAACTTTTAAACTTTCATGACAACTGTTTTTCATGTGCACTTTGAAAACTTATCAGTACATAACCCAGCAAGTGTTTACTTGTGTTATACGAGTAATATCTTTCTCCTATAAAAGCATATGTCACTTTTTGACAATATCTTTGACATATTTTGATAAAAATGTCTTAGCTTCTAATTTGTTTGTGGGCCCCCCTTAGCCAGCTGGCAAATTTAAAAATTACTATTGTTATACAATTCTTTTATTTTCAACAAAACTATTAGACTCATATTCAATGATTTGCATGGCGAAATGACAACAACAAAAAACAATGTAATTATAATTTGTTTATTGCCTCAAGTCAGCCGTATGAACAAACATTGTTTATCAAAAGAACAAGTAAAAAAAAATAAAGTAAAGAAAAAAATGTCAACAATGCGAAGAAACAAAAAATATTATCTATTTGTCAACGCCTTTTTACAAGTCGAAGACAAACGCCTTTTAATAAAACTTTCCAACACATAAAATGCAACAATAAATAAACTTTAAAACTAAAACAACAATAGGAATGCAAAAAATGTTTAATAACAAAACAAAAAAACGAAGAAAATACAAATGCCCCGTATAAAACTTATGGCCAGGCTGGTCTTAGAATTATAAACTGCCGCACAGAATAAAGCAAAAAAAAAAATGCGAAGAAAAATCCATTTGAAAACCTACTCTGAACTGGAAACGAGCCAATTTAAAACATTAAAATGTTTAGCATTTTTATTATTTTTTTATACTTTTTGCACTTTGGTTTAAGAAACACACGAGCACTTACATCCATGCAAACCAGCCGGCAGCTAGAACAACAAACTCAGTTAAACAGCTCAATTTTACCAGAAAGTTGATACAAAAACTAAAAGTACTAACGCTGCATTTAAATTTGTTAAATGAGAATAAGTGTTTCCAAAGGAATTTTTCATAGCACTTTTAAAAAAAACTCAACCAAACAAGCTTATATTACATAGGAAACTCATGTCAGACCTGAGTTTTTCTAAAAAAAACTCGTGTCACACAGGAGCAGTTCTAAAGAAACTCATGTCATACATGAGCTACAAGTATTCCAAAGAAACTCATGTCAGATAGGAGCTATTCTAAAGAAACTCATATCAGACATGAACTATTCTACAGAAGCTCATGTCAGACATTAGCTGTTCTCATATCAGAAATGAGCTGTTCTATAGAAACTGATATCAGACATGAGATATTCTATAAAAAATCATGTCAGACATTAGATATTCTACAAAAACTCATATCAGATCTGAGCTGTTCTATATAAACTTATGTTAGACCTGAGCTGTTATATAGAAACTCATGTCAGACCATGAGCTGTTTTATACAAACTCATGTCAGGCATGCACTGTTCTATAGAAACTCATGTCAGATCATGAGCTGTTGTATACAAACTCATGTCAGACATGAACTGTTCTGTAAAAGCTCATATCAGTCATGAGCAAAGACATTCTTGACAGTCATGAGCTATTCTAAATAAACTCATGTCAGACATGGACTGTTCTATAATAACTCATGTCAGACATGAACTGTTCTATAGAAACTCATGTCAGATCATGAGCTGTTCTATAGAAACTCATGTCAGACCTGAGCTGTTCTATATAAAGTTATGTTATACCTGAGCTGTTCTATAGAAACTCATGTCAGACCATGAGCTGTTCTATACAAACTTATGTCAGACATGCACTGTTCTATAGAAACTCATGTCAGATCATGAGCTGTTGTATACAAACTCATGTCAGACATGAACTGTTCTGTAAAAGCTCATATCAGTCATGAGCAAAGACATTCTTGACAGTCATGAGCTATTCTAAATAAACTCATGTCAGACATGGACTGTTCTATAGTAACTCATGTCAGACATGAACTGTTCTATAGAAACTCATGTTAGATCATGAGCTGTTCTATAGAAACTCATGTCAGACATGAGCTGTTCTATAGAAACTCATGTCAGCCAAGAGCTGTTCTATAGAAACTCATGTCAGATATGAGCTGTTCTATAGAAAGTCATGTCAGCCAAGAGCGGTTCTATAGAAAGCATATCAGACATGAGCAATTTTAAAGAAACTCATATCAGAATTCAGCTGTTCTATAAAAATCATGTCAGATATGAGCTATTCTCGAAAAATCATGTCAGACATGATCTATTATAAAAGAACTCATGTCAGACATGAGCTAGTCTAAAACAATTCTTGTTAGACATGAGCTGTTCTAATGAGACTCATATCGCCTATTATCTGTTTAATAGATGCTCATGTTCTATAAAAACTCATGTCTGACATGTGCTGTTCTATAGAAACTCATATTAGACATGAGCTATTCTGTAGAAACTCATGTCAGTTAAGAGCTGTTCTGTAGAAACTCATATCAGGCACGAGCTGTTCTTTAGAAACTCATATCAGGCATGAGCTGTTCTATAGAAGATATTCTCTTGATATAATATCAAGAGATATTCTATAGAAATTCATGTCAGATATGAGCTGTTCTAAAGAAACTCATGTCGGACATGAGCAGCTAAAAAAAAATCATATAAGATATGTGCTGTTTAGTGGAAACTCTTTTCATGGTGAAAGACACGGGTACGCACTTGCGTTAAAAACTTTTTTTAAAAAGACGCAGCCAAGCATTTGCACTTGTCATCATATTGTTGTTCTTTTTAATGTGGGGATTCCCGTCGCTTCGTTGTTTTGTCTTAAGCTGCATATATTTATTTTATTTTATATTTTTTTTTTTTTTTTTTTGCTTTCATGCAAAAGTACAACTTTCCAGATTTTTTTACTTATTTACATTTACATGACCATTCATATTAATTTTTTGTTTCTTTGAATTTTTCTCTTTTTGAAGCTTTAGTTTTTAATCAAGCAAAAAAACTTCGTCGTTTGCTTAGTGCTACTGAATTTGTAAGAGACAGTTAAACTTCTACCAGTATCCGCAGACAGTATGGGAAGGGACGAACCATGGGAAGGCTCTTTGCATATTGCATTAAATATGAAACTATTGGATGCAACAAAGAGACACGCAGTTTCGCGTTTGTAATTCTTTGGAAATTTTACTAAACATTGTGGCACTTGTTCGTTATAACTTTCAGATTTCACTAAAACATACAAATGAATAAAGCAGCAAGTTCGTTTTAAGTGTTATCATCAGTAATCAGTAGCACGTTTTGTTTGTTCTGTATTAATCTTTGCATTTCAAATGAGTTCCATATAATTTTTTTTTTTTTATTTATAGAAAATAAAAACTACAATATGATAAAGGAAATTATAAAATAATTTAAAACAAATAAATATAAATTGTAAAGTAAGTCAGATAGTGTAAAAAGGAAGAAGTGAGTGGAATATATTTAAAGAAGAAAGTTTTTGATAACTGTACATTCCAAGTGGATAAAAGTTTTGTTTTAGAAGGTTTTTAAAGGCGCTTAATATTTTCAATATTTGTTTCTTAAGAATCCGCAAAAAAAAATTATTTGTGAAGATTTATGAAAAATTTTGGAGAGAAGCAAAATATGTTTGCTGTAATAGTTTAATTATTGCAGAGGACTTAAATTTGGTGGGAGAGTTTTTCGAATATAACTAATCGATGTTTACAGTTTAATCTTAGTTTAAACTTCTGCTAGCACCACAATGTAATAATATTTCTTTGATTAATAACTTTAATAAAGTCGATAACTTTTTGTAATGTGGATGAATTCAAAGTGTACTCGTATAAATAAGTACTGCGAATGCGATGAAAATTATTCCTGTTAAGTTTTAGAAGCTTTTTAATTTTTTTTTTTTTTTTATCCCCCAGCTAAAGATTTGATTATTATTTTTCTTGTCTTCTTCAACCAAAAATTATTGAGCAACATATTTGTATTGCAAAAAAAAATTCTTCTTAAGAAAAAAATTAAGAAAGGAAAAAACTTGAACTATAACCCGTTGTACAAATGTACAAACCAAAAACTTAATTTAAAAACAAATATTCAATAAATTTGGAAGCTTTTATTTTGAAGTATTTTCATGCTTTTTGCTTAATAGGATTATAAACACTTTGACTTTTCCGACCTCTGAATCGGAAAGGTCGATCGCTTCGTTTAAGATCTTGACTACAGGAGTCATACCTCTCAAACCGTTTGTTTACAGTAAATACATTTTATGTAATGAACAAACTTTTCTCTTTATTTTTCGGTTGGCTTTCATTGGTGAGATCGAATGTTTGCAACCAGATAAGCCATCACGATGCTACTAGCGTCGGGGGTAATCGATGGTATAAAAAAATATAAGAACATATGGGAGCCATTGAAAAGACTAGCAATCAGCCGGATAGGGGGGTTCTTATTCTTATATTTTCTCTTACTAGTAGAAGAAATTACATAAATATTATTATAGACTCCCTAATAGATAAAAAAAAATGGACTAAAATTGGATCTATATACTATATATAGGCCTAAGATGTTAACTGAACCCTTTACTAGATCCAAAGGTATACTGTAACTGGAGTCACAAACTCAACAACGAAAGAAATCCGCTTGCTAATTTTCTATTCGAGATGAAATTGAATAGAAACACACCTCTGTATCCTCCCTACCTATGATTTTAGGGGTGCAAAATTCTATACCTAAAATCTCAAAAACGCGGCTCACTACATCTAGTCGTACCCCTTTTACATATCACAATACTCAAATAACTTTTTGTAAAGTTTATGTAATTTATTTTTTAGAAATTCATTTGAAAATAATACATTTTTATTAAAGTAATTCATTAAGTTTTCAAAATAATTGAATTCAAATCGCCTCCACCCTCGTTGACACATGTACGACATCTTATCCAAAACTGACATTTTACATAAAACTGACTTTTTCCATAAAAGTCAGTTATTTATGTTTTCGCAGACATAATATAAAATTGAAAAAAAGTATAGCAGAACCTTCTTCTATATTGAATTTTTTCATAATGGAATAAAAACTTTCTTTAAATATTTTTAATATTTTAGTCTTTTATAAACCGTTTTTTGTCTTTCCTAAAATTTTAGTATATTGAGTTGTGACCCTTTTGTATTTAGTTTGCGATATGTACTTATACATTTTTCCGGTCATATTTAAAGCAGCTCCTTCATATTAAAACAGTTTTGTCTACAACCTTAAACTTCCAACCTCTCTGGCTGCACCTTAACCTTGACTATCACCATAAACAAAGCGAAAAAACAAAAAATCTACCTAAAACAATATCTCAAATGTCACCTAAAATGCAACTCGAAAAAAAAACTTCAATCTGACAGATCTTTTAATTGTAGTGTATACAACAACGAAGTTTAAAAAAATGTACAGCAGAAATGGCAGATGAAGTCAAATGACATTTAATAACGGGCAACAGGAGAGTTGATGGCTGGCTGCTTCGCTTTGGAATCATAAACTAAACGACGGAGAGCATGAATGAATAATGATGATTATGTTTATATTGGAGTGTTTCCCGACTACATTTGTGCATACATTAAGCTGGATGTTGTTGTGTATATTTTGAATTTACATAAAATGCCAAAAAAAAGAAGGATACAATAAGTCCCAGACTTCTTTTACGTTTACGTGTTATATATGAATCTCATGCATCTTTTTTATTATTAGAGTAATTCTCTTGCTTTGACATTTTCGTTGTCTTTATATCTTTTTTTTGCACTTAATTTTTTACTTATTTTTTCGTTATTTTTCATTGACTTTTTTACAGTTTAGTTTAACCACAATTTCCCAAAAGCAATAAATCATTGACTTCAATTTGTAGTTATGACACCAAAATGTTTTACTGCAGCTGTGACTCTCTTTTTTTACTCTGCTTAAGTCTTTGTTGTTGTTTGTGTGCATGTGTATTGTTTCGTCATCATTATCGTCATTATTGGTGGGGGGGTTAGACCTGACCATTTAATTTTAGATTTCTGCGGGGAATGGCAGCAGTCAACAGCTTAAACCAGCAATTTAAAGTAGTTGCAAAAGCAGGAGAGTCACTTACTCATGATATTGAGTAAAAGATAATACAAATAAATAAGAAGAGTACGAAAGCAAACAGAAATTTAAAATAGTTCAAAATTCAAACAATTTATTTATTCGCTTTATAAAGTTCTAATATTGATACCAAAAAAAAATTGTAAACAGCTTGGTTTCTATGTTCCCAGCTTTCTATATGTCGACATTTCGTAGGAGCTACCCTAATCATCAGTAACCTTGGAAACCTTTAAAAGATATTCTCAAACATTCAACTTTATATCCCAATATTCTAAATTAATTATATATAGTGTTGCTGCTTTAGTGCGAAAATTGGGATTTTGGGAATTCACGGAGCCGACTTTGGGAATTCGCAAACATATTCGAAACCACTTCGTTAACCGGTGTGGAACGAGTTTTTGATATTCGGTGCGCATTTTTGCCGTGGAATATGCATCTAAACGATGCGAAAATTGAAGTTGTCGTACTGCTTCTGAAGAAGTGGGAGATTTTGGGGATTCACGAAGCCGCTTTTGGGAATTCTTAAAAATATTCGGAACCACTTCGCTAACCGGTTTGAAAACGGTTTTTCATATTCGAGGTGCGTTTTGGCATGTATCCAAATTATTAATAGGTATTCCAGTTAGTTCGAAAATTGTTAACCGGTGTGGAACGAGTTTTTGATATTCGGTGCGCATTTTTGCCGTGGAATATGCATCTAAACGATGCGAAAATTGAAGTTGTCGTACTGCTTCTGAAGAAGTGGGAGATTTTGGGGATTCACGAAGCCGCTTTTGGGAATTCTTAAAAATATTCGGAACCACTTCGCTAACCGGTTTGAAAACGGTTTTTCATATTCGAGGTGCGTTTTGGCATGTATCCAAATTATTAATAGGTATTCCAGTTAGTTCGAAAATTGAAGTTGTCATATTGTTTACAGGGCAGAGGTTTTTTAAAAAAATCTCGCAACGCGCTGTACGGATTTGATGGTGAACAACTTGTTTATTTTTTAGGTTTTAAATAAAAATTTAAAACTTTAATTTATCTCTAAAAGTGCGTAAATAAGACTCCTGAAGCTTAATTTCTTTGTGTCAGTATTAGACAATCAATTGAACCATGTAGAGGTACACAATTGAGTAGCGCGTTAGGATTGTTTAATGTTAACGTGCTGGTCAGCCACCATCGATCAAATTTATTAAAGGAAACGTTTCACGTTTCGAACCCAGGAATTATCTTTCAAAATCGTGCAATTTAACGCACTATATTCTGCGGGGATATGTGAAATTGCTAGTCTATGCCGAGAAGCGTAACGCACTATACTCTGCGGCGATATGTGAAATTGCTATGCCCAGAAGCGTAAATCGACTGACCACTGGGACGACAACATTCACCATATTATTGCGGATATACGGCTATGAATGTTGGAAAACGTCTTCCATTTCCCTTTATATATTTTTTTGCTTCTACTTTCAGAGTAAAAAGTAGTCCAACCATAATGCGCTGTGTTAAATGTAGGTCTCATCCTTACTTCAAGTTTTTACCCTACTTAATTTTATATTTCTTGGTTTCCGTGTGTGACAACCATTGCAACCATGGAGAGGTCCACAACTGAGCAGCGCACTAAAATTTCTGAAGCATTTTATGATAATAAAAATACACATTTCATGCACCTCGTAATTTTCTGCTCAGGAATGTCAACATTCGGGCAAGTTAGAGTCCATGAGTGATCGTTAAAAAGATCACTGTTAAAAAGAGTGACTGTTTGGTGCGGGCTGGCAGCTTTTTCGAAAATGAGGTTGGCGAACAGTTACCATGAATGATATTCGCTATCGCGAGATGATAACAGATTGCTTGCATTCAGATATTGAGGATATTGTGATGCCACTTGCAACACAGTCAACGAAACTAAAAAAAATATTTTAGAACACTTTTTTACAACTATGTATTTTTTTCATATCTTCTACCTACAAGTTTGTAAATTGTTTAATATTGCTTAATATATGGCGCTTTTTACTTTTTCCCCTCTTTTTTCTGCGCTTCTTACTATTTTTCGAACACCTTACTTTGGCTAGGACTAGCAACACTGGCAAAAGTGTAAAAAGGCATGGAAGCTTTGGAATACAATATTATAAAAGCAAAAAAGTTCAAACTAAAGAATTGAGCTTTATTCACTATATTAATTTCCAACATTGATGCCAATCAAAAAATCATAAAAAGCTTTGTTGATTGTTCACTTGTTTGAAAGGTGTAAAGAAAAGTAGAGACGTGTATTAACGAAAAAAGCTTGTTTGTTGCGTTTTGACAAGTATTATTAAAACATTTTTCTTTTCAAATTCTCAGTAATTTATTAGATTGTTGGTATATAAAGTTGAATGTTTGAGAATATCTTTCAAAAATTTCTAAAGTCAACTCATGGTTAGGGGAGTTCCTAGGAAATGTCGACGTATAGACAGATGAAAAAGAAGCTGTTTATAAGTTTTTCCTTTTAAACTAAAGAGCGGAAATTAATAAGAAAAACTCACATGCCAGATATTCAAAAAAAGTAATTTACATTGTCCAAAGTAATTTGAACAATTATTAAATTAACCATAATTTGAATTTTCAGTAAAAAAAAAGCAAATGTTATAACTTTGAATTATATTCGGCATGAATTTTTATATTTGCTTTAAGTGTTCATTCTTACCATAGAATTATACTCACCATATTTATTATCTATTTTTATACTTACCTAAAATGTAGCATCATAAAGAAAATGTAAAGTTGACCACACTGATGATGGGAAATATGGAAATCTTCCAGACCCCAAATTTTTCCCAAGGTCAAATGTCCTGATTGAAGGTCACCATTCCATGGAACTTTAATTATTATTGCTTTTCTAACCTGTAATCGATTAACATTCAATTGGCTCTGCCATCCTCAGTGTGACCAGCTATCCTCAGGTAACATTGTTCATCAAATTAATGAAATAAAATCCTGAAGTCAAACATTTAACTTCACCTTTTATTTCTTCCACCCATCCCCTATTATAATTCTTCCATCCCGCGAGAATTATAGTCACCTTTTCTGGTAGATTCAACATCTCCACAATTCTATTTGGCAATCTACGAGGAAAGGTTTAAACAAGGTAGTCCAACTTTTCTTCACACAGATACTTAAACCCTTTAAGTTGGTACTATTTTTTATTCATACATTATGCCACTCTTTTAAAGCTCTGTTTTTGGTTCTATTCAAAAAAAAAAACGAACAAAAATTGTATTTGTTGTTAAAAAGCCACCTTACAAAATCCATTTAACTGATGCTGTCTACATAGCTTGGCACTGTTACCTGCTTTTTTTATTTAGCCTCGCTGTGGCTGAAGCCGTTTTAGCTGTTGCTGATGTGACCATTAAGCTTTCATGATTACAACAACAATTTCATGAACACCAAAAAAAAAACAACAACAGCAACAACATCAGTTAGTGCCCTAACAGTTGGCAATATTAGCATCGTGCTGCTTTAGCAACGACCTTAGGGGACAAAAACACAAACATGATGACTTTTACTCGCCTCGTCAGATATTGATTATTTATCGTCTTGTAGATTGCAACTGCTGGGGTTTCTGTTTTTGTTTTTTCTTCTGCTTAAAGCTCTTTTCTGCTGTTATTGCTGGCTGGTTGGTATTCTTTTTTCAGCACATCATTTCAACTTGGTAGTAGTGGCAAGGTTAAATTACAATTTTTTGTTTTACAATTTTTCTTTCAAATTTTTGCATATCAAAAAATTTTTAACAATATCTTGCTTTCCTTTCATTGCACATTTTTTAATTCAAATGAAAATTATTCATAAGATTAGAGCAATTTCTGCTACAAAGTAATGGTCGGTTATAGCACTGAGCATTCAACCAAATAGCAAGCCCAGCAACGCCAGTCATATTCATTTATCTTGATATTCATTTGAATTTTTACGGGTTTTTTAGTGACATTTTTAATGTGTTTTTGTTAACTTGAGGAAAACACTTGTTAAACTAAAAATATATATTTTTATCGTAGTTTCCGTTTTCTGCACAGACAGCCAGTGTCTGCTTAAATGGGGCATAGTCGTTTAATAATGTTATTAAAGATTGAAGGAGAAGTTTTTAGTTCTTAATTTTTTAATACACGAAAGTTTTAATGATGCATACATATAGTCTAGGAAAGATAATTTTCGATTTTCCTTGACCAAACACGAGCTGTTTTATAGAAACTCATGTCAGACATGAGCTGTTCTGTAGAAACTCATACCAGACATGACCTATTCTATAGGAACCCCTGACAGACATGAGCTGTTCAATAGAAACTCACGTCAGACATGAGCTGTTCTATAGAAACTCATGTCAGACATGAGCTGTTTTATAGAAACTCATGACAGACATGAGCTGTTCTATAGAAGCTCATGTCAGACATGAGCTGTTCTATAGAAACTCATGTCAGACATGAGCTGTTCTATAGAAATTCATGTCAGACATGAGCTGTTCTAAAGAAACCCATGACAGACATGATGAGAAACTCATGTCAGACAAGAATTGGTCTATAGGAACTCATGTCGGAAATGAGCTGTTCTATAGAAACTCATGTCAGACTTGAGCTGTTTTTAAAGAAACTGGTCTATAGGAACTTATTTCAGAAATGAGCTGTCCTATAGAAACTCATGTCAGACTTGAGCTGTTTTTAAAGAAACTCATGTCTATAGGAACTTATTTCAGAAATGAGTTGTTCTATAGAAACTTATGTCAGACTTGAACTGTTTTAAAGAAACTAATATCAGACATGAGATGTTCTATAGAAACTCATACCAGACATGAGCTATTCTATAAGAACCACTGACAGACATGAGCTGTTCAATAGAAACTCAGGTCAGACATGAGCTGTTTTATAGAAACTCATGTCAGACATGAGCTGTTCTATAGAAACTCATGTCAGACATGAGCTGTTCTAAAGAAACCCATGACAGACATGATGAGAAACTCATGTCAGACAAGAATTGGTCTATAGGAACTCATGTCAGAAATGAGCTGTTCTATAGAAACTCATGTCAGACTTGAGCTGTTTTTAAAGAAACTGGTCTATAGGAACTTATTTCAGAAATGAGCTGTCCTATAGAAACTCATGTCAGACTTGAGCTGTTTTTAAAGAAACTCATGTCTATAGGAACATATGTCAGAAATGAGTTGTTCTATAGAAACTTATGTCAGACTTGAACTGTTTTAAAGAAACTAATATCAGACATGAGCTGTTCTATAGAAACTCATACCAGACATGAGCTATTCTATAAGAACCACTGACAGACATGAGCTGTTCAATAGAAACTCATGTCAGACATGAGCTGTTTTTAAAGAAACTGGTCTGTAGGAACTCATGTCAGAAATGAGCTGTCCTATAGAAACTCATGTCAGACTTGAGCTGTTTTAAAGAAACTACTATCAGACATGAGCTGTTCTATAGAAACTCAACGCGGACATGAGCTATTGAACAGAAACTTGTATCAAAAATGAGCTATAGAATTTCTTATCAAAATTGGCGCATTCTTCGGAAACTCATGGGAAAGTATGAGCTGAAGCTTTTGAGGGCTGTTCTAGAAAAATAAAGTTCAGATTTTGAATGACGTTATCAAAGCATTGAATAAATAATGAAGCAGAAAAATCATAATTTTCTATTTGAATCATAGACTGCTTAGTGTTTAGAATACGATGTGATGGTTGTGAATGACTACATATTTATATGAGATGGTTGCTGTCACAATTTTTTGATGAATTACCCAACATAAGCCCCAACCGCTAACACATAATTCATGTAAAATTTTTTTGTAGTTATACGCCCAGTTAACTTTTAGTTGTGGTAATTTTTTCCCCCTGCCACGTAAAAAATATTTATTTAATTTTGTTTAAGAACAATAATGCGTGCTGAGACCGACAGCACAAAAATAAAAAAAATAAATTTTGTTTTAGTCGTTCAGCCAAGTATTTCTTTTTTTCTTTTCTTGTTAAAAAAAAGGCCAAGTTTCTGTAATATTTAAACTGCTTGCATTAAATAGAGGCAGAATTTCCGTTTCCGTTTGTTATTTTCGTTGATTATACAATAAATGTTTGCGTGTGTGCGTTAAAATGTAAAAAAGTTTGACGCCACCAAAAAAATGCTGTTCAATTTTAATTGTTTAAAAACGAAAAAGAAATTTTGCGTTTCTTACTTCTTTGCCTTTTACATATCCGCGCACACAAAAGTTCATTTACATTTTTTTTTTTTTTTTTTTGTTGTTTTTTTGACAACCTGACAAATGACCATTTGATTATAATTACGAGTTGTTTGTTTCTGAACAACGTCGAGTGCAAACATGGCGGCAAGATAGCAACAACAAAAAGGTATGTGCACTCCTTCGAAAATGTTAAAGATGGAAAATGGAAATGTGGAAAATACATAATTGCAGGAGCCAAATAAATTTTCCAAGCGTGAAAACAAATTTATTTCTCCTGCTTAATATGTTTGATTAATTATTTAGAGTTTTATACTCTTAATTATTAGTTATTAATTTACGCTGTTTGCTTATATTTTTAAGATTAGAATTAAGGCAAGGCCTGGATTTGAATCTACAATGGACTATTTTTGAAATTATTACGTTTCCTCTGTGCAGAATTTCTGTTTGACCGGTGCACAGTGGGCGAGCAGGCTCATTTAGCGGTGTTCAATTAATAGCGCTTGGGGAACATATATGCTTTTGTGTGTAATATTATTTTGTTTTAAATAGATTAACTCAGACATGTTTGTAGTAAAAATAAAACTAGCGAAATTTTATTTATCGGAAAAAACAATTTGAGCGTGCACACAATGTATGTATGTATGTATACAATGCAGGCACATATATCAAATAAATCACCTTGGATATTGTTGTTGTTTAAAAGAAGTAGTTATTTTCGATCCATAATTATTCTTACTGAACTTTTGCTTGAATCCAAGAATTTCTTTATAGGTCTGCATTCAAACAATTTCTTAATTGATTCAGCTATTTTCATTATTGAATAAAAAAAAATGTTTAATGTATTTATATTTTCCTTGTCTGAATTTAAAACTTTTTTCATATTTTGATAATGTATATTTCATCCAGGAAAATACAGAAAAAGGTAAAATATTAAACAGTTCACATTCTTCTAGATTAAAAATATATTTAATTTTAATATTAACAAGTAAGTGTAGTATATACGGCTTGACCGAATCTAAAATACCCTTCACAATAGTGTCATAAACATATAGTATAACCAAAAAAAATAAAACGATGTCGGAAATTTTCATCTGCTGTATTTTAGTAACATCCTTTTCTTAGAAAATACCCTGAAGAGAGCTTTTACTCCGAACTCTCAGTGCGTTTTGTATTTAAGTAACCTTCTTTTATAATCAAACTGCTTGTAACCAAAAAAAAATTTTGTCATAGAAAAATCGTTTTAGACTATATCTCGGTTATTTATTGACCGATATTGAAAACTTTCATTTTGCGTATTTTAGTAACCTCCTTTTATTAGAAAATACCCTGAAGAGAGCTTTTACTCCAA